>OX030958.1:277500-735000 GCA_943735955.1 Piscicola geometra | reverse complement strand
TAAGCTCACGAGCATGCAGACCTATTGTGGCAAGTTTTATTCTTCAAGAACTGCACTCTTTCATCTGGAATCTCTTCGACTTTTCGATTGTTTTTTTGAATTATTGTGACCTTGTGTCGGTGTGCGCAAATATTAAAACCTAATTTCTCATTGAATTTTTTTAGACATAAAAATGACACTTTTGTAACTTTATGCTATTAAAAAATCGATATATTATTGGTATTCGACTAATTATAAAATAAGCACTCGTGACAGCATCTCTCTCACCCGTCCACAGCACTGGAACGGAAGAAGAAGTCTTCCAGTTGGAGAGGAGGATGCAGTGTTCTTGGTGGTGAGCAGGGGGGTGGGCAGCTTGAAGCGTGCAGCACGAAGGATCAAGCAGTGCCGTCTGGAGCGAAGGATCGACTGCACAGGTCTGTGTGCAGTGTGGAGAGAGGCAGGAGGCGTCTGTTGAACGTGCGGGAGGGCTTCCAGCTGGACGGCAAGCTGCTGGCATCCCAGGACGAGAGATGTCTCACCAGCAACTCTCTCTGCATCCCCCGTGACACCTCTCTGCTGGGGATGATGATGGGTGCTGCTGGTGGAGGCGGTGAGGCAGGTGTCAACGAGCAGCAGTTGGTCATGGCTGCTCTGGTGGTGGACCACTCCAACAAAAGACCCAAAAAACTCCGTTTGGGCAGGAAGAGGTCTGTGAGGAGGGTGGTGAGGGAGGAGGAGGAGGAGGAGGAGGAGGATGGTGGAGATGGCAAGAGGAGGAGGAGGGAGGCTCGAGTCTGTAAGGCGGGTGCTCCGAGGAAAAGCAGCAGTGCTCTTGTGCTTCAAGGGGACTCCAAAGTGAATAACGATGATGTTAATAATAATAATTTTAATAAGACTAATATTAATTTAATTAATGATAATAATATTAAAAGTTTAATTAATGATAATAATATTAAAAGTTTAATTAATGATAATAGTATTAAAAGTTTAATTAATGATAATAGTATTAAAAGTTTAATTATTGATAATAATATTAAAAGTTTAATTAAGGAAAATAATAATACTAGTAATTTAAATAATATTAATTTAAATAATATTAATTTAAATAATAGTAATTTAAATAATAGTAGTTTAAATAATAGTAATTTAAATAATAGTAATTTAAATAATAGTAATTTAAATAATAGTAATTTAAATAATAGTAATTTAAATAATAGTAATTTAAATAATAGTAATTTAAATAATAGTAATTTAAATAATAGTAATTTAAATAATAGTAATTTAAATAATAGTAATTTAAATAATAGTAATTTAAATAATAGTAATTTAAATAATAGTAATTTAAATAATAGTAATTTAAATAATAGTAATTTAAGTAATAGTAATTTAAATAATAGTAATTTAAATAATAGTAATTTAAATAATAGTAATTTAAATAATAGTAATTTAAATAATAGTAATTTAAATAATATTAATTTAAATAATATTAATTTAAATAATATTAATTTAAATAATAATAACAATTTAAATAATAATAATAATAGAAATTCAAATAATAATGATGATAATGATACAAATTTAAACAATAATAATAATAAAAATAGTAGAAATAAGAAAGAGGAGAGAGATGCCTCTGGCCAGAGTGGAGGAGGGACGGACACGAGTGGTGGAGTTGAAGGGCTGAGGAGGGGTGCACGCAGGTGTTGCAAGAAGTTGCAGACGTCGAGTGCTGTCAAGGAAGGCAAGCAGAAAGTGCATGGAGACAATGATGGAGGGAGGGACAATAAAAAGGAGGAAAATAAAAAGGAAGACAATAAAAAGGAAGACAATAAAAAGGAAGACAATAAAAAGGAAGACAATAAAAAAGAAGACAATAAAAAGGAAGACAATAAAAAGGAAGACAATAAAAAGGAAGACAATAAAAAGGAAGACAATAAAAAGGAAGACAATAAAAAGGAAGACAATAAAAAGGAAGACAATAAAAAGGAAGAAAATAAAAAGGAGAAGAAAAAGGAAGACAATAAAAAGGGAGAGAATAAAAAGGAAGACAATAAAAAGGAAGACAATAAAAAAGAAGACAATAAAAAGGAAGACAATAAAAAGGAGGACAATAAAAAGGAAGACAATAAAAAAGAAGACAATAATAGGAAGAAGGAGGCCAATAAAAAGGAAGACAATAAAAAAGAAGACAATAATAGTAAGAAGGATGACAAGAAGAAGGACAAGAAGAAGGACAAGAGGAAGGAGAATAAAGGGAAAGACAATCCCAAAACTGCCGCTTGCAAGCTCTCGTCAGACATCTTGAAGAGCATTGACGACAGCAGTGATGTCACTGCTGGAGACGAAGAAGCAATGAGCCTCAACAACACCACTACCGCTGCAGCAGCAGTGAACCCCAACGACACCACCAAAAGGGGCAAAAGCAGCAGGAGCAGCAGGAGAGACAGGCAAGCGGTCAGAGTGCTGCTGACTGGCGTGGAAAAGATCAAGTACATCAAGGTGCTTCAGTCATTGCAGTTTGCTTGTGTCCATGCCAAAACCTGCATTGAAAGTTATTCTTTTTGGACTAATATATAATGCATTTAATTGTAATTAATTGATCAGATGGTGAAGAAGCTGGGTGGTTTGGTTGTTGACTCGGTCCAGGAGTGCACCCACATAGTCACCACCAATGTTACTACGCCTATGTTCTTTCGTTTCCACCATTGTGATTTTCTCGCATCGGTGCATTCATTCTTCGCACCAGCATCGACTCATCCTGTTGAATCTTCGATGAGTGTTTGTGACCCTCATGCTCTCTCACTCTGGCATCACAGCAGCTCACCAGGACGATAAAGCTGCTGTGCGGAGTTGCGGTGGGTGCGCCAGTGCTGAGACAGGACTGGTTGAGGGACTCCTTGCAGGAAGGAGTCTTCCTAGGTGGGTCTCTTGTGCTCATTTGGTGGAGTTGCAAACCCAATATAAACTCAAGCACCCGTCTCCTTCCAAGCGAATGAATATTTCAGCCTCAAACAACAGTCAAAAATTCTAGATAAAATTAATTAAGCAAAAAAATCATGTTAATTAACCAATCAGAATGCACTTTTTATCATAAATTACACTTCCTTCTTTTGAGACAATGTTTCACTTGAAAGTTTGCGGAAGTTTGTCCCGTGTGACACACACACGCATGCATTCGTAAAGAGTTGCCAGTTATGATCAATGGTGTTGGTTGAGGCATCGTCAACATGCCACCACCACCACACGCAAGACGGTAGGTACAGTCAATATCACCTAAAATTTTACGTGATTTTAAATTAGGTCCAGTGAAAGTATGGCTTTTCAATTCCCGGTCATGATTTTTTCAATAAATTTTTGTTTGTTTGTTTATTAAATTCATTTTTTTGAGAAATATTTTTTAAATATTGAACATATTTTTTCATTTATATTTTAAGCATTGAAATATGTTATTTATTTATTTAGATAATTAAATACTTTTCATACTTTAAAATTTTTTCTTATTTTATCTTTGAAGCATAGAAATATATTCTAATTATAAATAAAAATAATATATTTAAATAATAAATCAAACATTAAATAATTATCACTGTACGCAAGAAAAATTGAGAAAGCTGTACCTACCGAAATAGGCGGCGAAACTGTAGGTACAGTGATAACTCACTGTACCTAAAATTTTTCGTTATTTTAAATTAGGTACAGTGAAAGCATGGCTTTTCGCTTCTAGGATAAAAGGTCTTCCGGATAAAAAGTATTCAAGATGAAAAGACATCATCATCATTTCCACCCCCATCATCATCACCACCACCACCACCAGTTATCATCATCATCAAACACACACACACGCACACACACACACAAACACACACAAAAACACGCACACACACATACACACACACACGCACACACACACACATTATGATGACGTTGATGATAACTGGTGGTGGTGGTGGTGATGATGATTGTGGTGGGGATGATGATGATGACTTTTTATCCGGAAGACTTTTTATCCGGAAGACTTTTTAACCGGGAGACTTTTTATCCGAAGACTTTTTATCCGGAAGACTTTTTATCCGTTTACCCTCAGGTTCAATTCCCGGTCATGATTTTTTCAATACATTTTTGTTTGTTTGTTTATTAATTTCATTTTTTTGAGAAATATTTTTTAAATATTGAAAATATTTTTCCATTTATATTTTAAGCATTGAAATATGTTATTTATTTATTTAAATAATTAAATACTTTTCATAATTAAAAAAAAATTATTTTATCTTTAAAGCATAGAAATATATTCTAATTAGAAATAAAAATAATTTATTTAAATAATAATTCAAACATTAAATAATTATCACTGTACGTAAGAAAAATTTAAAAAGTTGCTTGAATGTTCACTGTACCTACCGAAATAGGCGTTTAAAGTTGCGTGAATGTTCACGGTACCTACCGAAAAAGGCGTTTAAAGTTGCTTGAATGTTCACTGTACCTACCGAAATAGGCGTTTAAAGTTGCTTGAATGTTCACGGTACCTACCGAAAAAGGCGTTTAAAGTTGCTTGAATGTTCACTGTACCTACCGAAATAGGCGTTTAAAGTTGCTTGAATGTTCACTGTACCTACCGAAAAAGGCGTTTAAAGTTGCTTGAATGTTCACTGTACCTACCGAAATAGGCGTTTAAAGTTGCTTGAATGTTCACTGTACCTACCGAAATAGGCGTTTAAAGTTGCTTGAATGTTCACTGTACCTACCGAAAAAGGCGTTTAAATTTCACTGTGACGCCACAGTGAATTCCACGCAACTTTTTCGGTAGGTACAGTGAACATTCACGCAACTTTAAATGACTTTTTCGGTAGGTACAGTGAACATTCATTATATAAATAAATAAATAAATAATTTAAAAAACGTGTTAATTTTTTTTAAACATGAATTAAATCGTTTAATTTAATTAATTATATAAATAAATAATTTAAAAAACGAGTTAATTTTTTTTAAACATGAATTAAATCGTTTAATTTATTTAATTGTATAAATAAATAAATAAATAATCTTAAAAACGAGTTAAATTTTTTTAAACATGAATTAAATCCTTTAAAAAATATAAATATTTTAAAAAAATTATTTAACAAAATATTATTACTGGGAATTGAACCCAGAGCGTAGCGATCCGGAGTCTAGAGTGCAAGCGCTAGGCCACGGAAGCTGTTGCTGATTTGTTCTTATAAAGATAGAAATCCCTTACATTCAATGTACCTAATGAAAATCACGTAAAATTTTACATTTAACGCCACTGCACCAGATTGCACGGGGTACCTACTGGAGGACGCAGTCTCTGAGACGAAGTACCACTTCAAGCTGCAGGAGAGTCTCGAGGCTGCCTTGTTGAAGCCCCTCTTCTGCGGCCTCTCCTTCCACCTCACCAAGAACGTCAATCCCCCCGAACTGCGTGGTGAGTGCCAGTGCTATTTGTGTTCGTTCTTCAACGTGCAGTTGTCTTGATGTGTTGCGTTGAATTGTGGGATTGGGATGCTTTCTGCGAAGGTTGGAAGCTGTTGAGCAACAAAACCAACACCTTCCTTTCTGCCGTCTGCAGCACTTTTCATGGCGAGTTCCTTTTGTCTGAAGCTTTCAGAACCAAGTGACTTCCAGGGCAAATCGAAGACTTTGTTGTTTGCAACTGGGTTCTTGCAGTTCAACTGGTGGGAGAAGAGACAGTCCCGCAGAAGATTGCTCAAGGCTTTTATGAGATGGAAGAGAATTTCGATCGTTGCTGATGATCTGGAGGTCGTTTGGGAGTCCGGGAAGTGTTCCAGGTGCCCAAAACAAGGAATTTTGTTTTGCACTGAGGCAGGTCCCTGTTCTATGCATTATGTACGAGGAAGCATCTTGACGCTGGCCAATGAGACAAAATAATCTCTCTTCGTCGTGGACAGCCCATGCCTGATCTGTCATTTAGACGACAATACAGCGAACGCTGGTCTTGCCGTGCAACTCAAAAGAACGCTACATTCCACCCGCACCAATAAATTATTTCAATGCCAAATGTATTTGAGGACTTAGTATCAATTATATTTCATCTGATGTTTGCAGAAGTCATCGAAGCAGCTAAAGGAAAGGTTCGTCCTCAAATTTATTTTCAGGTTTTTCAGTTGGGTTGAAAGTCTTCAAAATTGAATGTTCATTTATATATTGTCGAGTGGCCAATACAGCTAATCTGAGTGAGTTATTAAAAATCGTGCAAATAAGTCAAATCAGACCAACTATTCGTTTAGAAAATTTTAACTTTAAAACGGAAATGTAGTCTTTAAAAATAAATAAAAATTAAAGATATTAATAATGATAATAAATAGAGCACAATAAATTGCGGTATAATCCATTAGTGGAACATAAAGGACAAATAACCCTTCATCTCACAAATAGTTCAATACACTGACGTAGGTTCTGAAAAGCCAGCCGACCAGACGACACCTGGAAAGTCTCTTCGTGGTGTCGTGCATGCAGGACCGACCTCAGTGTGACGCCCTGGCCCTCAAGGTTCTTTCCTCTCATCACTCACAATTCTCCTTCACGTCAAATTTCGCCATCCAAATTAACGACCGAAACCAACTTTTCCTAAACTTTTATTCACGCCTGAGCTCCAAGACCTTGGAGAGTGTTTATTGCGAGCCACCCAAAGAGTCTAGCCTCATTTTGCTTTTAGTTCGATTAATAATTGTTTTTTATGTAGAAATGAAATTCGAGAGGAACGTAGTAAATGCAGATAATTAAGAAAATGATGGTCATCACATTGACAGTCTGCTTGAATTAAAACTTGTTTATGAATACTTTGTTGATGATGCAGACGCTATGCCTCAAAGCAGGCTAGAATCAAATTGCATGCCGTAATATTATTTATCAGTTCTTAATCAGTTCTTTCTGTAGTTCTTCAAAGACTGACCACTTGGTTGATTGCTCGTGCAGGTGGGTGGGGACTTGCGGGTGGTGAGTGCAGAGTTCGTGCTGAGTGGAGTGCTCCGGCAGAAGATTCTCTTCCACGAGTACGTAATAATAATAAGAATAATAATAATAATAATGATGAGCATTATTATAGTGGCGTATAACCCGAACGAGCTTCGAGGAAACTTAAATTTTCTCATATTTCTCCTTATCTTCGTTTGCTACATTGGTTACCTTTGAGATCTAGAGTGACTTAAAATATGCTTAAATATTTTTAACATTCATGACTGTACTGCTCCAAGTTATCTTTAAAATCTAATTAAACAACCCCCTAAATCCGTTCTAAGATCTTCGACGTTCTTTTCGTTTTCCAGTTAAACACTCTTTTGCTAAACGTTCTTTTTCTTACTGTGGTGCTCTTTTATGGAATTCTTTACCTTCTTCTTTAACTTCAACTAAGTCACTCATAGCTTTCCGTCGAGGCCTGAAGACGTACTTGTTCGGGACGTGATGGCTGAGCGCTTTTGTTCACTTCTTAAAGGGCGCTATACAAATAATTAGTGATTGATTGATTGATTCAAATATAGGCGGCTTATTTTCAAAAAAATATTATTTTAGTAATATTTTAAATAGGTATGTCTTCATAGAACGGCCAAATGTCGCAGTCGAGCTCGGGGATTTGAGTCTATTGGGAAGACTATTCCAACGAGTCGGCGCTGCAACAAAAAGGCTTCTTGCACCTGCATACTTGAGTTTGTAGCTCTGTGCAACTACATCTCTTGACCTAGCAGACCTGAGTCTTTCCTTCTGGGGAAGACTTGCCCTCATGACAATGCTACTCGACAAATAATCTGGGCACTCATTAGACAGACACTTGTGCATTAACAAGATGTTTTTGTATTCAATTCTGTTTTCAACACGAAGCCAGTGGAGCTCCTTGAGAACAGGGCTGATATCATCATACTTTCTAGCACCTGTTATGAGCCTAGCTGTGGTGTTGATTACAGACTGAATTTTCTGCAGCTGCGTCATCGGCAACCCAGTAAGAATGATATTGCCATAGTCAATTCGTCTGAGAACCAAAGCAGAAGCCAAAGTTCTCAGTGAGCCCTTGGTCAATAACCATCTTATTTGCCGTGAAGATGCAAAACTGGTTTGAATCATTTTTTATATCAAGATAAATTCATAGGTTTCTAACGAAGAATTTATCCCGTAGTTGGTAGAAATTAGGAATTTATTTTCTAATTTACACGATGCTTAATTTTTTAGACGGCGTTCAACTCTTCTCCAAGAAATGTTGGCTACAAGGGTGTGTGGGAATTAGAGGTCGGACATGGACGATTTTTCATTCCCGGTCCCGTCCCGTTCCCGAAATTTGTTTTCCTGTCCCGTCCCGTTCCCGATGGGACATCAGAATTTTGATTCCCGTCCCGTCCCGTTCCCGAAATTTTTTTTCCCGTCCCGTCCCGTTCCCGATGGGACATCAGAATTTTGATTCCCGTTCCGTCCCGTTCCCGAAATTTTTTTCCCGTCCCGACCCGTTCCCGAAAGCTTTTTGTTTTTTTATTCATTTTCGCTGCCGTTTTTACTGGTCCCAAACTTGCTAGTTCTAAAATTTCTTAAAATTTATTATTTAAAAGTCAGAGAATATTTCTTTTAATGAAATAAAAAAAACACGATTTAAAGTTCAATATTTATTGAAATGAAAGTATTGTTTTTGAGTTATTCAATCAAGTCTTTATTGCTTTTCACACGGGTTAAACCGTTAAGAGTTTCAGCTTTCAAATGAGATGATTTTGGGTCTGAAGTTAAACGACCACATATTGAAAAATTCTGTTCACAACGAATATAACATGCAGATACACTAAACAAAATTTTGGCTACTTCTTGTACTATTTTAAAATTGCTCATTTTACTCCAATAAAATAAAACATCTTTATAATTTTCAATTTTTTTTGGGACGTAATTGTGAATATTTGTTCAATTCATCCTTTTCTGAATTTTTTTCTTTGTTCATTATTACTAATTCTTCAATAATGTTAGAAATATGTTTTATAACAACATTCTTATTCTCTACAACTGCAAATATAAAATCATTCGTATAATTTGATAGTATAATAATTTTATTATAATTTTTACATTATAATAACAAACATAATAGGTCTAAATAACCATCATTTGTTTTTTTTCTCAAAGGCACTGCAGCTTGGTCTGGCTGTAAAAAATAGAATTAAATTTTTTCTAATGAAAGTCTTGGTATTTATTTCTCTTCTATCCCAAACTTTTTTCCTATTATTCTTTCATACTGGGGATGCAACAGACATGCTGTCATACGAATAAGATCAATGGCATCTTTTCTTTTGTCGAAATGATCAACTGAGCAATCATTTGGAAATTAATCATTCAAATTCAAAGTATTAATTTATAAAATTAAAATAATATAACTGACCATTTTGGTTTCATCTGAAAAGTTTTCATCATCACCCATTTGTTCTAATCTCCCTAATCTTTGGACTCATCATAACAACTTCAAATGTAGTGTTGGAGGTTTTGATATTGGCAATGGTGGCTTCGTTATACTTTTCCATTGCATTTAATACTTATTTTAAGTACGGAGTATCGATGAAATAAAGATTTCCATACTTAGAAGTTTGCTGAAAAATCATTGTTAAAGAATCCAATCCCAATAACTGTTATTCCCGTTTTTCCCGTTCCCGATTTAAAAGTTGATTCCCGTTCCCGTCTTTTCCCGTTCCCGATTTGAATGTTGATTCCCGTTCCCGTCCCGAAAAACCTATTCCCGGTTCCCGACTTTTCCCGTCCCGAAATTTTATTTTCATTCCCGTTCCCGCGGGAGTCCCGCGGGTACCCGGTCCGACCTCTAGTGGGAATCGAACTCACGACCTACGCCTAAAGACTGCGAGTCATTAACGAATCGGTCACCCATTCAAATAAGAGACAGTCCTTATATGAAGTTTCTGTATTTGAAAATTCCTCCAATCAGATTCAAGCTCGACTCCAGCCGGCCAACTACAGCAACACTCACGACTCAGAATACAACAAGTTTAGAAGTCAATACAAAAAATACAAAAATTAAATGCAAAAACACCGAAAGTCAGGTGGAGGCGACAAACATGCAGCGAGCAACTTCGATAACTGCCAACAAGCCGTCAATATTTGAAGCGACTGCTGAGGATTCATTGGAAACGTCAGAAGCAACGAGGAGCAGGAGGACAACTCGCAATGGAGGCAGTTTGGCAAGGGAGTCCTCAGTGGCAGCCAAGAGGAGTAGGAGATGATCGTTGTGCTGCTGGTGGGGCTTGCTGTATGGGGAGCGGTCATCACCTTGATAACTTTTCCACTTTTTAAATTATTTTTTCTCAGGCGACAGTTCTTGATTGTGCCTTAAAAATTGTGTTCTTTTAAATTTTAACTGAAATTGTTTTTACTAAATGCTAGTTTATCGTTTTTTTTCGAAAATAAAATTAAATCTGGTGCGTCAGCTTGGGCGCATTGTTTAATTCTTCTTAAATCTTACATCTTAAATCTCTGGTGCATCCATCGGATTGATAGTTTTAAGAAGAAATAAACAACGCCATTTTAGAAAATGTCGGATGTAAACAATGTTGTTTTAAACTGTTTATCAAATATAGTTGTAGAGGAAATTTCGGGGTTAAATAATAATTTTGAAGCGATCGTTAATAAATTTGATACGAATAAAGTTGTTTTCAATCTTGGCTTGAATCTATTGTCCGAGGAATCTACCGAGAAATCTACTTCTAATGAGCTTGATTCAAGATTTTTTTTCCAACAAATTTATGAGTAAATTTGAAAATTTATTTAACAAGTAATATATAAAAAAACATTATAAATATTCACTTCAACTTACTTGAGTCAACATATATTGGTCCTATTTTAAGATCTCCCATTATCAAAATCGTCTTATTTAATCATGAACTAAAACTAAAAGCAAATGGGTTACAACTTATTTAAAATAAACTAAATAAAATAATATAATTATCATAGTAATAACTTTATATAATTATAATAAGTAATTACTAAAACCCATTCTTACTTACTACTTTTGATTGCTAACCTACATAATAACTTAAGTAGTTTTGATTGGATGTGGTTCTATTTATACATCAATAAATCGTATTAATCCGTCTTTGTTTATGATTGATGAGATGTACATCGAATTATGCAGTGAAGAATTAAACAACGTCCTTCACGACACACCCGGATGAATTAAACAACGTTCAAAACGCATTGGATGTATCGATTGTTTACATCGAATGAATTAAACAATGCGCCCCTTCTTCATCAAAAGTGCAGAGAGCAGCGGATGACGTTGTGTATCGCTTTTTTATAATTTTTTTTGTTTCTATGGTCTGTATTATTCACAGCCTGACAGATGAAGGCCATGTTACATGGGTTGTGAGAATCATGGTTCTTATGCGCCAGAGACACCACTCCACATGATGTAAACATCTTTCAATGCATACGTCGCAAACACCGCATCATATACACTAGGCATATGATAGTTCACGGTTGCTCGTCAAGGATTCAAACAGGCAACCTTTAAGTCGCAAGTCTGACGTCTACCATCAAAGCCATCCCCGCTTTTATCGTCCTAACCAAGGCATTCGACCTTGTAAGCAGGAACGAGGTAAACTCCTAGGTTTGTAAACGACATGCAGTCGTCCTAAGATGAATTTTAATAAGCCGAAGTTTAGAAAATGCTCCTTCTGCATCTGATGAAGTAACTGGCAAAGTCAGAGCAACATCGAGCATATAGTGCAACTCGGGCTGAAGGCTTGTGGCTCAAAAGAGTTCTTGCAGTTCGACCAAACTGGCATAGATTGCAATACAATTACAGAGTCTGTAAGATTTGAGGGTAGAAAACGTTTTCTTGTGGGTCTGTCTGAATTTAATTGGAAATAGAAAATTAAAAATGGAATCAGTTATTGAGGGCCACCCAAATAAATTATATTTAGTTAAGCGCGGATTACATCTTAATAACATTAATGATATTTCAATGATTTCATGACATTAGACTGAGTATAAAAATGATGACGTAACTTTAAGAATATTATGCAACTTAGTTTGTAGTTTTTCTTTTGTATCATAAATAAACTATCTAAATTCTTTATCAATTGTAATTGGTATTTTTATTTAGCCCATTGACCACCGCTAACCGAGAAAAAAGTTAAAATGAATTTTGCATTTGGACTTGTATTATATGGTTATAAAAATAACTCAAGCAAAATTGAAAACAATTATTTCAAAAGTTTTAATGGGGCAAAATGTTGCGAAAACGCAACGTGAGCGGGAAGTGTGACATACTTATGTACAGTATGAAATCATAAATAAATTTATTCAAACCACATTTATTAAACAGAAATAAATTTAAATTGCAAATAGTTCGATAAAATTCAGACTTCTAATTATTTTATTTTTTATAATATTAATAATTATTATTTTAATAAGAACAAAGCAAATTATTTAACGCGAATTACAACAGCACTCATAAACTGTCGTGCTGTTTCAAAGACGACACTGAAGACGAATGTTTTATTTATTTATTTATTTATTTTTTTTTTTTTTTGGTCTATACTATTCACAGCCTGACAGACGCATGCCATGTTACAATGGTTCTGAGAACCATGGTTCTTATGCGCCAGAGACGCCACTCCACACGACGTACACATCTTTCAATGCATACGTCGCAAACACCGCATCATATACACTAGGTATATGATAGTTCACGGTTGCTTCCAAGGATTCGAACTGGCAACCTTTAAGTTGCAAGTCCGACGTCTACCAACTAAGCCATCCCCGCTCCCCAAATTTTAATTTTTTATTCAACCTATGAGAGGTACAAAAACTATATTCTTTTCAATAAAAGCTTCAAGTGTGAAGCATTTGCGGTTTGGAATTTTTTATCGAAATATAAAAATCAACATTCATCTACAAAATTCAACTTTTAATTTTAATTTTATCAATTTCATAATACATTAACATTGAAAGCATAATTTTTTATTATTATAATGAATAGACTTATTAAAAATCATATGAAATCATATTATGTCAAAGTTGCGAAAACGCACCATTAATTTTTAAAAGCATTGAAAACGTTTTAAAAGTTATTTTGAATATTTAAAAAATTATTTCAAGTATTAACTATCTTTTCACACAGAAATTAAGAATAAATTTGTATAAATATACTAAAAATCGAACGAAAAAATTGAACAATTATCTAAGCGAAGGAAGATTGTTTTGAGAAATTTTAAATGTGAACAGAATATAAAAGAAAATATAAATAATAAAATGAAAAAAGTTTAAATTCAACTGATAAAATAAAAATTTAATGTACAAAATATGTGAAAAAACTCGATATTAAAACAGCAAGAAATTATAAAAATTGATGTTGCAAAACGCAAGAGCTGCGGTAAATGGATTAAACAATTATTTTTTTTCATTTAAGTTGAGCCCCCCCCCCCCCCAGCAATTTTTGCTTGTTGCGCCCCTGTCTGTCAAAGTGGAAATTTAAAATATAAGCACATTTAAGACTTGAGCGCTTTTAAATTTTAAGTGCATTTTCATACACAACTGAATTATTATTTTATTGTTGACTTATAAATGTTAAAAAAATATGTTTTTTTATAAAAAAACTCAACATAATCTAACATTCATGATAAACTTTTGAAAATTGAGAATTAATCTTCAAAAATTATAATTTTTAATAGTTTTTTCATTTGTGTGGCGTACAATAGCAACTTGCATCTTGGTACTAGAATCTGTTGTTTCATCCATTATTACGCTGGATGGTTTCTTTGTCAGAAGGACTGGCTTCAAAACTTCTTCAACTTTAGGTTCATCAACAATCTTTATGAAATCATTCTGGATTTTCCAAGACATGTAATTAGCGTTCTTCGGACATGCTTTCATGAAATGATCTAAATCTGGCATGAACGACCTAAAAAGCAAACGTCGAAATGACCTTCAGTACCGCGATGACCACGGAATGCAATATTCTCCATAGCTAACCATTATAATTATAATAAGTGAAAGAAAAAAATTATATGATTAAAATATAAATAAAAGATCAATTCAATTATTAGAGTAAATTAAGTATTATAAATATTTTATTTATTTAGTGTTGGGTTAAGGTTAAGTTTAGGGTTAGTTTACGAAAATTAAATGATTATTACGAATTAGAAAAAAAAAATTTAATACTAAATTTTTTATTATTATTTTACGAAAATTCACTAAATATTAATAAATAAATAAAAAAGATTGTTAAAAGTATCTCGCTAAAATCTGGACGCAGGATAACACCAACCGCGCGGCTACGCCATCGGTTGTAGATAAACTGCACACGAAAAAAAGCGCGCTGCATGTGTTAAATGCACATTTTCTATTGCACATGATCTGCGTTTAATCCATTTTGTTTTTACCTTTTAAAAATGGATATTTTATTTTATTTATATTCTAAAATCAGTTAAATAAATTGTTATGTTTTATAATCAGTTAAATAAATTGTTATGTTTTAAAATCAGTTAAATAAATTGTTATGTTTTAAAATCAGTTAAATAAATTGTTATGTTTTAAAATCAGTTGAATAAATTTTTATGTTTTAAAATCAGTTAAATGAATTGTTATGTTTTAAAATCAGTTAAATAAATTGTTATGTTTTAACTTCTTTTTTATTTGTCAAAATTTTTATACATTTTAAAAATAATTTTAGAATAAAAAAAATATTTTTATAGGGTTCTGCAAATAATTAAATAAATTTTAATATTTTACTTTTTTCAAATCTTTCTGCTTTTTACCCCATCAATCCGCAGAATATAACTTGCAAAAGCAAATGAGCATTTACCACATGCAGCGCGCTTTTTTTCGTGTGCATTTCCCCTATAACCTACGCTATCCTGCAACAATATTGACGCAGGATAACACCAAGCATTTGTGTATATCTTGTCGATAAGCGTGCTGGAATATGAAGTGACTCTAGCTGGGTGAGTGATGAGTGGGATATGGTTGAATTATGACATCAAATTGGTAAAATCATTTGATATATTACAATCACTATTTAATATATTAATATTGAAATCCCCAAGGATATAAATTAAATGATTTTTTATCGATTTATTTCTTAATGTTTTAGCGGGTGCATCATTAAAAAGTAATGTATCTGTATTTGATGGTCTATAAACAATGATTAATAGAACATTAGGAGAGTTTTCAGAAATTATTTAAATACATAGCCAATCAAAAACTTGAGAGTTTGGACAAAGATCATCTCTTACTACGTAATAAAGTCTGCTAGATATAAAAAAACCTACACCGCCTCCAATGCGATTTTCCCTATTCTTACTTATAAATGTGTAACCAGGAATTGAAATAAGTTGGGATGACGTGTCATCCAACCAGGTTTCTGACACACCAATTACAGAAATTTGTAGATTAATTTCCTTCCAAAAAAATTAAGATCTTCCATTTTGGAAGATAGTTACAACCCAAGCTAAAAAAGCGCGTTAAAGTTATTTAAGTCTCACCAAGTCGGTTGATTTATTGTCAAGTCAAATCGTTTCTGTTTCCAGAATTCAGTTTCAAGTCGACTTTTGAGTCATTTATACCCCAAGTCAAGTCATTTTAGAAAAGAATTCGACTCCCAGGTCTGAATACAATACATTACAATGAAATAAATTACAATAACTGCTTGTGGCTCAAAAGAGTTCTTGCAGTTCGATACATGCAATGAGATCAGACTGGTCCGCACGTAAACTTTTTATTGTGATTTTAAACTGAATTTGCACAGTTTCAGCATCCTTTCCATGAAGGTTGCATTATTCTGAAAGCTCGGAAGTTAATTTGTCTATCAGCGCTGTTCTATATGCGCTGTATCATGGCGGGAAAAAGTTACATATGAAAAGTGTGGAGATATAAAAGTGTAGTTAAGGTCTAGTGGTGCTCTATTTCTTCTCAGAATTCGTGACATGTTAGTGTTATTTTGGTGGAATCTCTATGTTCTGTGTTGATATATGAAATGTTTTGTGAGATAAAGACCCGATGACCATCCAGAGCAATTATCATTGTCCTATGGCATATTGAAAAATTCATTACCTTTCCGCCAAAAAAACTCATCGATTTTCGAAAAATTGCGAGATCCTTCGAATTGGGCTTGAGTTTTGGTGGATCTTTCGAGCAGGCTTAGCAAGAATTGTGGCGTAGATCAAATCTTTTTTGGGTTGGTTTAAAGGATTTTAAAAACTTGAAAATATATTAAAAATTGAGATAATTTTTTTTGTCGTTTGGGGAAAATTCCGAGTGTTTATCTAATAATGTTTAATTCCTTAACTTGATTCCAGTTTTTCTATCCCTCCCACCCCTCCCATCCCTTCCACCCCTTCCACCACTTCCACCCCTCCCACCCCTTCCACCCCTCCCACCCCTTCCACCCCTCCCACCCCTTCCTCCCCTCCCACCCCTCCCACCCCTTCCTCCCCTCCCACCCCTCCCACCCCTTCCACCCCAAGCCACTGCTTGGAATCATAAATATTATTTGAAATATTAAAACATGTTTTTATTTATCTTTTATGAATATGTCAAAAAAATAATTTTACAAAAATTACTATTCAGAGTTTATTAATTTCCTCAAGAATATTTCTAGATAAGGGATTTACATTAAAAGTAATTGTTGCCAGAACTCTGTCTTGAAGCTCTCCTTCTCCATTATTGTCTCCAACATAATGTTTGGTGACTCCCAAAGGTGAATTTCCAAAACGTTTATTCTCTCAAATACCAAGGGAAAAGCTTTCAGAACCATTGTTCTGTAATGTTATTAATTTGTTCAATGCCAGTAACTTTTATTCCCGTTTTTTCCCGTTCCCGATTTGAATGTTGATTTCCGTTTTCGTCTCGAAAACTTTTTTCCGGTTCCTGACTTTTCCTGTCCCGATTTTTGTTTTCATTCCCGTTCTCGCGGGAGTTCCGCAGGTACCCGACAGATCGGGTACCTGGTCTGACCTCTACTACACATATTCACAATGTATTATTATATAAAAATTCTGTTTTATACCATGGTTGCCGATCATGCTCCAGTGATTTTCCAGTTCAGATTTTTAAGTTCAAGTTCAAGTTACAGTTAAGAAAAATTTTATTTTTCAGTTACTATTCAAGTTACAGTTATGAAAATTTTAATTTTTCAGTTACTATTCCAGTTTCAGTTATTTTTTTAGTTACAGTTTCAGTTAAAAAAGTTGAAAAAAAGAATGAATTGCATTGAACTCGTCGCAACATGAACTCGTCGAAATAGTTTTTTTTAAATATTTTGTGAATAAATATGATTATAAATACTTATTAATAGTGAAATTAAAATCTTACTCGTAGGCTAAAAAACTCGTCGAAACAATTTTTTGTTTGTTTTTTTTATAAACAAATTTAATTTTGTGAATAAATATGATTATAAATACTTATTAATAGTGAAATTAAAAACGAGTACGTTAGCCTACATTTAGCCTGTTTCGACGAGTAAGTTTTTAATTTCACTATTAATAAGGATTTATAATCATATTTATTCACAAAAACCGTTTTATTTATTTAAAGAGCACTTTTGATTTGAATAAAAAACGCTATATAAATGCCTGTGATTGATTGATTGAAAAAAATTAACTATGTTAAACACTAAATTAATATAATCGGAATACAATATTTTAAAAATATTATTGCTCAATCACGTAGCGACGCGAATGTTTTATCTTATAGCGCTTCACTATTTTTTAAATATTTATTTTTTTCCAGTTACTATTCAGTTAGTATTCTCGTTTTTCAGTTTCTATTTCAGTTACAGTTATGCATTGATTTAAAGTTACAGTTACAGTTACAGTTAACTGGAACAACACTGTCATGCTCGTATCGAAACAAGAGTTGTGAACAAATTATTTAAAAAATTTGGTTTTACTACCAAAAAGTGGTAAGGAGTCCCTTCTAGGGATCCTTCCAGAGTCGCCTCCCATGGTTGTAACCAGTGGCGCAACCAGGGGGGGGCTGGGGGGGGCTCAAGCCTCTCGCAATTTTTCGAAAATCGATGAGTTTTTTTGGTGTGGGGGGGGGGGGGGGGGGAAGGTAATGAATTTTTCAATATGCCATAGAACAATGATATTTTCTCTGGATGGCCATCGGGTCTTTATCTCACGAAACATTTCATATATCAACACAGAACATAGAGATCCCACCAAAATAACACTAAAATGTCACAAATTCTGAGAAGAAATAGAGCACCATTTGACCTTAACTACACTTTTAAATCTTTACTCTTTTTATATGTAAATTTTTTTAGCCATGACACAGTATATAAAAAACAAATCAGATAGACAAAATAACTTTCGAGCTTTCAGCATTATCCAACCTTCATGGAAAGGATGCTGAAACTGGGTAAAGACAGCTCAAAATCACATCAACACATCTAGTCTACGTGCGGATCAGTCTGATCTCATTGCATGTATCGAACTGCAAGAATTCTTTTGAGCAACAAGCCTTCAGCCCGAGTTGCATTATATGCTCGATGTTGCTCTGATTCTGCCAGTTACTTCATCAGATGCAGAAAGAGCATTTTCTAAACTTCGGCTTATTAAAATTCATCTTAAGACGACTGTATCTGGATGTCGTTTGCAAAGCTTGTTTGAGAATATCTGCTACCAAAACCGCTACTGCACTTCTTCCAGTAAATGAAATGATGAAAAGATTTTCACAAACTGATCGAAAATTATTTTGTAACTGAGAACACATCAAAATTTAGTTGAAACTAAATATTTGAAAAAAAATTATAGACTGTTTAGGATCTCATATCAAACTTATTTTTTTACTTTTTACCTTAGTTTAAAAAATGATGACGTAACTTTAAGAATACTATGCAACTTAGTTTGTAGTTTTTCTTTTGTATCATTAATAAACTATCTAAATTCTTTATCAATTATAATTGGTAGTTTTTATTTAGCCCATTGACCGCCGCTACTCGATAAAAAAAATTTAAATGAATTTTACATTTAGACTTGCATTACATGGTTATAAGAATAACTCAAACAAAATTGAAAACAATTATTTCATAAGTTTTGATGGGGCAAAATGTTGCGAAAACGCAACGTGAGCGGGAAGTGTGACATACTTATGTACAGTAAGAAATCACAAATAAATTGATTCAAACCACATTTATTAAACAGAAATAAATTTCAATTGCGAATAGTTCGATAAAATTCAAACTTCTAATTATTTTATTTGTTATAATATTAATAATAATTATTTTAATTACAACAAAGCAAATTATTTTACGTGAATTACAACAGCACTCATAAACTGTCGTGCTGTTTCAAAGACGACACTGTGGTCGAATGTTATCTTTATTTTATTTTTATATTCAACCTATGAGAGGTTAAAAAACTATATTCTTTTCAATAAAAGCTTCAAGTGTGAAGCATTTGCGGTTTGAAATTTTTTATCAAAATATAAAAATCAACATTCATCTACAAAATTCAACTTTTAATTTTGATTTTACAAATTTCATAATACATTAACATTAAAATAATAATTTCATTATTATTATAATGACTAGACCTATTACAAATCATATGAAATCATATTATGTCAAAGTTGCGAAAAGGCACCATTGATTTTTAAAAGCATGAAAAACGTTTTGCAAGTTATTTTGAATATTTAAAAAATTAATTCAAGTATTAACTATCTTTTCGCACCGAAATTAAGACTAAAGTTGTATAAATATACTAAAAATCGAACGAAAAAATTGAACAATTATCTAAGCGAAGAAAGATTGTTTTGATAAATGTTAAATGTGAACAGGATATAAAAGACTGTAAATAATAAAATGTAAAAAGTTGAAATTTAACTTATAAAAAAAAAATTTATTGTACAAAATATGTGAAAAAACTCGGTATAAAAACAGAAAAAGAAAAAAAAATTGATGTTGCAAAACGCAACAGCTGCGGTAAATGGATTAAACAATTATTTTTTTTTACTAAAGTTGAGCCCCCCCAGCATTTTTTGCTGGTTGCGCCCCTGGTTGTAACCATAGTTTATTCATTATAATCATTTATATATTTGATTTTTTGTATAAATCAATATTTCTATTAGCACTTTTAAGAGGTATCCTCATTCGTAAGCAAGAGCTCGTGGAGCTTTTTTGCGGTTAATGCCACGTGGTTTTATTCTATTGTAAATGATCATAAATCGTTAGTTAAATATCTTTAAAATGCTATTATAATTTTATAAAGTAGGAACTCTATATTATAGTCGTTTACATTCTTCGCACTGTCACAAGTCTACAAACTTATCCTTCTACACTGGAGGTCGGACCGGGTTCCCGATTTGACCCGCGGGAAAAATAATGGAAATTAAATTTGGGACGGAAAAATTCGAGAACCGGGAATAGGTTTTCGTGACAGGACGGGAACGGGAATCAAAATTCAAATCAAGATCCGAAACAAATGGGAAAAAAAGTTATTGGTATTTAAAAAATTAATAATATAAATAAAAGTAACATAAACAAAATATTTATTTTAAAAATTTGGTTGAAAAAATTATATTTCTCTTTGTTATGTTTACAAATATGGTTATATTATGCCTGTCCTTATAGCGTAAAAATAATAATAAAATTTGTTTACTATAAAATTATATGAATGATTTTATTTTTGCAGTTGTGGAGAATTTTGATTGTTGTAAAAATACACACTAGCCAAAATTATGTTTATTATCCCTGCAAGTTCTATTCCTTGTGAAAGAATTTTTTTACAGGTGGTCGTTTAACTTCAGATCCAAGATCATTAAATTTAAAAGTTAAAATTCTAAACACTTTAGCCCGTGTGAAAAGAAATAAAAACTTGATTGAATTACTTTTAAAAAATGACTATCTTCAACAATTTCATTTAAATAAATATTTGAAATTTAAATCGTGTTTGTTTCCTTTTTTTTTGATTTTCTGACGTTCAAATAATAAATGTTAATAAATTTTAGGACTCGCAAGTTTGAGATCGGTGAACACGGCTGCGGGAATGACTAAAGAGACCAAAATTTTATTTTTGGGAAAGGGTGGGAACCGAGAATCAGTCGCGGGACCATGACAGGACGGGAGTCAAAATTCTGATGTCCCATCGGGAATGGGACAAAATAATGGAAAAATTTCGGGACCAAGCCGGGGCTGGGAATAAAAATGGTCCTGGTCCGATCTCTATTCATTTGCTTTAAAATAATGAATAGCTAAATTCAGTTAAGACGTTTCATCGATAGCATTGATAGCTGAATAAACTCTTTCAATAGTGTAGCGTAACTGCGCTAATGAAAGGACAATAGCAGAATAATTCTCCAAACACTAGTTGGATTGGCTGGACAGGTGTGTCTTTGATGTTCATGTCTATCTATAATTTGAATCCTTAATAGCTTAAGTATTTTACGAGCACTTTTTTCTCGCGTTGGTAAGAAGTTACTGTGAATCTCCCTTTGTGATTTTGACTGTTTTGAAATATTTTAGTATCAATCTTTCATTTTCACGAGCAATAAATGAGTTACACTTTAAATAGAAACTGAACTGAACACCGGACTTACTATTTGATTCAAAATTATAAATAAATACTTAAGAAACTAAATATACAGTAAAACTTCTCTTATAAGGACAGGGCTCGGGTCAATTCGTCCTTGTATGTGGGGTTCTTCTTCTGAGGTTTCATTTTTTTCTTGAGTATTTTCTCTTGGAATATTATTGTATCAAAGTTCAAATTCACTCAGTGTATTTGCCTCATAATGAACTTTTAAATTGAAAACGTTAATGGACTTGAAACATCTAGGATTTTTAGATTTTCCAATTACTAAAGATTTCAGTTTTTTTCCTTCCAGACTACATTAAAACTGTTTCATGATTTTATTTTTGCTGCAAAAAATGTTTTAAATCTGAGTTTTTCCAATACCATATTTTCGGCAATACATCTCAAACTTTGTCCACTTTCATTTAACTTGATGCCTTCAACTTTTTCATCTAATGTTAACAAATTTCTTTTATGAGACGTCATATTATTAAAAACGATCGTATAACGTGAGATTATTGAATTTATTTTAATACTATTCAATGAAGCCGCGTGAAACTTGAACGGAAACGAAGCAAATAGAAAACAGTCAAGTAATCAGGCACGTGCATAAATTAATTATTCTTTTTGAAATATTTTTTTAACATTTTGCTTGAAGGGGTGAAATTTGGCGTATGAGCTGTCCTTTTACGCGTTAGAGAGGCTTCCGTTCGTGAGAGGAGATTTCAATGCAAAGACAATCCGTCCTTTTGAAACCGTTCGTATGAGAGGGGATTGAGTCCTTGGGAGGTTTCGCATGAGAGAAGTTTTACTGTAACGAGATTTTTTAGTGGGGTACAACCTGGCCATTAAAGCTGTAAATATTTTAATTGAAGTATATGGCTATATAAAAATCCGTGGTGGTTGCTAGGCATAGGCTGCATACAAACTATGACCATTAAGCCGAGAGTATTCACTAAGCCTTTGAATTTTCTGCCCGTGAATTCGCGTCGGTTTAAAATACTAACAAGCGAAAATTCACAAAATTTTTTGATGAACATTTTTAACGGCAGAAAATTTTCTCGATAGTTTCCGTTAGTTCCAGTTAATTAAAAAAAAACGATTTTATTTTATTTTTGATTTATAAAATATTTTTAATACATGTTTTTGGACTAAAGGGTCAGTTCTGTTAGATGAATTCGTCATTTATTTTGATTTACGGAGACCCATTCTAGGGGGCCTCATCCTGGGAGACCTCATTCTGTGGAGGTCTCATCCTCTGGAGACCTCATCTTGTAGAAATTTAATTAAATCAATGAAATGTTCCATACAATTATTTATATAGCTACTTTAATTATTTCTTTAATTTTATAATTTGTTTATAATTATTTTATTATTATTAAGGTTATCATTTCAGTTTTCAAAATAATTCAGCATTCCAATATATTTTTACCTTTCTTAAATCAAAGTAACTAGTGTATGCTAATATTATTAATATACACTTTATACAGTCTTTACAGTGTAAAGCTAACGGCACTGTTTATTTACTTAAATCAGCTGATGTACGTACGAAATAAGAAAAATAACGTTAACTATTTTTATTGTTTCGGCAACTATTTGATGCAAGATATATCGTAAAATGAACAATAATTATGGCTTATATACTTTTAGAATATTATTAAAATCTGAATAAATAATGCGATCGATAGGATTTATTGCTCTTACTTGCAGCATATCGTTTGCAGCTTTCACAAATTCAACTCAGCAATGACAAATCTGTCTGCAGTATGAAATCATTTGCACACGTCGTATAAAAATAAGGTTTAACCACTTTATTGAAATCAAAATGTTAGAAAAGTAAATTAAAAATATTATGTGTAATTGTTCAATAAAAAAGTGTTGGCATAATAGTGGTCAGAGCACTAAAAGTCTTCAGCATGTTTTAACAGTAATAGGGGGAAAATGTCTAATAATTTTAGGGTATTTTAATTTGCCTAGCAGTCAGAATATTTATTTTTGAATAGTCCTGACATGTTTTTTTAAATTATATTTTTTTCAATTTCAGTTACCATGATCCAAAATAAGTGGTTAAATTAAGTTGATAATGGGTTTGAAAAAATTATAAAACAGTGTCATGATATTTAAAAAGTAGACTGTTAGTAGGCAAATCACTTTCCAAACCGACCATATGCTGCTTCATTCTCTTTAATGGTCTTTTTTGCGGCTGCTGGTGCACATTGGATGTGCCTTTTTTCATTTAGCTCCTATCTCTTCAAACGCTTTGAATTATTTTTATGCAATGAGTGAAGATGAATAAGGAAAGAACACTTTCTTTCAGTGGAATGGTTTTTAAAAAAATGTTGTACTATCTGTCACGTAAAACACTTTTTGATTTGTTTTTACTACCTTCAACGAAGTTTAAACTGCAAAGTCGTTCATTATCTTTAGACTTGCATAACTTATTATTATCGCTCAATGAGGTTCGTTTCATAGTTCTTAAATACCTTTTAAAAAGGAATTTTTTCTTGGAAACCCATAAAGTTTAATTTCAGACCCTTCCTCAAACATATTTGTAAACACAATTGAACTAAAACTTATTGGAATTATGAAATTCGCTTCTAAAGTAACGTGTTTTTGCATTGCAGTCTCCATGAAATAGTTCTTTTTACCATACAGCAATTTAAAAAGCTGAGCGTGACGTCATTTGTCTATTGACAAGTGTTCAAAAGATAAATTCTGAAGAAAAAGAATATATAAGACAATGAACTAATTATTGGAATGCTAATTAAATTCAATAGGAAAATTATTTTGAAAACTGAAATGATAATTTTAATAAATAAAAATAGTTAAAAAATAATGTTTACATTTAAACTTAAGAAATACTTTAAGTAGCTATAATAATAGTTTTATTAAACATTTCATTGATTAATACTAAATGCTTCCTAGTTAAATGTCCACAAGATGAGGTCTTCACAGGATGAGATATCCACCGGATGAAGTTTGCACAGGATGAAATCTCCACAAGATAAGTTCTTCTAGGATTAGGTTTCTACAGGATGAGGTCTCCTAGAATTAGGTCACCTAGGATGAGGGCTCCGCATACCATTTATTTTTGATATCCTTTTAATTAGATTTAATTGATTATTTTTCGTGTCAAATATTCACGAAAGATTTTGTACATTCTGAAAATTAGTTCAAAATATCATAGCAAATATGTATATACCAATATAGTAGCAATTATAATTTTTTGTTTATAATCACGTTAATAAACCTAGTGTAATTTTATGAGAAGTACATTTGGGGTAGAGACCGACCGAAACAGATATTTTTATTTCGGCCGAAACCGAAATTAGGCCGAAATTAAAATCCCATTTTCAGCCGAAACCGAAATTAAGCCGAAATTGAATATCAAATTTCGGCCGAAACCGAAATTAAACCGAAATTGTAAGCAGATTTTCGGCCGAAACCGAAATTTTTGCCAATTTTTATTCCAAATGAAAAAATAGTATTTAATGATGACAATGCCAGTTTAATAAATAAATCCAAACAAGCGTATATTTTAAGCAAAAAAAATAAAAGTTTTTCAACAAAAATTTATTGATGTTGTCAGGCTTTGCTTTGGTCAGACTGACATTTTGTAAAAAACTTCCAAATAGGATTCGACGACATTCTCACAATTTATTTTTGAATTAATTATTCGAAGCCAAATCTTCTCGTTCTTTCTACTTATATTTCAAAGCATGGATATCTAGAATTCCACATGCTTGTATATCTTATTCGAATAATGTGTGTGTTTGTGTGTGTGTGTGTGTGTGTGTATGTGTGTGTGTGTGTATGTGTGTGTGTGTGTGTACCTCTAATAAATCTGGATCATTGCCAAAGATGCATTTAACTTTCCCATCACATCTAATAGATATCTAATAGAGATGAGAATCGAACCCAAACTTAATAATTCGAGTTCGATTGAGGATATACAGATACTTAATTTTGACAATAGCATTTTTTTTAAACAAATGTTTTAAGAAATAGAATTTGCTTAAAAAAAGTTTTGTTAAATATCATCATTGAATGTATGCCAATTACTTAAATTTCAAATACATGATTGTTGTTCCAGATGCTTGTATATGTATATGTTATTCGAATAATTAGTCTGATGACACCCATAAATCAATCAACCACGATAACTAATAGATATCTAATAGAGAATCGAATCCGAACTTAATAGTTCGATTGAGGATACAGATATATCAGATAAACTACATAAAGAAATAAAAATTTCGGTTTTTCAGTAAATATGAGATCCATTTCGGCCGAAACCGAAATTGAGCCGAAATTACAAAATTCTTTTCAGCCAAAACCGAAAAATTGCCGAAATTGTAAAATTAGATTCGGCCGAAACCGAAAAAAGGCCGAAACTAAGAAAATTGGCAATTTCGGCGCCGAAACCGAAACTGAACCGAATTTCGGTCGGTCTCTAATTTGGGGTCAAACTACTTCTCACTGAAAAGTTAGCCGTTCTTATATCTGAATGATTGAAGCATAATAAATAAATACAATTGAAAGGGGAGCATTAAAAGAATCTATTAAAACTTGAAGGACACTTTAATTCCAACCCTGGATCTTGAAAGAAGCGATGGGTCTTCCTAAATCCAACATAGTGCTCCTAGCCATTATCAGCTTGCTTGTAAGCTTCATCCTCTTCAACTCCATTTCAAAAAAAACCTCAATAGTGAAACTGATCCAGGTATGTGGGTGTAGCTTTTATGCATCGGTTCGTTAGCGTTAAACACCGTGTACAAAGGCGCGTCTTTTCCCTTTAATAGTTGCGGCAGATTTTCACGTGATACGAAGATATTTTGAAATCGTGTTTTAACCACCAACCTCAATCACAATCATCTATCTATCTTCACTTTGACCTTCAAGTATAACGTATTAAGCTGCTATAGCTATTCAAGTTAACTATTTATTATTTTTTTCTACATTTATAAATTCTGTTCACGGTGTTTTATTGCTTGAAGGAACAAAAATTTATTTTAAGAAAACATATTTTAGCAATTTAAGTAGAAATAATAGTAATATAATTTCAATTGGTTTTTTCAGATGAGTAAGTGCTCCGAAATTAATTTTTTTAGTCCAAAAAAAGAATTCAAAATTTTTTTTTTGAGTAAAAAAAACGAATCAGCTTCTTCTACTTTTTTTCCTTCACGCATCGACTTTTCAAGCCCTTTTGAGAACTCCACATGGATCATAAAAGAAGCCTACCATGCTTACAACTGCCTTCCGCTGGCCAGGAGACTCCCTCTTTGGAGGGTTCTGTGTGTGTCCGATAACTATCACGAAAACGAAAGGTGAGACGGTGTTTTAACGAAAATTTCAAATAGTGGTATGTCATATTTAGAAAGAGCCAAATCTTAATGAAACACAGGGGCGCAACCAGCATAAAATGCCGAGGGGGCTCAACTTTGATATGCAAGAATGAATGGTTTAATTCATATACCGTCTCTGTTGCGTTTTCGCAACATCAATTTATATTAATTTTTGCTGTTTTAATACCTAGTTTTTTCACATTTTTTGTACATAAATTTCAATTTCATAAGTTACATTTTATATTTTTATATAATATTTTTTTTTTTTTCACATTTAACATTTCTCAAAACAATCTTTCCTCGCTTATATAATTAATCAATTTTTTCGTTCGATTTCAGTATTTGTATACAAATTTAGTTTAAATTTCAGAGTGAAAAGATAGTTAATACTTAAATTTAATTTTTTACTGTTTAAAATAACTTTTAAAACGTTTTCAATGCATTTAAAATCAATGCTGACTTTTCAAAACTTTGACGTAATATGATATCATATGTTTTTAAATAGGCCTAGTCATTTATTACAATATTTTTATGAAAATAATAAAATTATTATTTAAATTTCAATGTATTATGAAATTTGTAAAATTAATATTTAAATGTGAATTTTTTAGATAAATTTTGTTTTTTATATTTAGAGAAAAATTCTTAAGCGTAAATGCTTCACATTTAAAGCTTTTTTTGAAGAATATATATTTTTTCTCTTTTCATAGATTGATTATAAAATAAAAATAAAGATAACATTCGTTGTCAGTGTCGTCTTTGCAATAGCATGTTGTAGTTAACGTTAAATATTTTTCTTTGTTTTAATTAAAATAATAATTATTATTATTACAACTAATCAAATAATTAGAATTGAAAATTTTATCGAACTATTTTCAATTGAAATTTATTTCTGTTTTAATAAATGTGGTTTGAATCAATTTGTTTATGATTTCTCACTGCATAGAATTATATCACACTTTCCGGTTACGTTGCGTTATTGCAACATTTTGCACAATTAAAATTTATAAAACAGTTATTTTATTTTTTGCTTGATTTTTTATTATAAACATAGGTTAGAAGAGTCTTATTGTAAAGTTCATGTGACATTTTACTTCTGGTAACGGCGGTAAATGGACTAAATCAAAACTACAAACTAAGTTGCATAGTAATCTTAGAGTTACGTCATCATTTTTTAAACTAAGGGAAAATCTAAAAAGTAATTTTGATATGAGATTCTAAACAGTCTATAATTTTTTATAATATTTAGTTAAACTAAATTTTGAGGTGTTCTCAGTTACAAAATAATTTTTCGATCAGTTTGTGAAAATCTTTCATTTAGGGGAGAGCGGGACTAGACGCTCAATCGGGGTGCGATGCGCATGGGTGTTTTTGTAAAATATTAATGTGATATAGAATTTGTAAGATTAAAATTTTGTCTAAAATAATAGTTTCTTTTATTTAAAAGCATTTTTTTCTAACTTCCAACCCGTTTGCAGACGCCTACATTTCTTTTGTGATACATTTATGTTCGTTTGGCTAGTTTGTTTCTTCTTATTTTCTTTTATTTTACAATATACTTAGAATGAACTTTAATTATTTTTTGTTAAAAACGATTCTATGCTGCATCAATTACAGCAAAATAACATATACTTTCTCACTGTATCATCTAATTTTTAAACAAGTTTGGAACATATACCTACAAGGCAAGACGCACTCATCTGATCTAATTAAGAAACTTTTCTTTTTTTTTAAGTTTTCATGGTACACAATTGCAATTATTTTTCAAAATTATAATATAAATTAACTTAGAATATTAAATTTTAATTCTCAATGCATTAAAAAAAATACACATCAGATTCGGCTTCCTTTAATGATGATCTTATCAAAGTTCTTAAACAATTGTCCAAAAGGTAAACCATTGAGAAAAAGAGCAAGACAAGTAGACTATGCTGATGTTTTAACAAGCTCCCCCTATTAGGAAATAGTTTGGAAGATAAATAAATAAATAATAAATAAACCAAAGAATTAAACTATTTAAATGATTACAAAAAATTTTTTTTAAAGAGAAAGTTATATATATAATTTACAGTTTATAACATCTTTTTTTCTATAACATCTTAAAATTGTTTGATATGTGATGAGTGCCACATTGATTCTTCCAGTGAACAATTAATTCCAGTGTGGCAAATGTGATGGTTGACACATGAAGATTGTATAGATAGAGTCAGCACTAAAGAATTCCTATGTGATTTGTATCCATTTTCAGTTTCATAAATTATAGATTATAAAAAATTGAACAAACCTTTGTTAATTATTTTCCATTTTTTCATAGAAATATTAGTTCTTATGTTATTTTTGTCCATCTTTAGTTTTAATAATTACTAAGATATAATGAACAAACAACCAATTTTTCTAATTATTTCTATTTTAAATGGTTTCATTGATTTAGTTAAATTTCTTAAAATAAAATTCGAATGGTGCGTCTTGCTCTGATAGCTGACCTGCAAGAAAGGGTGTCATCATGCATTGATGAAATTGCTGCTTGGATGGGTGCCAATCAACTGAAACTTAACTCCAGCAAAACTGAAGTTATCTGGCTCTCATCCCGTCGAAACTCTATTCACACTTCCAAAGATCCAGTTCGAATTTGTCAGAACGAGATAATTCCTTCCGAAAGCGTCAGAAACCTAGGAGTTTATCTCGACAAAGACCTCACCATGACGACACACATCAACAAGATGACTCAAACCTGCTTTGCTTCTTTACGCCAAATACGATCCATAAGATTGTTATTGACCAAGGACTCACTGAGAACATTGGTTTCTGCTTTGGTTCTCAGTCGAATTGACTATGGCAATATCATTCTTACTGGGTTGCCAATGACGCAGCTGCAGAAAATTCAGTCTATAATCAACACCACAGCTAGGCTCATAACAGGTGCTAGAAAGTATGATCACTTCAGCCCTGTTCTCAAGGAGCTTCACTGGCTTCGTGTTGAAAACAGAATTGAATACAAAAACATCTTGTTAATGCACAAGTGTCTGTCTAATGAGTGTCCAGATTATTTGTCGAGTAGCATTGTCATGAGAGCCAGTCTTCCCCAGAGGGAAAGACTCAAGTCTGCTATTAATCACTAATAATTTGTATAGCGCCCTTTACTAAGTGAACAAAAGCGCTCTTATAATAAATTTGTTAAATAAAACGGTTTTTATACCACTACCAATGTATGTATAAATATCAATTTAAACATAAAAAAACAAACAATCAACTTCAATAATCCAACGTCACCCACACCACAATGACAACCACGCTAAAAAATCACTATCACCACCAAAAAAAATTCAATCAACACTACAGTACCAACACTCATACCACAGCACAATCATCACCACATCATCCTCAAAACTATAAAACACAATCATCATTCTTCTCGATTTTCTGTCTTGCCACTGGTGCCGAGGCTGCGATAAAGGGTGAAGGAGAAGTCCTTGCCAGCACTGGAACTTCTGCTGCTATGGAAGGGTTTCTTCTTTATATCGCAGCTCACTTGATTCCCTGCGGCCATCTTGGTCTGCTGCGGCCATTCCTTGACAGATTCAAAACAAATAACATTCGCACTAAAAACATTCTAATTAATTTAATTTTTATTAAGACTTAAGATTCTAAATTTTTAATATATTATACCCAAAACCGTTTATTCTACAAATTTATTTGAGCGCTTGCCAAAATGGCAGCCGCTAACCAAAGAATTCAAAAGGATGTAGTTCCACAGAGCTACAAACTCAAGTATGCAGGTGCAAGAAGCTTTTTTGTTGCAGCGCCGACTCTTTGGTATAGTCTTCCCAATAGACTCAAATCCCCGAGCTCAACCGCGACATTCAGCCGTTCCCTGAAAACGTACTTGTTTGACCGATAACAATATCTTACAAATTTACTGCTCATTTTTCATTAATCAATTTCTTGCTCCCCAATTTCATTCTTTTTTATATTTATACTAATAGTCAATAATAATTGTAAAATAAATAAAAATAATAAATAAAAACAATCATAATAATATAATATAGATATTTACTTTTTTCTTAAATTTATTGTTATTATCATTTCAGTCTCAATCTTTAAAAAAATTATTTTGTCTATTAAAAAAAATATATATATCTATAAATATATGTGTGTATATATATGTATATGTATGTATATATATGTATATACATATATAAATGATTATATTGTTAAATTTTAATAACTTACTTTTCCTATACTTTCCATTTATTCATCTATCATTAATATTATTATCAAATTTTCCATAACCAAGTGGTCTTGAAGCCCGTCCGGGTTTACGCCACGTTAATAATACTCGTCGTTGTATTGTATTGTATTGTATAAGGAAAATCGTTTTTTAACCTAGAAAATGTATGATTAGAAAAATGGGAAAAAAGTAAACATAGCTGAAGTATTTAAGGCAATATTTTAATTTATTTATCTCGTTATCACTTAGAAGCAGTATTAAAAATCCCTTAAAATGCGCATCTTGCCCTGCGCTCCCCTACTGGAAAAAGTGCAGTAGTTTTTTTGGTAGCAGATCTTCTCAAATAATCTTTGCAAACGACAAATAGACACAGTCGTCCTAAGATGAATTTTAATAAGCCGAAGTTTAGAAAATGCTCTTTCTGCATCTGATGAAGTAACTGGCAGACTCAGTGCAATATCGAGCATATAGTTCAACTCGGACTGAAGGCTTGTAGCTCAAAAGAGTTCTTGCAGTTCGATACATATATTGAAATCAGACTGATTTGCACATAAACTTGTTGATGTGGTTTTGAAATGTCTTTGCACAGTTCCAGCATCCTTTCCATGAAGGTTGGATAAGTCCGCAAGCTCAGGATTTATTTTGCCCTTCTGCGTTGTTCTATGTATACTGTGTCATGGCAGTAAGAATATAGGGGGAGTTTGCACAAGTCGGGACGATTTTTAAACGTAGCCTCAAAGCTCAATTACATAAGAAATAATTTAAATTTATCCAGCCATTATATTGACACTTTATCTAGTTATGTGAACTCAAACATAAGACTAGATAAAAAAAGAAACAAATAAAAAAACAGAAGTTTTTTTACTTCAAACATGAATACCAAAAAATTCCATGTTGAGCAACTGGGTACTCAAGATGGAAAGCTCTGTTCCCTAAGATGAATTTATATTGTATTCAATAAAAAATGCCATTTAAAAACTGTATTCATCGTCAAAATTGTTTAGTTATCTAATGAAATACACCAGTTTGTATTTTAATGTGAATTGTCCTTTAATCAAATTGACTAAATAAAATTAAATTTAGCTTTTAGGTTAATTTTGAAAATTTAACTTTTTTTGCTCTAGGCTTTCTAGTTTTCATTTCGATCTTTACTGGTTCAACTTTTTCGAAAATTGCTTCACTTTTTATAGTTGTATCAAAGCTAATGAATTCTAACAGTTTTTTTAATTAATAAAAAATGAAATTATTGGTTTGTGTTAATTTTCAATATTTTGAATATAAACTTTATATAGTCGATTATATTGTATATAGTCAATATTGCTATATGATCCCCCGAGATGTACGAATGCCAGAGACAGATTCACCAATGTCTATATTCTCTTCCTACGTTTAATCTTAGACAATTATTCGTGGTCCATGTTAGGCAACTATGACCATGCACCTAATCATGGTCATAACAGGCCAATCACTCAATTTTAAATTGTACAACTTGTAAAACTGTACTGCATCATCTAATTACGAATAAAAAATTGAAATTATACCCCTTCGGACGTTGAGAAATAAAAAGCAAAATGTTACCTCCCAATATTTCAACAATTCTTCAAGAAATCAGTTTTTCAAGTTTTCTAATTCGAATGAGACAACTTTCCGAAACGAAACCAACATTAAAATGTGCATCTAAGATGGATGCATAGATATGAAATATATATAAAATTAATTTTCAAAGCGCATAACTGTAAATAATCTTTGGAACCGGTTCATCTTTAGCAACCTCTCCCTACATATGATAAGTGTAGATTTGTGAAAGTGTAGTTAAGGTCTAATGGTGCTCTATTTTTTCCCAGAATTTGTGAAATTTAGTGTTATTGTAGTGGGATCTCTATATTCTGTGTTTATATAGAAAATGTTTCGTGAGATAAAGGCCTGATGAACATCCAGAAAAAATATTTTGGTCTTATGGCATATTGAAAAACCCATTACCCCAACACCAAAAAACTCAAGATTTTTCTAAAAACTGCGAGACCCTTCGAATTAGCCTGAGGGGGAGGGCCCTCTAGACCTTTCCCTGGTTGCGCCACTGATGAAACATATGAAGTGATAAGTTTTAAAAATATATATCTTTATATTCTTTTTTTGTTGTGAAACTTTTGAATAAATTTAAAATTCAATTTAAATTTTGTTTGAAAAAATAAAGAAAAAATGTATAACCACCCTAGGCCTGAAAACCTGTTGTTGGTCGACAGCAGGGAGATGGAACGGACCAGACAGGGCTTCAACCTCTCCCTCTTCTCACCGCAAGACATTCAGTCCTTCATCGCCATCAAAGTAGACTCACTCTTGAATTGTTTCTGCGAAGTGGATTATTATAAAATATTCACAGACGTATAATAAAGCATTCTTTCCTCGCAGCTGGGCGCCCGAGTGATCTACAGAGCAGGCGAAAAGGAACTTTCTTCAGAGATGGCGCACAGACTGGAGGGTCTGTCGAGCAGGGGCAGCTTCCGCTTCAATGGTACTTCTCCCTTCGTCACCTCTCTCTACTACGCATGCAATTCATCAGCTGCGGTGAATTCTACCTCGGAAAAAGAGCACGTGATGCCACTGCTGTGCGACCACAACCACCTTGCAGGCATATCCACTCCAGCCGTTTTCCCTTCTCCACACCAAACCAAAAACTGCGACACCACCATGCCTGACATTCTTTTGCCTGAAAACTCTCATCTCCCCATCAGCTTTTCTGTTTCCATCTTTTCTCGCTGCGCCTTTTACTTCTTGCCACTCATGGAGAACTCTTTCATTGACAGTCACCAGTACGAGAAGTATTCCTGCGTGATGCAGCACCTGATGGCGTGGTCTGGTTGTGGCGTATCAGTGCACTGGGACGCAAGCAGCATCAAGACGAAGTTCCACACCTTCAATCGCTCTGTTTGCATGCAGATGAAAAAGAGTTTGCCCGTTTGCAAGAGCAAAGACATGAGCAAGTGTTTCTCGGAAACGATAAAAGCAATGTCTGACGATGCAATTAAATCAAAACTAGTGAAGTGGATGGAAGTTCTGAATCGATCAATTTTAAAGAGAATGAAATCAAAGTTTTGAATGCAACATGCACTCGTACCATTTGGCATCCAAAACAAAGTACACAAAATGAAAAGTTTGAAAACTTGGAAGCCATCAAAGAGGAATATGAAAATCTTTGTTTCGAAAACAAAACGAACAACTACACCAGAGTCGACTTGTCCAAGCCTTGGTATCAAAGGAGCAACATCGTTTTGTTGGTTTGTTTCAACCATGCCTACCTTGAATTGATTCCTTTGATCGAAATGCAATACAGACCCTTCTACCCGAACATCATCTACTGCGCTGACAAGCTGCCAAACTTGGAGAGTTTCCAGTCGTACAGGCTCCACTTCCTCACCTACAAGCAGAAGGGGCAGGCAGGAGCCATGCACTACGAATGTTATCTGAAAGTCATCAGGCTGGACTTGCAAGTCAAAGGAATTCTTTCTCTAGCCGATGATATTTTCACTAAAAACGATTTAATTCACTACCCGCTTGAAAGAATATGGTACCGAGCAAAAGAGGAGGATTATAGACTGAAGGACATCGATGTGATGAAAGATTGCAATGAGAAGTTCGTTTGCAATCATACATCCCCATGGGTTTGGTGGGGAGCTTATAGGAAACATCTCTTTGCCTTTTTCGACGACTTTGGCAACCAAACTGACCTTGATTTAAAAGCTATGAGAAAACAATTGACTTTATCTACGAAGGCTAATCACAGAGCGTATGGCGCAACTGCAGATAATTTGTTTCTTCCTAAAAGTTATTTCAAAAATTTTTCAAAAATAGTGTCTTTACTCTTTAAGCATGAAGTCTTTTTAGAAATAGCTGTTCCAACCGCTATCAGAAGCATGGAACCTTTAGAAAAGACTCTTGACTTGACAACGATGTCCAACTGGGATGGCACTAGAATGACGCCTTGGGCCTTCTTGAAAGAATCAGTGATTGACAGTATGAATGCAATCCACCCAGTGAAACTCAGTGCTGTCATCAAAAATGTTACAAAAGCTATAGATATGTTTTGTGGTTCCGTGATTCCTTATTTCCATAACACAACCATGGTCTATGTTCCCTAGTTTAGAAGTGAAAAAAATGAGCTTTACAATTCCTCATTCCATTTTTACTGTACATAGTATACTCTGTACCAAACCTGAGGAATTATTTCACGCTCTTTCAAACTAATATAATGATACAATTTGTTATTTTATCGATAGAGCATTACCATCCTTGCCATCTTCACAAATAATATTAAACTGAAACATGTTTTTATTTTCTTATATTTTCACATTTTCTAAAAATGTTCTTCAAGCTATTCTTTTTTAAATCATCATCATCATCGAATGGGCGCAGATAAGACGTTTCTTTTTGCGTGGCACGAGGAAATGTCCTGTTTGAAATGTATCGCTTAATTAACCATGCTCAGCTAAAAAAACGTGATAGGATGAAGTCTGCAGAAGCATAGAAATTTTTTTTTCAATCATGAATTGTTATCGTTTCTCAAAGTTTTCATTTTTATTTTCAGACATTGAATATTGGCTACGAATTACACACGTGTTTTTATGTTGTTCACCCAGAGATATGCTCGTACCCGTGGAATAATGCCAAAAATATTCCAGATATTCTATGACGTTTTGAAAAAAAAAGTATATTTGTTTTCCACATTAATAAGGGATTATTAATTTGACTCACTCTCCTGCAATACCAGCCCTGTAGAACGTTCATTTGGTTTAGAAGCACAGTTAGTGAAAACCGACTCAATGAATTTGCCATGTCGAGCATTCGTCTTCAATTGGTTTAAAAAAAAACTTATCGAACATTTAATTTCAAAGTTTGTCACTAACCCTCGAGAACTTATTTTAAAGAATATTTATTTGTTGTATATTATGAAAACAAAGAATTGTTTTCATATTACGTAAATAAACTTTTTTGCACATTATATAACTTTTTTCGAGTTTTTGACAAATAATAACTCTAAATGTTTTGTCTTTGTTTCGAATAATGGGAAAGAATGTTAGTTAAAATGAAACTCCCTCCTTTTGTTCGGACTGGATATCCCCATGACGGGTTGTATATGGGAACAGGTAGCCGAGTCGGCTTGACCAATAATGAAAGGTCCTAGGTTTGAGTGCAACCAATGTCCTAGTAACCCAAAGGCGCAAATGAAAATTTGCATTCTAAGTGGCCTGGAAGCCCGTTCGGGTTATACGCCACTATAATAATGCTCGCCATTATTATTATTATTCATAAATGTCTGAATTTTTTATCGGATCATATTAAATAATCTAACTCCACAAAGTTACATTGTTAAGGGGCGGAGTTTGAAGATTTTGTAACAACTAAAATTAACTTTCAATAATAACTCTAACCTTCAGGTTCCCAGCCAAGGTTATGGCCCTGTTGTCTTGCGGGTTAGGTTTTAGCTAATTTGGGGCTAAGGGAGCAACCCTCATTTCAGACTTTTTAGCCGGAAGACTTTTTATCCGGAAGACTTTTATCCGGAAGACTTTTTATCCGGAAGACTTTTTATCCGGAAGACTTTTTATTCGGAAGACTTTTTATCCGGAAGACTTTTTATCCGGAAGACTTTTTATCCGGAAGACTGCTTGTGTGTGTGTGTGTGTGTGTGTGTGTGTGTGTGTGTGTGTGTGTGTGTGTGTGTGTGTGTGTGTGTGTGTGTGTGTGTGTGTGTGTGTGTGTGTGTGTGTGTGTGTGTGTGTGTGTGTGTGTGTGTGTGTGTGTGTGTGTGTGTGTGTGTGTGTGTGTGTGTACCTCTAGTTAATCCACCCTCTGGATCATTGCCAAGGATACATTTAACTTTCCCATCACATTTCTGAACAATTTGAAAAAGATGCATAAATGGATAGATGGATGGATGGATGGACGAATGGATGGATGGATGGAAGGATGGATAAAGCTCAATTGTACAGATTAAAATTCTGAGCCAAACATGTTGAGCCAAAGGTAAGAATTTGTTGGGTTTGAATTTGCCGTAAAATACCATGTATAAGGCGCACTTCCTTGTCTCTTATTTTCACTCTCGACATTTTTCCAATGACGCAAATTTAGAGATTTTTCAATAGTAAAGGGTGAAAATTTCATAGTTAACTTGCTGCTTTAAATTTAGTAAATCTTGTTTGTTTGTGTGGTAAACAAAATTTTTTTCCACGGTAATAAAATATTTTTTACTGCTCAAGAAAAGACTAACACTCAACCCACCTAGAGTTCATACTTTAAACAATACTTTTTTCAAAATCAAAACTTATAATGTAAAAAACTGTAAGAATCAACTCAGCATCTCGAGTAAGGTTGAAGCTTCTAATTCTAAACAAGCGACAGTGAGCTTGCAGAGCTCCAGACACCAACTGGCTATCAAATATGAGAACTTTTAACTAAAGCTTGGTCAGTACTTTCGACATTTCGGGTCAAAAAGCAGAAGTTAGCTGAAAAAAGAAAAAGTGGAAACTTTAGAGCACTTTTTAGTTCCGAATCGAAAGCCGTATTTCAAAAAGGTTTCTAAAACTGATCCCAGAAATGCAACCAATAGCCTACAGGTCAAAGACGATTCAAAATAAGCTCTTGGATATGGCAGTCAAATTTGAGAAAACATTCTGAAAAAAGTAAATAAAGCTGGCGGATGGTTGAGCTTCTTTGGTGATAAAGTGCGAGATGAGTCCAACGAAAAGAGCCTTTTATCTTGAGAAAACGTGAGAACAAGTTTGCAACTATGAGAAAAGACTAGGCTGTGTTTCATGACAGTGATAGACAAACAATTTGCAATAAAGATTTTCAGAAAAAATAAAATTGAGTTTTAATTAAAATTCTAATTTTAAATTGAAAAAAATCATATAGCGTTTGGGAAATGGTTTTTTGACCTTGAAAATTAATTAGTAGGAAAATAGAAAAAAATTGAACATAGCTATGATATTGAAGTATTTAATGCAACTTTTAATTTTTTAATTTCTTTATTTCTAGAAGCAGTATTAAAAATGCCTTAACATGGGCTCTTGCCCTGCTCTCCCCTAGAGTCTTTTACCAACTGGCATCACGCACTGAAGGGTTGCTCTCAGTTTTTAGAAAGACTGGCTTATATCGTATAACTTATGCACCAATGGTGCATTGCAACATTACGTATAATAACGTACTAAATTGTCATTGTTCTCTCTTGCTTCTGCTTTTATACACAGTGCTAGTAACATTCAAAAACCAACGTTAAAAATGATGCACAGACAAAAATGCTTGAGGTTTTATTAGCACACAGTTTCATCAATATGCCAGACAAAGTTTATATTTAACGGTATATTACTTCCAAAGATATTTTGTTTAATGTTACAACTTTGTATAGTTCAGTAATGGATCCGAGCAAAACAGTTTATACTTTCATTCACCCTCATCCTTTCCAGAATTATTGTCCCATTCATCGGGAACACAATCTTCTTCGGTACTGTCAGACAGACACAACCTTTTGATTGTAATATTGAATATTGTATAGGAAGGGAGAGTGAGTTTAGTGAATGTGAAACATCTCTCAGATTGATTCCCCAATTCATCTGTCTCGAAGTAACATGTCGTATTTCCGATTTGTGCATCTCCTTCTTCCATCTCTGCTCCTTCTTCCATCACTGCTCCTGTCTCCACCTCTGTCGCCATCTTCAATTCTGTTTTACAGCCACCATCAACAACATCTTCATCTCTTTCTTCTTCTTTCTTATCTTCGTTCTCCTAATAAGAAGAATAATAAAAATAAATATTAATTATAATAATAATTATTATTAATTATAGTAATAATAGTTATTCTAAAATAATATAAATAATAATAATAATGATGATAACAATAATGATAATAATAATGATAATATAATCAATAATAATAATATTGATAATAATAACAATAATAATAACAACAACAACAACAAAAATAATTATAATTATAATTATTATTCTTATTTTTATTATTGTAATTATAATAATATGATTAATAATTATTATAATAATAATGAGATAAGGAAAAAGTCATGACTATGAATGTTTCATTCAATTTCATCAAATTTTCTATTATCTACATTTTGAAACATCTATCTTCAATGTTCATTCGATTTTTAATAATAAAATACATACACAAAAACATATTATACACATAGATGGCATTGACATACAATATGCTTGTTGACGAATAATTATAAAGAAGCAAATTGATATTTTTCAAACGACCTGTGAAGACCAGTCAGGCATCCTCTCCCTCCCCTCACAGGACCTTTCTCTATTATCGAGTTCTGTCTCCGTTTTTTCATTCAGAGTCCTTCCATTTTCAACTGGAGTTGCTGAATAAATGAAATTTTTTATGGTGCTTCGCTTCTTGAAATGACGTCTTTTTGTTAATTTCCTAGCTTCAATTATCTAAATTGTCTGTATGAAATCGATAAATTAATTTTTCATTGTATTTGTAATAAGAATTACCCAAAATGCAGTCGAGGACAACGGTGAGGAGTGCTAGAGCAAAAACGAACTTCATTTTTGAATGCTGAAAAATAATATGATGAATTAAAATACTAGCTTTTCAAATTATAAATTGTAAAATGAATTGTAAGAAACGAAACCTGGTTAATCAAGCGTAAAACTTAGGGGTGCTTACTATTTCTTCTCTATTTATACATTGCAGTAGACCACAAGTCCATTATATAAATAATTTATTGATACTTTTTTTTACTAACAATAAGTTATTTTATCAATTTATACAGCAAGCGAATAGTCAACATCTCTCATATTTCATAGATAAAATATAATTTAACAGCTTTTTTAAATGATATAACTTATATTTTTAGCTCAGATTTAAATTGGGAAATAAAGAAAAAAAACAAGTATATCTAACAATTGTTTCTTAATAGTAGGAGGAATCTTTGTTTGAATAAACATGTTTTTAACTATTCAAAGTTCATTTAGATTTTTAAACGACATGGCCACAAAACCAAAAAATACTATTTTTTAATTTTGTTGGTTCTCCAGATGTTTAAACATGATAAACCCGGATTAAAAAAAAAGAATTCGGAAAATTTGATTAAAAGATTAAAAAATTTAAAGAAAGTATTTTCAAGTTATAAAAGTCTCAAAATGATGAACTCAACAAAATTAAACAACAATAAAATAGGCCAATATCTCTATTCTGAAAGTGATTGTTATAGAGCACAAGGTTCAAATCAAAAATATAGAGTCTCTAGATAGAGTAAAGGTTATATTTTTTCAATAAATAAAATAAAAACATTAGTTCTTTTTTCAAGATTTTTAATAGTTAATTTTTATTTGAATAAGATAAATTATCTCGGTCCTTGATAGTGGCTTAAAATTGCTAATGACTCGAGTGAATGATTTTTAATCAAATATTTTTTTATTTTAAAGAATCAAAGTAATGAAATCATTGAATAGTAATTTTAATGATTTAAAATAAGAATCTCTGTTGATGTCGCATCTCATTCACTTGCTCTCAGAATTTAATCTTGGCCGTTATACAATTTATTCAGCAATTATGAAGCCTCCGGTACTGGAAAATTAAATTCACGAATAGATATCAATTCATTTGTGTTACAAAGTTTCTAGATATAAAAAATAATTTTACTGAGCTTGATTAATTATTTTTCAATGACTAATTAATAAAATTGTAAAATCGTTTGAAAACTAAAATATAAAATTTCAAAAATGTTTAATGTGATAAAAACATCACATTTAAATCTGTTCAACTAATGATATAGATATCTGTGGACTATGCGAGAAAAACCTAAACGAAGATCAGATGAAGGATGGACAGGGTTTTTTAGAATGGTTTGGTGTGGGAAGGAAGATGGAAGAAGGGAAATGTGGTGGGGTGGGGTGTTTAGTGAAGAAGGAATTGAAAGCAGAGGTAGTGAACAAATACCAAGAAGAAGATTTGCTGGTGTTGAGGATGAACGGAGAAACAGGTCTGGGGTTGTGTGTGGTGTATCAGAGATGCGAAGGGGTGGATAACGGTGCAAATAAAAGAAGAATTTCATGCATAGCTAGGTTGGCAAAGGAAACAAAAAAGACAAGAGATAGACTTGTGGTAGGAGGGGATTTCAATGGACATCTTATGGAATTGGATGGGGTAGATAACACAAACGGTTTGATGGTTAAGAAAATGATCGAAGAGGAAGAGCTGAGCATCTTGAATTGTGAGTGGCCAGGGATGAACATTCCCACTTGGAAATGTGGCAAGAAAGAGTTTGGGTTATACTTGGTACTAACTAACGATAGAGGAAGGGAAGAAGTGGTAGAAGGGTGGGTTGGTGAATTTGTGAAAAGTGATCACTGTATGGTGGCTATAAATTTTTGATTTCCAGTAAATGTTTTTTTAAATAATTTTTTATTTTTTGCCTAACGAATAAAATTAATATTAAAACTTTATAGTTAAATTTGACCCCCCCCCCATTTGAAAAGTTTGAAAATTTTAGAGATGTTCACTCCAGTCTCGCTTTACGGCGAGAGCACAAACAAGAAGACAGCAGTTTACGGGTTATAAGTCTCTGCTCAACTGGCGTAGAGCTGGACGCTACGGGTTGTCTTCAATGGTGGGAGGGACCCTCGCAGTCCCATGGTAACTACCGCCCGTCCTAAGCCCGCACCGAGACTAAAGATCAATTCTATGAATAACTAAGCAGCGTTGTTGCCACAGTTCCTGCCTCCGAACACCTCTACCTTCTGGGAGATTTTAACGCCCGTGTTGGCTCTGAACACGACTCATGGCCAGATGTGCTGGGTCACCATGGCATCGGGAAAATGAACGAAAATGGCCAGTGACTACTCGAATTCTGTTGCTACCACAACCTTTGCGTAACAGACACATACTTCTAGAGCAAAGCATGTCACAAGGTGTCTTGAAGACATCCAAGATCAAATCATTGGCATCAACTGGACTTGATCATCACCAGGCACAACTCGTTGAACAACGTCCGCAGCACCAGAGCTTACCATAGCGCCGATTGCGATACAGACCACTCTCTGATCGCGTCAAAGATAAAGTTGCACCCCAAGAGGCTCCACCTCTCCAAGAAGAAATGCCAGCCGAAAATCAACACCTATCAGACCACCCATCAGGACAAGAACCATGAGTTCATAGATCGGCTGGGGGAGCTGCAACACTGCGACCAAGAGCCTAACGCGGAAGTCAGATGGAACTCGCTCCGGAATACCATCTTCAGAACTGCTTTACTCACGTATGGTAAAAAGGAACACAAGAACACCGATTGGTTCGAAGCGAATGCGGCAGATCTCAAGCCTGTTATTGACGCCAAGAGAAAGGCATTGATTGATTACAAACGCGACCCGAGTCAGTCCACCTTCGAAGAGTTGAAAGCTGCCCGAAGAAAGGCCCAGCAGACGGCTCGACGCTGCGCAAATGACTATTGGCTTCAACTGGCGAATAGCATCCAACAAGCGTCAGACTCTGGCAACGTAAGGAGCATGTATGAAGGCATCAAAAAAGCAACAGGCAAGTCAGCAAAGAAGACAGCACCCTTAAAGTCCAAATCAGGAGAGACCATCACAGACAAAGACAAGCAAATGGCAAGGTGGGTCGAACACTATCTGGAACTTTATTCTAAAGAAAACTCTGTGACTCAGATAGCACTGGACGCTATTGAAGATTTGCCAGTCTTGGAAGAGCTGGATGTCGAGCCGACCATGGACCAACTCAGAAAAGCTATTGATGCCTTAAAGAGTGGAAAAGCACCAGGAGACGATGGCATCCCACCAGAAATAATCAAATGTGGTAAACCGTCTCTACTAGAACCACTTCACAAGCTCCTTTGCCTATGTTGGAGAGAAGGTAGAGATCCACAGGACATGCGCAATGCCGAGATTGTCACCCTGTATAAGAACAAGGGCGACCGCAGCGACTGCAACAACTACAGGGGCATCTCACTGCTTAGCGTCGTGGGTAAAGCTTTCGCCCGCGTTGTCCTCAACCGTCTCCAAGTCCTAGCAAGTCGCGTGTATCCTGAATCGCAATGCGGCTTCAGATCAGGAAGATCCACAGTCCACATGATCTTCTCCGTGCGTCAGCTCCAGGAAAAGTGCAGAGAGCAGCGGATGCCGTTGTATATCGCCTTTATCGACCTAACTAAGGCATTCGACCTTGTAAGCAGGAACGGCCTATTTCGGCTACTCAAGAAGATCGGCTGTCCACCTCGGCTGCTCAACATTACAACTTCTTATCACGAAAAACACGCAATGTGTGGTCAGCTACGATGGAGAGACCTCAGAATCCTTCACAATCAAGAGTGGGGTCAAACAGGGTTGTGTGCTAACGCCTACATTATTCGGTATCTTCTTCTCGATGCTGTTGAACTTTGCATTTAAAGAGTCTGCCGAAGGTGTCCATTTACACACCAGAAGTGACGGGAAACTGCTGACCATGGCACGCCTAAGAGCAAAGACAAAAATTCGCACTGTCCTCATCAGAGACATTCTGTTCGCTGATGATGCGGCCCTGGTGTCACACACGGAGGAACACCTTCAGCAGCTGATGAATCGCTTTGCTCAGGCTTGCATGGAATTCGGTCTGACCATCAGTATCAAGAAAACCAACATTATGGGTCAAGACAGCTTGCTCCACCCTCAATCAGAATCGACAATCAGGTGCTGGAGGCCACTGACAAGTTCACATATTTGGGCTCCGTCATTACTAGCAGCCTATCCCTGGACATCGAGATTGACAAGAGGCTCGCCAAAGCAGCCAGCGTCATGGCCAGATTGAGAAAACGTGTATGGACCAACAACCAACTGACACTAAAGACCAAGCTCAAAGTGTACCAGGCATGCGTTCTCAGCACTCTGTTGTATGGCAGCGAAACCTATGCCAGGCAAGAAGATAGTCTCGAAAGCTTTCATCTTCGCTGTCTCTGACGCACCTTGGCATAACATGGCAAGACAAAGTCACCAACACAGCTGTACTCAATCAATCAAGTATTTTTAATTTAATAAAGTATTTTTAATTTAATAAAGTATTTTTAATTTAATAAAGTATTTTTAATTTGATAAAGTATTTTTAATTTAATAAAGTATTTTTAATTTAATAAAGTATTTTTAATTTAATAAAGTATTTTTAATTTAATAGAGTATATTTAATTTAATAAAGTATTTTTAATTTAATAAAGTATTTTTTAATTTAACAAAGTATTTTTAATTTAATAAAGTATTTTTAATTTAATAAAGTATTTTTAATTTAATAAAGTATTTTTAATTTAATAAAGTATTTTTAATTTAATAAAGTATTTTTAATTTAATAAAGTATTTTTAATTTAATAAAGTATTTTTAATTTAATAAAGTATTTTTAATTTTATAAAGTATTTTTAATTTTATAAAGTATTTTTAATTTTATAAAGTATTTTTAATTTTATAAAGTATTTTTAATTTAATAAAGTATTTTTAATTTAATAAAGTATTTTTAATTTAATAAAGTATTTTTAATTTAATAAAGTATTTTTAATTTAATAAAGTATTTTTAATTTAATAAAGTATTTTTAATTTAATAAAGTATTTTTAATTTGATAAAGTATTTTTAATTTAATAAAGTATTTTTAATTTAATAAAGTATTTTTAATTTAATAAAGTATTTTTAATTTAATAAAGTATTTTTAATTTAATAAAGTATTTTTAATTTAATAAAGTATTTTTAATTTAATAAAGTATTTTTAATTTAATAAAGTATTTTTAATTTAATAAAGTATTTTTAATTTAATAAAGTATTTTTAATTTAATAAAGTATTTTTAATTTAATAAAGTATTTTTAATTTAATAAAGTATTTTTAATTTAATAAAGTATTTTTAATTTAATAAAGTATTTTTAATTTAATAAAGTATTTTTAATTTAATAAAGTATTTTTAATTTAATAAAGAATTTTTAATTTAATCAAGTATTTTTAATTTAATCAAGTATTTTTAATTTAATTAAGTATTTTTAATTTAATCAAGTATTTTTAATTTAATTAAGTATTTTTAATTTAATTAAGTATTTTCAGTTTAATTAAGTATTTTTAGTTTAATTAAGTATTTTTAGTTTAATTAAGTATTTTTAGTTTAATTAAGTATTTTTAATTTAATTAAGTATTTTTAATTTAATTAAGTATTTTTAATTTAATTAAGTATTTTTAATTTAATTAAGTATTTTTAATTTAATTAAGTATTTTTAATTTAATTAAGTATTTTTAATTTAATAAATTTTTTTATATTCAACTATTTATTTTCTATTGAATTAAATTGATTTTAATTTAACATTTGTATTTATATTTGATAATTTATTATATATATTATTTCATACTTATAAAAATGTTTAATCTATTTTGTATTAATTTTTTTTGAAAATTATCTCTAAAAATAAGTCAGTTTTCAACTATTTCGAGGGGTGAATCGATTAAAGGGTGAATCGGTTGAGGGGTGAATCGGTTGAGGGGTGAATCGGTTGAAGGGTGAATCGGTTGAGGGGTGAATCGGTTAAGGGGTGAATCGGTTGAGGAGTGAATCGGTTGAGGGGTGAATCGGTTGAGGGGTGAATCGGTTGAGGGGTGAATCGACTGCAATTCATTATAAATAGGTATTATTTTATATTTATTTGCTCTTTTAATGCTGCTTTCCTTTGATGTCACACGTAATATTAAAAAATTTTAATTAATTTTTTTTAATTAGTCTCAACTAGGAAATGTAGTAACCTTTACTACTTTAATTAGTTTCATTAATGCAACTAGTTTAAAATGCGTTTTGACTGCAACTTATAAATCTGAAGAAGTATGCGATAATTAACACTACTAATTAAAGTTGCTTAAAGAATATATTAAAGAATATGTGCTTTTGAACAATTGAGTCATACTGAAAATATTCAATTGAATGATTGACTCCCACAAAGATGCCAAAAAACCTGCGTCTGTGGATAAAGGTTTGTCGGCTTATGTTTATAAAATCGATAAACATTTTAATATTTTGCAAAATTCGAATAAATATATTTTGCAAATATTGAGTTTTTGAAAATTGATAAATAATGTAAATGAATACTATTTCTAAATAAGGACTTATAATCGATAAAAAAATTTAATCGCATGATTAAACTTTTGAATTAACTTGTGATCAATCGCACAAAACCTCTTTTCCAATTTTTAATAGATAAAATGAAACAATAATATATTTTTGTATTATATTTATTAACTGTTTTTAAAACTCCTAATTTATTAACTGTTTTTAAAACTCCTAATTTATTAACTGTTTTTAAAACTCCTAATTTATTAACTGTTTTTAAAACTCCTAATTTATTAACTGTTTTTAAAACTCCTAATTTATTAACTGTTATAAAAATCTAAAAATGTTATATTACAAAATATTTGTGTATTAGTAGTTCGCTAAGCTAATACTTAAATTTTAAATGTGAGATTTTTATATCAAATGAAATCGAATCGCTGGTGCTTAAATCGAATTCCGTTTACATCAAATCAAATCGCAAATGTTTCGAATTGCATTTCAATTTCCAATCGTATTTTGCTTGTCCCCACCATGGGCGGCAATCCTGGGGGGGTCCTGGGGTCAGGACCCCCCCACTTTTTACCAATCTTTTTACCTAATTTTTTACATTTTGATATGAACATAATCGTCAACCATGGCATAAAAATGAATTGTTATACAGTAATACATTGTGAGTATGTGTAGTTATTGTGATAGCTGTCTAAAAAAATATTCTTTGCTTAATTAAATACTCCTTCATCTACTTTTCTTTTTATCTTTATGGCGTAGACGAGAATCCTAAGGGGGTCCTGGGGTCCACCTTTATAAGGACCCCCTCACTCATTTTTTAAAATACACATTTCTCAACTCTCATTTTGATACGAGCCTAATTGTCAACCATGTGATAAAGAAATGCTAATACAGTAATACATTGTGAGTTTGAATGGGCAGCGATGCTAGGGGGTTCCTGGGGTCCATCTTAACATGGACCTCCTTCAATTTTTCAAATAAAATAATTTCTTAACCCCTATATTAACCCATTAACGCATGACTCAAAGGAATTAATTAATTTTTTTACATTTTATTGAAAAACTGATTCTAAAATATAAAATCAAAAAATTAGTCTGAAATATTTTATGCAAAAAAAGTTATGATGAAAATAAAAAATGTCCTTAAAAAAGGACACTATGCATTGCTACTCACGGTAATCACGATTCGTGGTAGATGCTTAAGCACTCCAAATGTAAAGCTACATTACATTTAAGGCCTTTCTTTTGCACTTTCTTTCCACATTGCTTGAATCTTTTTTGGCCATCTTCAATTTTACCAATAAAATGATCTTTTCCATCGTATCAGACATCTGCAACACGCTTTTAGCTAAATTCATGGATTCTTTTTTTTCTTTTTTGATCTGTTTGAAACCATATGAAAAAATTATAAATATTTCAGTATAACATGGAGTGTCTTTTGGTAAGCATTTTATTAGTTTAGATACCACCGATCCACCAAGTCCTAATTCGCTATTGAACTCTTCCGAGGCTCCTTGATACGGGTAACAGGTTACCCAATACCCAAGCCTATTATTTAGACACCAAACTTTATATCCAAACCTTATGGGTTTTCCTCTGATAAACTGTTTTGATGAATGCCTTCCATAATATGGCACCATTGATTCATCAATCGCCAAATGACATTCTTTGGGCCAAAATTTGAGAAATCTTTCATTCATAGCATCAAATAATGGACGCACTTTGGCCATCTTGTCTAACTTATTAATTTTCTCGTTGTCATTGCAATGCAAATCTCTTAATAACTCTTCAAATCTGTTGACAGTCATAGCATTGCTTACAGCTAGATTGTGTACATCGTCGCTCTATTTCCAGTACATCCTGCTCTTTGCCAAAGGAACATAACCTGAAAGCATGAGTAAAGCCAGCACCACTCTATATTCATTTTCAGTAGCATTCAGCTGTTTTAGTTTTTGGCTGTCATATAAATTTGACATGTCTGTTATTCGCTTGATGACTGGTACATCCAAAAATAAATTAAACAATGTGAGAGGAAACATTTTTTCTAAATTTGGTTTGTCCTCTGAACTATTATCTGCCAATAATCCAATTTTTTTAGCTGGTTTTTTTACAGCAGTTTCTTCTCTACTTATAGTGGTTTTCTCTTCCCCGATTTTGGAAATTACTATTTCTGCTTCTGCATTTAGCTGGTTTCTTGATAAATTATCTAGGGTACCTTCACCATCCTCGGGTTCACTATCCTCATCAGAGCAGTTTGGGTCAGTAGAAGGAATCATGACTATATCTGCTGAAAAGAAATCATTGTCATCTTCCAAAATACTAATGACTTCATGAAGAGCGAATCTGAAAATAATTGTTTTTACCATCAGTATTACTGCATAGTGTCCTTAAAAAAGGACACTCAATAAAACACAGTTTTTGGAAATAATATTGCATGTAACATTAAATTTATTTTAAAATAAGACATAAGAATGAATAACAATGAAATAATATTATAAATTATAAATGGTAGACATTAAATAAAATTATAACTAACTTTTTTTCATGAGCCATGACAAAAACACAAAAAATTTAGTTATCGCCTTGAAAAATCAGAATATCGAAACAATTTATCAATTTCAAATCACAAAAAAATTTGTAACAAAGACTTCAGTTTATATAGGACAGGATTAGTTGCAAAGATAATAAATATAATCAAGATAACTATTATAAAAAAAAACTTTTTATTGCTGTCCTTAAAAAAAGGACAGTATGCGTTAATGGGTTAATACAAGCATAATCGTCAACCAACGCATGAAACAGAATTTTTATTCAGTAATATACTTTGGGTAGGCGTAGTTATAGTGATAGCTGCCTGAAGCAAAACTATTCTTTGCTTACTCAAATACTCCTCCACCTACTCTTTTTTTTATATTTATGGATTTAAATTAATGAATTATATTTATAGAAAATACAATTTCTGAATTTTCAATTTTCTCAAGCAGACATTCAGGATGTTTTTCAGAAAATATCGGTTCACTTTATGCAAACAGACAGATTTACATTTGTATTAATTTTATACTATAAAAAAATCATTCACATTGTGTTACTTATTTTGCATGGTCGTTGTTCATAGGGGGTTCTGAGGTCTACTTTAATATCGACCCTTTCAATTTTTTAGATGAACCAAAGTTAATGAATTTCAAAAGGCTTCGAACATTAACTAAAGTTGTGGTTAAATCAAACTACAAGTTTCATATCACATGACTGCAAAAATAAAATGCTGATGCCTTTAGCTCATTCTATCGTTAGAAACACAGTGTGCACTGTCAATGCCGAATCAAGCCAGTTTGGTGTTATGGTTGACGGCACACAAGACTGCAATGGGTTAGAGCAGGAATCGATATGCATTCGTTTTTTTGATGAAGCTCTTAATATTAAGGAACAGTTTATTGGTTTATTCAGCCCACCAGACACGACCAGACAAAAATTATCTGCTGTAGCAAGAGTTTCTGATCAGAATTATGCTACCTATAGAAAACCTCAGAGCTCAGATTTATGACGGCGCTGCTAACATGAACGGCCGATTTAACGGTTGTCTGGCTATTATCAGCAGTGAGCATCCGTTTGCATTGTTTTTCCACTGTTCTGCACACTGTGAAAATCTTGTAGCCCAGCACACAGCTGCCGCAAATCTTTTTGTGAGCAATTCACTTCAGTTTGTCCAAGAGTTAGGTGCTTTTTACAATCGTTCAGGGAAGTTAAAAAAGCAGTTTAGTAATGCTTTAGTGTCTCTTATAATTGACTTTCCTGATGAGCCGCTAAATGAAAAGTATAGTATAAAACTTCTTTGTCCTACAAGATAGCTGGTCAGAGTATCTGCAGTGTCATCTGGGCTTGAATAATATGAAGTGGTACTTGTTAGCTTGGAATCATTTGCTTCCATTGGTATTGCTGATGAAACAGCTGTAAAAGGCTCGAGGCTTTTTTTCAACAGGACACTACTACACTGGCTCTCAAGCTAGTTGTTTTGGTGTTTTCACTTCTGGAACAGTTAAAAAAGTCGTTGCAGTGAGCAAGTGCCAAGGTCAGTGGAATGGTTGCAGCGACCAGTATGGTTTTGGCGATTGCTGTACGTCGGGTGTGAAAGCCGCCACAAAAATATTGTGGGCTAGGCCCAGCTTATGTAGCAACAAAACCAGAGAAACATTATCGAGCAGCATATTTCGCTGCAATCCTGTAACTCACAGAAAGGTTCGATCGAGATTCTCCTGGTTTGCGTTCATACTTGCAGCTGGAGACAATGTTCCTAACTGGTGATATTTGCAAGCAGTATCGTGAGCTAAATGCAACTAGTCTTTGTTCACAGTTAGCTATGTTTAACGACCAGAATGAATACAGAACTTTAGCATAAGCGCAAAAAATGCAAGCTATGATCCCGAAGTCAGACATCTGTTTCCTCAAGTTGAACGTCTGATCCGGTTGATGCTTGTGCCTCCAGCAACTTTATGTACAGCAGAAAGGTCGTTTATTGCTTTGCGGCGTTTTGAAACTTGATTGCGTGCAACTATGACACAGCCTCGTTTGAATTCACTGGCCGTTTGTCATGCACATCAGGATATACTTGACAGCCTAGATTTAAAAAGACTAGAAGAATTTGCCAGTCAGTCAGACATTCGGAGGGGTCTTTTTGGAAATTAGTTAGCGAGCTGTGGAGAGAGGGTAGAAGAACAGACAGAGAGGGTATTTTATGTCATCTGAATATACACTGTGGGCTATAAAAAATGGGCCATTGTATATTTGTTTAAAACGTTGGCAAATTTGAACCGATTTGTAATTTTAAAAACTATTTGACTCAGAAATGAATGGAAAACAAGATGTTGTAAAATTTATTTAGATTCCTTTAATATGTATTATCTTCACCTAGTGAAAGTAAAAAAAGTGAGAAAACAGCGAAGACTGTAATGTAAAACACATAAAAATGTTATAAATTTTTTTTAAAGTTTTAATTTTTTTACAATTTTTTTGACATTTGTTAATACTTTTTTTTCATGTTTCTTGCATGACATTTTTCGATATTTTCATCTTTGTTTCAGTTTCACAAGGTAAATGTTTCTTAAATCTTGTTCCTTATTCATTTCTGAGTCAAATAGTGAAAAAATTAAAAATCGCTTTACATTTTCCAAAGTTATATACAAATATATAGCAGCATGTTTTTTTTGACCCAGTGTGTATAATTATCTGTCTTTTGGACTGGCTAACCAAATAAATTGTTTATTTATCGTTAGAGTTTCATCAACAAAATGAATACAGATTTATTCATGGTCTACCTAGTTAGTTATGCTTCATATTTATGTTATATTGATACTCAAATTTTTAGTGACTTGACATTTATATATAAATCTATAATATGATGACTGTAAAAACCAGATTGTCCGGACATTTAATTATTATTCATTTATTCTTACATTTGACGCTATTGTACTGAATTCACTATTTTATTGGGACATAGGCATATGGATGCAAATTTATTTTTTTACAAAAAGAACTGATAAATAGATTTGTCAAAATAATAAAAGGATTTGTGGAACGTTTTCTTTAGTCGTTCATAAAATAATTGGAAACAAAATATATAAGGTAAATGAATGAAAGAATATAAGAATAACATTAATTGAATCTATAAGTACGCAATGCAAAACCTAATTATTTTTTTCTAAAATCGCTAAAAACTTTGAAAGAAAGTTTACTTTTTTTTCAAACTCGTGGAACGTGGTTATATTTTTAGAGTGGTGCTTTTGATATTGATAGGGTTGATGGGTAGTTTATGAATTTAATTGTAATTGAATTTATATAGATGACCAATAATAAAAGGTATTAAAATCGCTATTGTTTTTCTTCAAATAGCTTAAAGTGGCAATAGAAAAGTATTTTTATTGAGTATCGAGCTTTTTTTTAAATGTTTGGCGATACAAATATTAATAGTTGATATAAAAAGAATGATCAATACAGCAAACAATACTAAATAGTATCGCTGATAATGTATTGGCCGATACCGGTTCTTTGATTCCAACTCTGGGGAGGACCCCCCCAAGATTTTCCGCAGATGGCCGCCCCTGGTCCCCACCACTGATAATGATATGAAATTTTTTCATGAATGAATTAAATATTGGAAAAAAATATTTATAAATTAATAAAAAAGTGAAGTACTAATACATAGTTTCATCTAGGTGAGTGAATATATTACAGCCATAGCAAAAATCTTTTGAAGTTTTCCTATTTGTCTTTGTTTTTGGTGAAAAGTCGTCAAAAATGTTTGATCTTTGCTGATTCGCCGTTATTTGAAAAGAGCAGTTTCAAATGCTAGGAAAACACATGTGATGATTGTCTAGTTTCCTCACAGTTCGCTTTTGAAAAACCATAACACTTTCATCTGAAAAAAAGAAGAACTTGTAGACATTTTTATTAGATATATACTGATTAAATAATTTTGTTTTTATAGGTATTACGAATAGTTGATCAACTTACAGATTAGTATTACTATCAACAAAAGAAGCGAGATGGGACTCGAATTAAACTCGAACTCTAAAATGTCGAATTCTAAAGTGAAATTTGGGTTTGAATTCCATTTTTAATTTAAAGTCATACATATTCTATAAGTTGAAAGTTTTTTTCTCAGAAAAAGCAATTGTCACAAAATCTAAGATATTCTATTTGTATAAATTGAATATATTTATTATACTTACCAGTCGTTAAAAAACACTTATGGATTATATTTGATATATTATATAGTATTACTATAGGTATATGGATAAGGCATTATGAGTTATTATTATTAATATATTATTATACTTTTTTAAACAATTAATTGTACAAAATAGCTAACAATTAGTTAATAAATCGCAAGAGAAAAAATAATTGGCAGAAGACAATTGCATAGATGAAAAAGCACTGAAATGTTCAAAAAATTATTATATATTTTATTAATATTTTTTATACATTTTAAATATCAAAAATATTTTTAATATTTTAAATAAATTTTAAACGGCATTTAACTTTTTATTTATTAGGAATAATTTTGATACTCAACGTATGATGGGGAATTTCAACTAATACCATCTACAAGTTTTCACTACAATAAAAATTTAAATGCCGTTTAAAATTTATTTAAAATATATATACAATATATATGATTTTTTCTATTTATCAAAGTAATTACCGACATTCACTTTTGCAAAATCGACAAATATATATTTTCGATATAATTAAAATTTAAGCCTTAATTATTAAGATATCATTTCATAAACTGAACCAAGATGATGGACAAGACTTGTCTGAACCACTTGGAGCACTTTCTGCTGCTTGGCAAGTCTGCCGAGGGAGCGGCCTGTGCAGAGCTGCTCATGCAGGCCCTTGAAACTCCTGGCCTCTATGTCTTCGGCGAACTACTCGACCTCGCCAACATCGAACAGGTTTGTAACTATGCTATTTAAAATAGTTTACAGTTTAAAGTAAAATAATTAAGTTAACGTTTGATATTTGTTAAAATTGTTACTTTTTCTGAATTAATGAAGAATTTATAAATTATTGGGAATTTTTTCAAACGAATTTTTTTGACAAATGTACATAATTAAAATGTCCAAAACTATGACAGTTGAAGGCAGGAGAGCACTCAAAGCACTATGAACTGCTGGAACTGTTTGCATATGGAAAGTACAACGACTATATCAGTTAGTTCATTCACCATTTCATTATGAAGAGGAGAAAACGAATTATTAAGATAATTTAAAGTTTCATTTTTACAATCTGAATCAATAATCAACAGTTCCATTGTTTCAAGTTAACTTATTTATATTTCATTCATATGAAAACGTAATTTTTACTTTGCATTGGTTCATTTCGATTGCTCTTTCTCTCTCTTCAGATGCCAAAGACAACTACCCTGCCCTCAACGACAAGCACATCAACAAACTTCGGCACCTCACCATTATGACCCTCGCCTCTAACAAAAAAGTACTTGCAATATTGCTATGAATCTCCAACAATATCGAAATCTGTGAAGTCATTATTCGGCTTTGACCAATAATGAAAGGTCCTAGGTTCAAGTGCAACTAATGCCCTAGTAACCCAAAGGCGCAAATGAAATATGCAGCTCAAGTGGTCTGGAAGCTCGTTCGGGTTATACGCTACTATAATAATGCTCATCATTATTCTTATTATTACGTTATTCTAAACAACTATTCTATTATTCTAAACAATTATTCTATTATTCTAATCATTTATTCATTATTCTAAACAATTATTCATTATTCTATACAATTATTCTTTATTCTAAACAATACTAATGCAATCTGGAAAGAGCGGCAGGCAATAGTTCAGTGGTCCAAGTGAAAAGTGCACCCTCAGTGAGAGCTGAGTGGCTTATAAGCGGAGAGGCCACTTTAGCTGCAAATTGATTACTAAGGCTTCAGTGGCACGAGTGTGTATCGACCTATTCACTATTACTACTACTATTACCACCACTAGCACCACCACCACACCACTACAATCACCACCACCACACCACTACAATCACCACCACCACACCACTACAATCACCACCACCACACCACTACAATCACCACCACCACACCACTACAATCACCACCACCACACCACTACTATCACCACCACCACACCACTACTATCATCACCACCACACCACTACTATCATCACCACCACAACATCACAGTGCCTGCCTTACAACATTCTCCTCGACGAGCTCGGATACAGCAGTCTGAGGGAGCTTGAGGTTGTCCTTGTGCCATTGTCCTTGTGCCATTGTCCTTGTGTCATTGTCTTTGTGCCATTGTCCTTGTGTCATTGTCTTTGTGCCATTGTCCTTGTGCCATTGTCCTTGTGCCATTGTCCTTGTGCCATTGTCCTTGTGCCATTGTCCTTGTGTCATTGTCCTTGTGCCATTGTCCTTGTGTCATTGTCCTTGTGCCATTGTCCTTGTGCCATTGTCCTTGTGCCATTGTCCTTGTGTCATTGTCTTTGTGCCATTGTCCTTGTGCCATTGTCCTTGTGCCATTGTCCTTGTGCCATTGTCCTTGTGTCATTGTCCTTGTGTCATTGTCCTTGTGCCATTGTCCTTGTGCCATTGTCCTTGTGTCATTGTCCTTGTGTCATTGTCCTTGTGTCATTGTCCTTGTGTCATTGTCCTTGTGTCATTGTCCTTGTGCCATTGTCTTTGTGCCATTGTCCTTGTGCATCACATTAGTTTCTCCATTTATATTCACTGCCAATAATATTTGTTGAATACTGACGTGCGTGCAGGACTCTCTGATCGAGGTGATCAACAGCGGCATCGTGGCAGGCAGACTTGATCAGCAAGAACAGCACTTGCAGGTTTGAGTGGTGGAGGGGTGGAAGAGTGGAGTGATGGAGGAGTGGTGGAGTGATGGAGGAGTGGAATGGTGGATTGGTGGAGTGATGGAGGGGTTGAGTGATGGATTGGTGGAGTGATGGAGTAGTGGAATGGTGGAGAAGTGGAATGGTTGAGTGATGGAGTGGTGGAGGGGTAGAATGGTGGAGTGGTGGAGGAGTGGAATGGTGGAGTGGTAGCAGGAGGGCATACATCTGGCGCTCGTATAATTCGAGTTAATAAATGTTTTTTCATCAAGACAATATTTGAACATCTGGAATTAAAATCCATGAAAAATTTGGATAGATATCGTTACAACTTGCGATTTAGATTGATTTATTAAGAAAGGAGAACAGCAGAAGAAACTCAAATAGGACCATATAGAAGGACTGAGTAGCGAGATGAAAAAGAATCAGGAAATTAAATGACAGAAGGAGAAGAATCAATTAGTACTGAAAGACACGAGGAAACAGAGACGGCTAACCTCAACTGCCCGATGCAATCGAACCTCCCTTACTCCTCTGACATGCCCACATCCCTTCCAGGCGTCCTTATATACCTCGCGATCACGTGATCTTGCCCATAATTATTGCAATATACTTGTGAGGTGTTTAATTTAAATTATTAATTTGTAAACTATGATAATGATAATTGTGTGATCGTCATCAGCAACGATGCACCCTCAGGTGGAGTATGCAGTGGGCAGAGATGTGAGGAAGGAAGGCGTGGCCAACATCCTGAGGGTTCTCTCTGATTGGTGAGTGACATGCTCATTAGGCTGTTTGACGTGCTCATTAATATGCATCAGGCTGAGTGACATGCTCATTAATATGCATCAAGCTGAGTGACATGCTCATTAATATGCATCAGGCTGAGTGACATGCTCATTAATAGGCATTAGGCTGATAGCTTATTGTATGGAGACCTCTGAGCTACTGCCACTGACGATCGATGGACACCATGCAGCTGCAGCACATGCGCGCAAGTGCTGCAGAACATCGAGGAGCTGGCCAGGGAGGCAGACCACACGAGGCTGCAAGCAGCTCAGAAGAACCTCGACGTCGAAAAGGAGGTGGGTGCTTGCCAGGGGAGGTGGGTGCTTGCTTGCTAGGGAGGTGGGTGCTTGCTTGCCAGGGGAGGTGGGTGCTTGCTTGCCAGGGAGGTGGGTGCTTGCTTGCCAGGGGAGGTGGGTGCTTGCTTGCTAGGGAGGTGGGTGCTTGCTTGCCAGGGGAGGTGGGTGCTTGCTTGCCAGGGAGGTGGGTGCTTGCTTGCCAGGGGAGGTGGGTGCTTGCTTGCCAGGGAGGTGGGTGCTTGCTTGCTAGGGAGGTGCTTGCTTGCCAGGGAGGTGGGTGCTTGCTTGCCAGGGAGGTGGGTGCTTGCTTGCCAGGGAGGTGGGTGCTTGCTTGCTAGGGAGGTGGGTGCTTGCTAGGGGAGGTGGGTGCTTGCTTGCCAGGGGAGGTGGGTGCTTGCTTGCTAGGGGAGGTGGGTGCTTGCTTGCCAGGGGAGGTGGGTGCTTGCTTGCCAGGGGAGGTGGGTGCTTGCCAGGGGAGGTGGGTGCTTGCTTGCCAGGGAGGTGGGTGCTTGCCAGGGGAGGTGGGTGCTTGCTTGCCAGGGGAGTGGGTGCTTGTTCGCCAGGGAGGTGGGTGCTTGCTTGCTAGGGGAGGTGGGTGCTTGCTTGCCAGGGAGGTGGGTGCTTGCTTGCTAGGGAGAAGGGTGCTTGCTTGCCAGGGGAGGTGGGTGCTTGCTTGCCAGGGGAGGTGGGTGCTTGCTTGCTAGGGAGGTGGGTGCTTGCTTGCCAGGGGAGGTGGGTGCTTGCTTGCCAGGGAGGTGGGTGCTTGCTTGCCAGGGGAGGTGGGTGCTTGCTTGCCAGGGAGGTGGGTGCTTGCTTGCTAGGGAGGTGCTTGCTTGCCAGGGAGGTGGGTGCTTGCTTGCCAGGGAGGTGGGTGCTTGCTTGCCAGGGAGGTGGGTGCTTGCTTGCTAGGGAGGTGGGTGCTTGCTAGGGGAGGTGGGTGCTTGCTTGCCAGGGGAGGTGGGTGCTTGCTTGCTAGGGGAGGTGGGTGCTTGCTTGCCAGGGGAGGTGGGTGCTTGCTTGCCAGGGGAGGTGGGTGCTTGCCAGGGGAGGTGGGTGCTTGCTTGCCAGGGAGGTGGGTGCTTGCCAGGGGAGGTGGGTGCTTGCTTGCCAGGGGAGTGGGTGCTTGTTCGCCAGGGAGGTGGGTGCTTGCTTGCTAGGGGAGGTGGGTGCTTGCTTGCCAGGGAGGTGGGTGCTTGCTTGCTAGGGAGAAGGGTGCTTGCTTGCCAGGGGAGGTGGGTGCTTGCTTGCCAGGGGAGGTGGGTGCTTGCTTGCCAGGGAGGTGGGTGCTTGCTTGCCAGGGGAGGTGGGTGCTTGCTTGCCAGGGGAGGTGGGTGCTTGCCAGGGGAGGTGGGTGCTTGCTTGCCAGGGGAGGTGGGTGCTTGCTTGCTAGGGAGGTGGGTGCTTGCTAAGGGAGGTGGGTGCTTGCTTGCCAGGGGAGGTGGGTGCTTGCTTGCCAGGGAGGTGGGTGCTTGCTTGCCAGGGAGGTGGGTGCTTGTTGGCTAGGGAGGTGGGTGCTTGCTTGCCAGGGGAGGTGGGTGCTTGCTTGCCAGGGGAGGTGGGTGCTTGCCAGGGGAGGTGGGTGCTTGCCAGGGGAGGTGGGTGCTTGCTTGCCAGGGGATGTGGGTGCTTGCCAGGGGAGGTGGGTGCTTGCCAGGGGAGGTGGGTGCTTGCTTGCCAGGGGATGTGGGTGCTTGCCAGGGGAGGTGGGTGCTTGCTTGCCAGGGGAGTGGGTGCTTGTTTGCCAGGGAGGTGGGTGCTTGCTTGCTAGGGGAGGTGGGTGCTTGCTTGCCAGGGAGGTGGGTGCTTGCTTGCTAGGGAGAAGGGTGCTTGCTTGCCAGGGGAGGTGGGTGCTTGCTTGCCAGGGGAGGTGGGTGCTTGCTTGCCAGGGAGGTGGGTGCTTGCTTGCCAGGGGAGGTGGGTGCTTGCTTGCCAGGGGAGGTGGGTGCTTGCCAGGGGAGGTGGGTGCTTGCTTGCCAGGGGAGGTGGGTGCTTGCTTGCTAGGGAGGTGGGTGCTTGCTAAGGGAGGTGGGTGCTTGCTTGCCAGGGGAGGTGGGTGCTTGCTTGCCAGGGAGGTGGGTGCTTGCTTGCCAGGGAGGTGGGTGCTTGTTGGCTAGGGAGGTGGGTGCTTGCTTGCCAGGGGAGGTGGGTGCTTGCTTGCCAGGGGAGGTGGGTGCTTGCCAGGGGAGGTGGGTGCTTGCCAGGGGAGGTGGGTGCTTGCTTGCCAGGGGATGTGGGTGCTTGCCAGGGGAGGTGGGTGCTTGCTTGCCAGGGGAGTGGGTGCTTGTTTGCCAGGGAGGTGGGTGCTTGCTTGCTAGGGGAGGTGGGTGCTTGCTTGCCAGGGAGGTGGGTGCTTGCTTGCTAGGGAGGTGGGTGCTTGCTTGCCAGGGGGGGTGGGTGCTTGCTTGCCAGGGGAGGTGGGTGCTTGCTTGCCAGGGGAGGTGGGTGCTTGCCAGGGGAGGTGGGTGCTTGCTTGCCAGGGAGGTGGGTGCTTGTTGGCTAGGGAGGTGGGTGCTTGCTTGCCAGGGGAGGTGGGTGCTTCTACGAAGCCTATTGGATGGCAGTTTATTGGACACACGTCGAATGCCTCAATGAATTCCATCTTCTCAGCAGCAAACGCACCACATGCAACTCCCACAATGAGCGCAATGGTGACCAACAGATGCAGAAGATGAAGAGTTGCATGAAGGCTTCGTCGCATGCGGACACCGACGACGACTTGTCGCTCGATCTGACCTCCTCCTCCGACAAGGTGGCAGGCAAGAAGGGCAAGATCAAGCTGACGTGAGTGCTTGCTGGGTAGCCTGTGCTTGCTGGGTAGCCTGTGCTTGCTGGGTAGCCTGTGCTTGCTGGGTAGCCTGTGCTTGTGTGTAACCTGTGCTTGCTGGGTAGCCTGTGCTTGCTGGGTAGCCTGTGCTTGATGGGTAGCCTGTGCTTGCTGGGTAGCCTGTGCTTGCTGGGTAGCCTGTGCTTGCTGGGTAGCCTGTGCTTGCTGGGTAACCTGTGCTTGCTGGGTAGCCTGTGCTTGCTGGGTAGCCTGTGCTTGCTGGGTAGCCTGTGCTTGCTGGGTAGCCTGTGCTTGCTGGGTAGCCTGTGCTTGCTGGGTAACCTGTGCTTGCTGGGTAACCTTTGCTTGCTGGGTAGCCTGTGCTTGCTGGGTAGCCTGTGCTTGCTGGGTAGCCTGTGCTTGCTGGGTAGCCTGTGCTTGCTGGGTAGCCTGTGCTTGCTGGGTAGCCTGTGCTTGCTGGGTAGCCTGTGCTTGCTGGGTAACCTGTGCTTGCTGGGTAGCCTGTGCTTGCTGGGTAGCCTGTGCTTGCTGGGTAGCCTGTGCTTGCTGGGTAGCCTGTGCTTGCTGGGTAGCCTGTGCTTGCTGGGTAGCCTATAGTTTACAATAGAATTTTTGGGGCATTTGAAACATGCCTTGATATGTTCGTCTCCTGTGCAACTAGGGCTTTGTCTCACCAATGATTGCTGATCATCATTACAAATCATCGGTATATTTCGGTGAATGTCAAATTTCAGATTAAATTTGCAGAATCTTTTTCTTATTAAAATATGGGGTGAAATAAGATTAAAATCTTCAAATTTATTGACTCGTTTCATACCTCTCTGCTGCTTCCTCTGTTTGTGGGTTCCAACATGACCCTTCTAATTCTCATATCGCACTTGTTAGATAACGTAGGATGACCAACTGCCTTCAAGCAAGTACAGTTGCATGTAGGAGCCTCTCGTTTCAGATGTGTGATTACACTCTTCCTATGGAGAAGCTGCTTTTGCTATGTGACGTTCTCCTAGCTAGATAGGTGGAGCTGTGCTGAGTGGTGTGGTTGTTTAAATTTTAAAATAAATCTTTGATTTATTCGAACAGTCGCTGAAGCTCTTTCGGTGACGATAGGATGTTGTGTTTGAAAGAAACACAGTATCCAGCTGTCCCATTCAAACAAATGCAAAATGTCTTCAAAATGCCTTACGCAACCAAAGTTATATTGAGCAAAAACTATTTTCTTATTTCTTTTTGAACAACTTCTGATTTTTGGGGATTTAGCAATTAGCACACGAATGCTTTTTTAAACCACTTCACTGCCCTTCGCTGTTGTCTTATTTATTTGACGCTCGTGCAAAATGCATACAAATGATTGCCATGAAGGTTTCCTTCACTGAAAACTCACTCTTCCTCACCAAACCACCAACACCCACACAGAATAAAAAGCTCACAGTCTTCAGGCAGTTTTTCGTCCCCAAAGGCTCCTAAATAATAAAGTGGCTCTGAAAAAGCTTCACTAGTTTCATATACTCAGTGTTTTTTTTCTTTTATTATTCACATCACCCCTGAATTTATTGATACTTTTTTTTCGATTTAATAAATCAAAATGTTATTTATTATTATTAACTTTTTTCAAATATTTGCAAATTAAATAATTATTTCTTAAAACGGTTGGCTTCAAGTTTCGAAGATCCATGTGAGCACCTGGTCAAGCTAGGTGACGTCATGCAACCTCCCAGCTTGTCTTCTCCACCAAACGGGCATTTTAGGAAGAAGTCAAAGACTTGCAGAAGTTTTGTATTTGGAAAGCTGTATTGCTTAAACTCGACTGATTTTAGACCTTTAATACCTTGCCAGAAGAGTTTTCAAAAAATGAAAAACGTTATACTCTAAAATACCAGATTGGACGGATACCCATAATGTTCGAACTTTCATTTTTCGAAATAATATTTTTTGCGTTCTTAGTTCGTAAATAAATCCTAAAAGTTAGAATGATTATAATGGTGATTATGACGAGCATTAATTATTACAAGGGCGCTACCAAAAAAAATGCTGGAAATGGTTTGGGAAAAATAAATTAATTAATTGTTCAACCGCCGCTTTTTTGCGCTTTCGCAACATCAATTTACAAATTTTTTTCTGTTTTAATACAAAGTTTTTTCGAGTTTTTTAACAATAAATTTGAAATTTTAATTTCATAAATTAAATTTTTTACCTTTTATATTTATCATCTTTTATTTTCTGTTCCCATTTAACATTTCTCAAAACAATTTTTTCTCCCATAGATAATTGTTCAATTTTTTTGTTCGATTTTAGTATTTTTATACAAATTTAGTTTTATTTCAGAGTGATAAGATAGTTAATATTTAAATTTAATGTTTTATTATTTAAAATAACTTTTACAACTTTTTCAATGCATTTAAATCAATCTGCGTTTTCGCAACTTTGACGTAATTTGATAACATGATTTTTAAAAGACCTAGTGATTTATGACAATATTTATTATGAAGAGAAAAAAAATATTTTTTAATGTTAATGTATTATGAAATTTATTACATTGTTATTTGAATTTTAATTTTGTATATGAATGTTGATTTTTAGATTTTTAGAAAAAATTCCAAACCGCAAATGCTTCACATTTGAAGCTTTTATTGAAGAAAATATAATTTATTCACCTCACAAAGATTGATTTTAAAATTAAAATGAAGGTAACATTCGCCGTCAGTTTCGTCATTGCAACCGCACGACAGCTCATGAGTGCTGTTGTAATTCACGTTAAATATTTTGCTTTGTTATGATTAAAATAAGAATTCTTATAACAATTAAAATAATTACAATTAAAAATTTTATCGAACTATTTGCAATTGAAATTTATTTCTGTTTTGATAAATGTGGTTTGAATCCATTTATTTATGATTTCTTACTGCATAGAATTAGATCACACTTCCTGCTCACGTTGCGTTTTTGCAACATTTTTCCCCACTAAAACTTATGAAATAATTGTTTTACATTTTGCTTGAGTTATTATTATAACCATATAATGCAGGTCTAAATGTAAAATTCATGTTAACTTTTTTTTCCGGTAGCGGCGGTAGATGGTCTAAATCAAAACTACAAATAAAGTTGCATAGTAATCTTAGAGTTACGTCACCATTTTTTGAACTAAGGTAAAAGTAAAAAAATAAGTTTGATATGAGATCCTAAAGAGTCTATAATTTTATAATATTTAATTTAACTAAATTTTGAGGTGTTCTCAGTTGCAAAATAATTTTTCGATCAGTCTTTGAAAATCTTTTCACCATTTTATTTACTGGAAGAAGTGCAGTAGCTGTTTTGGTAGCAGATATTCTCAAACAAGCTTTGCAAACGACGAGCAGAAACAGTCGTCCTAAGATGAATTTTAATAAGCCGAAGTTTAGAAAATGCTTTCTGCATCTGATGAAGTAACTGGCAGAGTCAGAACAACATCGAGCATATAATGCAACTCGGTCTGAGGGCTTGTGGCACAAAAGAGTTCTTGCAGTTCGATACATGCAATGAGATCAGACTGATCCGCACGTAAACTTGTTGATGTGATTTTGAGCTGTATTTGCACAGTTCCAGCATCCCTTACATGAAGGTTGCATTATTCTGAAAGCTCAGGAGTTATTTTGCCCTTCTGCGCTGTTCTATATATACTATATCATGGCGGGAAGAATGTACGTATGATAAGTGTGGAGATATAAAAGTTTAATAAAGGTCTAGTGGTGCTCTATTTCTTCCCAGAATTTGTGACAAGTTAGTGTTATTTTGGCGGGATCTCTATGTTTTGTGTTGATATATGAAATGTTTCGTGAGAAGGCCATCCAGACAAAATATTTTGGTCTTATGGCATATTGAAAAACACATTACCCATAAAAAAAACTCATTGATTTTCGATAAATTGCGAGACCCTTCGAATTGGCCTGGGGGCCCCCGTGGGCTTGCGCCACTGATTATTACTTTTAACTGACTTTCTATATTATTATCACTAATGAACTTCAATGTTTATTAATTTAGAGTTTGTAAACATTCATAAAGTTTCGGCGCCGAAATTGCCAATTTTCTTAGTTTCGGCCATTTTTCGGTTTCGGCCGAATCTAATTTTACAATTTCGGCCATTTTTCGGTTTCGGCCGAAAATAATTTTGTAATTTCGGCTCAATTTCGGTTTCGGCCGAAATGGATCTCATATTTACCGAAAAACCGAAATTTTTATTTATTTATTTAGTTTATCTGATATATCTGTATCTTCAATCGAACTATTAAGTTCGGATTCGATTCTCTATTAGATATCTATTAGTTATCGTGGTTGATTGATTTATGGGTGTCATCAAACTAATTATTCGAATAACATATACAAGCATCTGGAACAACAATTATGTATTTGATATTTAAGTAAATTGGGATACATTCAATGATAATATTTAACAAAACATTTGTTAAAAAAATGTTATTGTCAAAAGTAAGTATCTGTATATCTTCAATCGAACTCGAATTATTAAGTTTTGGTTCGATTCTCATCTTTATTAGATATATATTAGATGTGATGGGAAAGTTAAATGCATCTTTGGCAATGATCCAGAAGGTCGATTTATTAGAGGTACACACACACACACACACACACACACACACACACACACACACACACACACACACACACACACACACACACACACACACACACACACACACACACACACACACACACACACACACACACACACACACACACACACACACATATTATTCGAATAAGATATACAAGCATGTGGAATTCTAGATATCCATGCTTTGAAAAACACTGTATATAAGTCGAAAGAACGAGAAGATTCGGCTTCGATTAATTAATTCAAAAATAAATTGTGAGAATGTCGTTGAATCCTATTTGGAAGTTTTTTACAAAATGTCAGTCTGACCAAAGCAAAGCCTGTCAACAACAACAAAAAATTTTTGTTGAAAAACTTATATTTTTTTGCTTAAAATATACGCTTGTTTGGATTTATTTATTAAACTGGCATTGTCATCATTAAATACTATTTTTTCATTTTTAATAAAAGTTGGGAAAAATTTCGGCTTCGGTTTCGGCCGAAAATCTGCTTACAATTTCGGTTTAATTTCGGTTTCGGCCGAAATTTGATATTCAATTTCGGCTTTATTTCGGTTTCGGCCGAAAATGGGATTTTAATTTCGGCCTAATTTCGGTTTTGGCCGAAATAAAAATATCTGTTTCGGTCGGTCTCTAATAAAATTTGAGCAGTTAAGTTTATCTTAAAAATCAAGAACATAAATGTAAACCCGACAAAACATTTGTTCGAATTTGAGTATTTATTAGCGAACACAAACACTCTTTTGAAACTGCACTTGCTTCACTTTTTATTTGTCTTCGTTGGAAACAGCTTCCAGTTTCTAAGGGAGCTTTATCAAGGCGTCTTCATAGCCTCCGAGACCTCACGTGGCATCACTCATGAAGACGTCACTGCCGCTCGAGGAAGAACTTTTCTGCCTCCTTTCTTCCGCAACACCTTCTCCGCGACAACTGCCACTTCTCTTGCCTCCTTCACAGAAGGCCATCTGGATGACGGCAGAGATGTCTCTGATGACGTGTCGGAAAGAGGGTCTGAGCAGGGGGTCCTGTCTCCAGCAGGCCTGCATCACGTCGTGTCTGTATGTGTGTGTGTGTATGTGTGTGAGTCTGTGTGTGTCTGTGTGCGTGTGTCTACCAATCACATCCCACTCAACACTCCGTCAATCTTTTTGCGGTCAACACATCAACATACTGAACGAGTCAACAGCAGTGTTATTTTCGTAACGAAAACGAAAATTCTGAATAATCGTTACACGAAAACGAAAATAAAAAATAAATTTATTTTCAAAACAAAAACGAAAATAAAAACTATAATTATTTCCAAAACGAAACTGAAATAAAAACTATAATTATTTTCAAAACGAAAATGAAATAAATTTCAAAGTATGCCATAATATGTAAATATATAATTTATAAAAAACATATATGTCTATGTTATGAACATTATCTTTGGGCCTCATGAAAGTAGCGCCCATAGATATAGTAGTTGTATATATAGATATACTACTTGTTGTTTGTATGATATCTATGGTAGCGCCATTTATAAAACGTTATTTTATTACCGCTTCGCTTTGTCAATTAAATTATCTCTTATTTTAATCGTAAATTTGTTGTTATATTTCAAACTTGTTATTACTCAATAATTTACGTACTCAATTCTTATAATATTTCAATTGACTGTTAATTTTTAAAACTCATTTGTTGTTAATATACAGTTCTATTTTACTGTTTCATTTTATGATCGATTAATTTTTTTATATATAAAAAAAAGTTTTCAAAGTTGTAAATTAATATATTTTCAAAACTAAAATAAAAATAAAAACTTTAATTATTTTTAAAACTGAAACGAAAAAAAAAACTTTAATTATTTTCAAAACGTAAACGAAAATAAAAACTATAATTAATTCCAAAACGAAACTGAAATTAAAACTATAATTATTTTATGAAACGAAAATAACACTGGTCAACAGCACACCACAAAAATCACAGGGCAATACGCATCAAAATAGTATCCAATACACAGCAAACAAGAAAACACCACACAAGAGGACACCACACAAGAGGACACCACACAAGAGGACACCACACCACACAAGAGGACACCACACAAGAGGACACCACACCACACAAGAGGACACCACACCACACAAGAGAACACCACACCACACAAGAGGACACCACACCACACAAGAAGACACCACACCACACAAGAGGACACCACACAAGAGGACACCACAATACACAAGAGGACACCACACCACACAAGAGGACACCACTCCACACAAGAGGACACCACACCACACAAGAGGACACCACACCACACAAGAGAACACCACACCACACAAGAGGACACCACACCACACAAGAGGACACCACACCACACAAGAGGACACCACACCACACAAGAGGACACCACACCACACAAGAGGACACCACACAAGAGGACACCACACAAGAGGACACCACACCACACAAGAGGACACCACACCACACAAGAGGACACCACACAAGAGGACACCACACAAGAGGACACCACACCACACAAGAGGACACCACACCACACAAGAGGACAAGACACCACACAAGAGGACACCACACAAGAAGACACCACACAAGAGGACACCACACCACACAAGAGGACACCACACCACACAAGAGGACACCACACCACACAAGAGGACACCACACCACACAAGAGGACACCACACCACACAAGAGGACAAGACACCACACAAGAGGACACCACACAAGAAGACACCACACAAGAGGACACCACACCACACAAGAGGACACCACACCACACAAGAGGACACCCCACCACACAAGAGGACACCACACCACACAAGAGGACACCACACAAGAAGACACCACACAAGAGGACACCACACCACACAAGAGGACACCACACCACACAAGAGGACACCACACCACACAAGAGGACACCACACCACACAAGAGGACACCACACAAGAGGACACCACACAAGAGGACACCACACCACACAAGAGGACACCACACAAGAGGACACCACACCACACAAGAGGACACCACACAAGAGGACACCACACCACACAAGAAGACACCACACCACACAAGAGGACACCACACCACACAAGAGGACACCACACCACACAAGAGGACACCACACCACACAAGAGGACACCACACAAGAGGACAAGACACCAACTGACACGGCGGAAGGACAGAGGTCTGGTTGTGGGAGGAGTTTTCTCTGCTGCAGCAACAAGAGCACTTGCCAGTTCTCAGCGTCTGCGTAAGGGACCGCCCCCCTCGTCATCAACTCCCACAACAACACTCCATATGCCCACTGTGTGTTGCAATGGTGACTATAAAGGTGATGGTGATAATGATGATGATGAAGATGATGATGGGGATGATGAAGATGAGGGTGATAATGAAGATGATGGTGATGATGATGAAGATGATGGTGATGATTATGATTATGACAATGATGATGGTGATGATGATGATGATGAAGATGATGATGATGACGATGGTGATGATGATGACGATGATGAAGATGATGATGGTGATGATGAAGATGAGGGTGATAATGATGAAGATGATGGTGATGATTATGATTATGACGATAAGGATGGTGATGACGATGAAGATGATGGTGATGACGATGGTGATGATGGTGATGATTATGAGTCATAATAATCATCATAATTTATGAGTATGGAAATGAAAACGATAACAATCTCGAGACCACGTCGCTCTTGGTGGTGAAAACTTTCGCTTCGATGCACTCAGGAGCCATCCAACGAATGGGGAGAGGGTCCCTGCCTGCCGTTGTGGTGGTGGTGTTCTTGCTGCTACTATGTTTTTTGATGCCATTATTAAAGTGCAGCTCTAAATTATAAGGATGGCAGTTTTTTTCAATTTAAAAGGTCAAAACTGAAATATTTTAAAGTTACAATTTCTACTATTATAGAAATAAAATAAATATTTTTTCTAAGATAATTTGTTAAGATAAATTTTATTCATCAGTTCATTAAATAAAATGTTTTTAGAAGGGTCAAAATGAAAGGGACGTTATATATTTTTTATGATATATCAACTTTTTAAAGGTTTGATTGCAAAATAAGAAAGGGAGACAGTTACAGGAATTGTATGTTCAAAGCTCAATAACTTTGATGAAAAAGAATTTTTATATATATAATTCTTAGTTCAACCTTCACCTTCTAAAAAAATAGTTTCTATATTCGTGTTCCTAAAAATTTTATAACTTTTTTCTTTTTTGGAAGACTTTAGTAAGTTTTTTGAAGTTTGGTTATTTTTGGAAGACTTTAGTAAGTTTTTTGAAGTTTGGTTATTTTTGGAAGACTTTAATGTGTTTTTGAAGTTTGGATATTTTTGTTATATCTTAATGAGTTAAATTAAATTAAACTTTCAAATTAAATTTAAATTGAAATTTTTAAAAATTACTCTAAAGAAACGTTTTATAAATAGGTTTCAAGCATGTTTCATGCTTTAATTAACTGCGTTTATTCACTAGTAATTTTAAAGGAGTTATATGATATTGGGGTTGTTTGTTACCAACTCAGTCATAGTTTAGTTTGGGGAGTTAAAAACCACGCAGACCTTTTGACCTCTATAATGGTTATTTATAGTAAAAAAGAAAAATAATAGGAATAAACAACTACAAAAAACACATTTATATACCCACACTAGAGAACAGATCGGGTACCCGCGGGACTCCCGCGGGAAGAAGAATGAAAATTAATTTCGGTACGGGAAAAGTCGAGAACCAGAAATAGGTTTTCGGGACGGGAACGGGAATCAATATTCAAATCGGGAACGGGAAAAACGGGAATAAAATTTATCGGGATTGGATTCTTTAACAATTATACTTCAGCAAACTCCTAAGTATGGAAATCTCTATTTCATCGATACTCCGTACTTAAAATAAGTATTAGGGGAAGGTTGCTCAAGATCGACCGGTTTCCAAGATGGAACGAGCTTACTTACAGCTATGCGATGGATAAAATAATTTTTTACAATTTTATATTCATGCATCCGTCTTCTAAGCACATTTTTATTTTGGTTTCGTTTCTGAAAGTTGTCTCGTTCAATTATAATAATTGAAAAACTGATATCTAAAAGAATAGTTTAAAAGTTGAGAGATAACGTTTTGTTGTTTTTTTCTCACATCCAAAGGAGTATAATTTTATCTTATTATTATTTATTAGATGATGCACTACCGTTTCATTATGTGTAAGTAGTATAATTAATAATTTGGTGATTAGCCTGTTGTAACCATGGATGTATAGCATGGTCATAGTTGCCTAAGATGAAACATGAATAGTTGCCTAAGATTCAACGTAAGAAAAGATAATAGATATTGAAAAATCTGTCTCTGACATCCATCCATGATAAATCTATATAGACTATATACAGTAAAATAGACTATATAAAGTTTATATTCTAAATAGACTATTGAAAATCAATGCAAACCAATAATTTACTTTTTTATTAAATGAAAAAACTGTTAGTATTCATTAGCTTTGAGACAAGTAAGTTCTATTTATAGCTAAATCTCAAATTTGAATAGATCTAAACTTTCGTCTCAAAGGTTCCCAGTGGAAATGGTTGAAGCTAAAAGTGAAGTGCGAAGTAAAGAAATGTCTCTAGGTAAAGCGAGTTTAACTTATCTTATTTCAAAGAGTTTACTTTACAAATAAAATTCTAAGAATAATCAAAAATGAAGAGCGTTTTTAAAAGACATTTTTTTATGTTTTTGAGAATGAACTGAAAGACATCATGTTCCAGAATGAATAAAGATTTTTTGGAATGATCAGTTTTGAAAAGCGGAAAAAAGTATTTCTTTAGATAAATAAGATAGTCGGATAATAAGTAAAATGTTCAAATTAGAATTTGTATCACATACAACATGATTTCACTTAAGCAACTAAGAATTTTATCTTGTGAACTCAGTTACTCAGGATGGAATTTTTGAGTGTTCATGTTTGAGGTTGATAGACTCATATTTATTTTTTCTTTATTTCTTGTGTTAAAATCGATATAGTTAGACAAAGAGTCAATATAATAGCTGGATAAATTCCAATTTACGTTATTGGTTATGCAATTGAGCTATGAGGCTACGTGTAAAAATCGTTCCATCTTGTGCAACCTCCCTGTAAATGCAATAGAAATGTATAACGAAGCCACCATTGCATTGTCAATGTCAAAATCTCAAAAATTACATTTGAAGTTGTTACGGCGAGTCCAAATATAAGGGAGATTAAAAAAATGGGTGATGATGAAAACTTGTCAGATGAAATCAAACTGGTCAGTTATATTATTTTTATTTTATTAATTAATACTTTGAATTTGAATTAATAATTTCCAGTTAATTGCTCAGTTGATCATTTCGACAGAAGGAAAGATGCCCATTAATCTTATTCATATTGCAGCATGTCTGTTGCATCCCCCAGTATAAAAGAGTAATATTAAAAGAGTTTGGGATAAAAATAAGTACCAAGACTTTCATAAGAGAAAATTTAATTCCATTTTGTACAGCCAGACCAAGCTGCAGTGCCTTTGAGGAAAAAAAACAAATGATGGTTATTTAGACCTATTATTTTAGTTTTTATAACATAAATATTAAAATAAAATTTTTATGCTATCAAATTATACGAGTGATTTTATTTTTGCAGTTGTGGAGAATAAGAATGTTGTCAAAAAACATATTTCTAACATTATTGAAAAAATAATAATAATGAACGTGGGAAAAATTCAGAAGAAGATGAATTGTAAAAATAACTAGTTAGTTTGGAACCCTTTAAACACCGCAGCAAAAATAAATAACTAAAAAAATTTTTTTTTTGGGAATGGGTCGGGACCGGGTCAAAAAGTTTCGGGAACGGGTCGGGACCGGGAATCGAGTTGCAGGAACGGGACGGAAATCAAAATTCTGATGTTCCAAAGGGAAGGAGACAAGACGAGAAAAAAATTCGGGAACGGGACGGGAATGAAAAATCGTCCATGTCCGACCTCTAATATACACATATACATATGCATATACATGTCAAAAGTGCTTCTCTTGATAAGATATTCTGTTTTATTTAATATTGCCATAGAAATTTTTGATTTTGGAATTTATATTGGTTATTGTTTGATATAATTTTGTAAATTTCATGGCTCGAGATAATCTCGGAGCTGAGATATTCATTGTCAAAGTGATGCATAATGACAAAAATTTTGTTTAAAGTATTATTATCAGATTTTAGATTTTAAAATGTCAAATTGCTGTTGATTTTTACCTCTTTCTATTATTTAAAAACTTTAAAATGTAAAAAAAATATTGAACCAATAGTTTATATGTAAAATAGTTATTAATAAATTTCAACTATTTGTTTTCTAAAAAGAGCAGACGACAATAAAACCATATCGTCCCTATCATTTTGAACCTTTTAAAAAACATTTTTTTAAATAAACCGATGAAGAAAATTCATTTACAAAATTATTTTGAAAACATATATTTTTTTATTTTCTATAGCTAATATACCTTTAAAATGTGAAATTTTTAACATTTAAAATTAGAAAAATTGTTTTTTTCTATCATTTTAAGCTGCACTTTATGTGTTGTTGTTGCTATTATTAGGGGAAAAACATAATCATCGATTTTTAAAATTTTCAAGCGTCCACTTGAGACTTGAAGACTATTACTACAAGAAGTTTGACACCAAAATCATTTTTATGTCAAAAATACTCCTTCCCCAACCGCGACTGAAAAAAAACACACAAAATTTTAAACCTTTTTTTCACTAGAAAAACAATTTTTTCTCACTTTTCTTAAGTTTTTTGCAATTTTTCATATTTCAATCTTTTTTGGTTGATACTTTTACCTGAAAAAAAAACAATCTTAAACTTCTTCATTTTCAGTGAAAGAATCATCTTTTGATTTTAACAGACATAAAAGTTCAAACCTCCCGTTTTTTTCTATAAACAAGCTTTTTAAATATTTTTGTTTTTATTTAAAACTTAACTTTCTCTTTCTTATTCTAGTTAAGTTTGGACTGTTATTTTGCTTGACCCGTTGCTTTGAAGCCTCCGAAAGACGGGATCTGTCCATCTCTAGGCTGCTGGCTCTTTTATAGAATGATGGATCTACTGACTGCATTAAATTTACTAGTTTCTTTAGTCTATGATTAACTTTACTACACATTTTTTAATTTCCGAAGTTGTGAGTGTCATCGATTTCAGGAACCTGCTCACTGATTGGGTACTCAATAGGAAAGGCCTCTTCATCAATGCACTGGTCTCTCTTTTGCCTATCTAAAACCGTCTTGAGATGGGGCTGCATAAGAAAAATTAACTTATAGATTTTCTACCTGTTTATGCTTCCTTCCTACTATTATGTGTCCAGTTGTTAGAGCTATTATGTGTGTTTTCACGACCGACTTTGAGTTTGGCTTCAGTTAAAACGCAAAGTGGCAACACCATCACTCTTCCTTTAATTCTTTTCACTCACCAACAACAAAGCACCCCTCACCATCGATGACGCGGTAGTAGTCGCATGCGAGGAGCTGCCTCGACATGCCGAAGTCTGCGATCTTCACCAGACCGGACTCGTCGATCCTGTCGTGCGTGTGTGGTGGTGCCTTATGGGCCTCGGGTAGTCTAGTGAATTTTTCACTATCTTCAAAAAAATATTAACGTTTGTAATTTAAAAAAACTTCCGTTAAAATTTTTTCAAAAAAAGAACAAAATTCGAAATAATTTTTTTTGTTTTCTGTTAATTGGAAAAAATTGATGTCATTTTATTGTCCATCTAGCAAATATTTTAATTAAATTTCTTTGGACTAAAGGGTCAGTTAGATGAATACATCATTTATTTTTATAACTTTCTCATTTAATCAATCAGCCATCACGTTTTGAATAAATACGTCTTCAGGCCACGACGGGAAGCTATGAGTGACTTAGTTGAAGTTAGAGAAGAAGGTAAAGAATTCTATAAAAAAGGACCGCATTAAGAAAAAGAACGTTGAGCAAAAGAATGTTTAACTGAGAAAACAAAAAGGACAAATATGAGAAAATTTAAGAGCACGAGCAACAAGACGAGCAGCACAATTGAAGACTTTATTTAGAAGAGAAAAAGTAGTATCAAGGAGGCCATAGTAAAGAGAGTTGCAATAATCAATCCTGGAGAGAACTAGAGAAGATACAAGAAGCTGTAAAGTAGGATAATCAAGAAAAGGAAGAAGGTGTTTAATACGACGTATGTGGAAAAAACTTTTCTATTGCCACTAAAATAGGAGGGCATAAGTAGGCAAAACATCGAAAAATTGGAAATCCGTTACGTACACTTGGAATATGGTTCAATATGTTATTTCATGAATATTTAATACTGGAAGTGGATACCTTTGGCTCGAGTTCATATGCCAAAACCATACTGTTGACATCTCTGAAAATGGCGTTAAACTGTTCATCTGATCGTAGGCGACGCAGTTCTTGCACAACTGAATCAGTTGCTGCAATCATTCCACTGACCGTGTCACTTGCTCACTGCAACGACTTGTTTAACTGTTCCAGAAATGAAAACACCAAAACAACTAGCTTGAGGGCCAGTGCAGTAGTGCCTTGTTGAAAAAAGGCCTCGAGTCTTTACAGCTGTTTCATCAGAAGTACCAATGGAAGCAAATGATTCCAAGCTAACAAGTACCATTCCATAATGTTCAAGCACAGAAGACATTGTAGATACTCTGGTCAGCATCTTGTAGGAAAACGAAGTTTTAATCTATACATTTTATTGTGGCTCATCAGGAAAGTCAATTATAAGACATACTAAAGCATCACTAAACTGCTTCTTGAACTTCCCTGAATAATTTTACTTGCAGGAGATGAAAAGTACCTTCTTTCAAGTTTCGCTCTTCAGTGTTGTTGCCCCCAAACGAGAGGCAACTCTCAAGCCTACTACAAATTATGTTCTACAACGTTTAATCATTGGCTGAACGACAGATTTTGAAGGTAAATATGTTTTTAGTCTCTTGTTTGGTGAAGGCTGTATTGTTTTGGAAGTTTTCTTATCTTCTACTGGTTTCTGCAACTCTTCCCACCTTTCTTATCTTTCAATTTTTTGAAAACATTTTAAATGTTTAAATCGGGGTCTAATGGTGTGGCAATTCATAACTATTGGTTATTTCGATTAAATTTTCTCTAATTCTGAGAAAAAAATTTATATTGAAACGAATGACATAAGTTGGATCATTTTCCGAAATACATATTCCTTGTGTAAAGTGACAAATTGCAGGCAACAATATTGAACATGTTACGTATTTTGGACCGCCGAGAAGTTCTGTTGCTAATCTAGAAAAAATGCACTTTTTTCATTCTTTATTTGACAGTAAATTAAGAAAGTGTTTGTGCTCACTTGCTGACAAAGTAGCCAACATAGCCAACATCTAAAATGCAAAAACAGTTTAATATTGATAAATTAATTTTTTAACTTTTTTAATTAAGATTAACTTAGATTAAAGCACAGCTCTGATAATATTGAAAAGTTTATAAAAACTTTTTAAACTCTAGTTTTGTTTTTTTCTTTAAAAAAATAGTTATGTAAAAAATATTTTTTTAGTGCTTAACGGCAACTTTTATTATACCAGAAAAAAATGTAATAAATAACAGTTAGCGACTTCAATGGAATAACAGTTGGAGAAGTTGACGGATTAACTGTTAACGAAGTTGACGGATTAACTGTTAATGGAGTTGACGGATTAACTATTAACGAAGTTGACGGATTAACTGTTAACGAAGTTGACGGATTAACTGTTAACGAAGTTGACGGATTAACTGTTAACGAAGTTGACGGATTAACTGTTAACGAAGTTGACGGATTAACTGTCAACGAAGTTTATTTTTTTATTAACAGTGCCAAATTGGGTTGAAACTCTTTCTCACGGTTAGTCAAGGTGAAAGTTTGTTAGTACACGTCGTTATGAAGGAAATTCTCGGAAACCACATAGTTCTGGATAGAAGGTGGACTCAGTCGATTTTGTTTTTGATGCCAGAATTTTCTAATAGTAGTTTTCCAGAATATTTTTTTGGAGAAAGTTTAGCAGAAACTAGAGGAGCCTAAACCATCTTTGAGACCTTCACTTGAAAACCTATTTAACCCCGTAGGCCCTTGGTAACGAAAGCATTGTATCTCAAACGATAAGAAACCAAAAACAAAGCTCAAAAAAAGGAAACAACAAGACGCACATGCAGTTGCGGGCGGCGAGGTCTCGGTGCACGAAGTGTTGCGAGGCGAGGTAGTGCATGCCTTCAGCCACTTGCAGGCCCAACTGCAGCAGTCGCAGGATCGTCAATTCCTGTCGGGGAAACTTTTGTTCAAGTGCTTGTGCTTGTGTGCTTGAAAGTGATGCTTGTTGTTATGTTGAAGTCTCAAGAAAGTATTTGAAATGATATGTTAAAGAATATAATTTTATGAAAAAACAAATAACAAAAACTTTATTAAAAAAAATTAAAACTTTTCAAAAACAAATTAAAAAAGGCAGACGAGTTGCGGGTTGAGAACGTAGTTTCGGAGGTCTCCACAAGCCATGTAGGGCAGCACCACCATCGGAGTGTGGTCCTCTGCGAAGGAAATCGCCTGTGTGTGGTTGTGTGTGTTTGTCAAAGCAGCGAATAAGGCAAGTGGAAGAGAATGAGCCTTCCAAAACCTGCCCTCATCGGCTTTGAAGCACTGCCACACAACACTACAGCACCTTGATCCCCAATACTGCCACACAACACTACAGCACCTTGATTCCCAATACTGCCACACAACACTACAGCACCTTGATTCCCAGCACATTGGCATGCTCGAAGTCCTTCATCAGGACTGCTTCCCTCAAAAACAATTCCACCATTTCACTTTCTTCTACACGATCTTTGTGTGTGTATGTATGTATGTATGTGTGTGTGTGTGTGTGTGTGTGTGTGTGTGTGTGTGTGTGTGTGTGTGTGTGTGTGTGTGTGTGTGTGTGTGTGTGTGTGTGTGTGTGTGTGTGTGTGTGTGTGTGTGTGTGTGTGTGTGTGTATGTGAGGACTCACACTTCATGGTCTTGACTGCCACCACTTGGGTCTGCTGGCCCGTCTCCTTCAGCCTTCCTAAGTACACCCTGCCAAAGTGACCTGAGTGTCAGTGAGTCAGTGTTTCATTCTCTCAAACTCAATTGCTTCAATCGAAAAGAAACCTCGTATGGCAATGGTTCGTTACAGAAACTAATTTATGTTCAAGTTGATCACACCTGGTACTCAACAATTCGATAAACATTTGTACTCTGAATTTCTTTGGAACTTGAGTTAATTCATGTCTAATGCAGATTTATTAACAGATGAAAAATATCTTCAACTGATGAGAATAAAATGATTATTTGAAAAGGTACAGTGCACGGACGGTTGGACTGGAGATCAGTGTTATTTTTGTAACGAAAACGAAAACGACAATTCTGAATAATCGTTTCACGAAAACGAAAATAAAAACTAAATTTATTTTCAAAACGAAAACGAAAATAAAAACTATAATTATTTTCAAAACGAAAATTAAATAAATTTCAAAGTATGCCATAAGATGTAAATGTATAGTTTATATAAAAAATATATGTCTATGTTATAAACATTATCTTTAGGCTTTATGAAAGTAGCGTCATTTATAAAACGTTATTTTATTACCGCTTCGCTTTATCAATTAAATTATCACTTGTTTTAATCGTAAATTTGTTTTTATAGTTCAAATTTGTTATTACTCAATAATTTACGTACTCAATTCTTATAATATTTCAATTGACTGTTAATTTTTAAAACTCATTTGTTGTTAATATACAGTTCTATTTTACTGTTTCATTTTATGATCAATTAATTTTTTTTAGATATAAAAAAAAGTGTTCAAAGTTGTAAATTAATATAATTTCAAAACTAAAATGAAAATAAAAACTTTAATTATTTTTAAAACTGAAACGAAAATAAAAACTTTAATTATTTTCAAAACGAAAACTAAAATAAAAACTATAATTATTTTCAAAACGAAAACGAAAATAAAAACTATAATTATTTTCTGAAACGAAAATAACACTGCTGGAGATAAATGTTAAAAAGAACGAACAGATGCGGATCAACCAACCAAATCCCTCTGTCTCGTCACCGCTGCAAAGCTCCTCTTCGATGGTCAGGAAATCGCAATCGTGAAGGACTTCAAATACTTTGGGTCGTATGTTGGGACTACAGATCACGATGTTAGAATACGAATGGGCCTTGCATGGACAGCCTTCACGAAGCTACAAAAGTTTTTTCGCTTACCCGAGCTGAACACAGATCTCGAAATTCGCATCTTTCAAGCCACTTGCATATAAATTTTTTCTATAGCTGTGAATCATGGATACTCACTACTGCATTGTCCAAGAAACTTGACGTCTTTGCGAGGACTTGCTATCGGACGATGCTTGGAATCCAACAGTCTAGCGACCACATCACAAACGAGTCTCTCTACGCACGAGTCGGACAGGAGCGCATCAGCGAAACGATCAGAAAACGACAACTTGCATTTACTGGTCATTGTCTTTGCATGCCCGTGGATGAGCCTGTGCACCGCTATTTGTTCTACGAGTCCGAGATGAAAGCACGAAAGTGTCCTGGCAGACCAAGAATGTCATACAGACAACAAATCTCGGTATACATCGACCCAGGGCAGCCAACGATCGAAGCCATCGAGTCTAAATCATGGGCTGTGAACAAAAATGTTTGGAGTCATTTTGGTTCTTTATCTACGCCCGCTTGATGATGATGATTGGAAAATACATTTCACACATTTCACATCAACATCACCAACCATTGCCGATGCACTCGATCAGCGTGATGTTTTCTCTTTGCACATGCAGCGCTCTGACTGCTTCTCGCAAATGCTTGCTCTCCAGCTGACCTTCTGTTGGAAACACTCACTAATATCACTGTCTCAATTGCAACATCGAATCAAGCTCAATAACGACACTTCAACAAATGTGACGATTGAAATTTTTTTTAAAACTTTTAAAATGAATAAAAATAACTTGAACAAGTAAAAGCAAAACCTCAACTACACTCCCTCAAGGACAGCACAGACGTTTCAATAAAAGCAACACCACTGACCGACAAAGATGTGTTTGGGGCGTTTGTTGAAGTTCAACGAAGCAGATCTCGACTTGAAGAAATGTCGAATAATGAAGAAAGAGAGGAGGATGAGGAGAACGGAGAGGAAAACGATAAAGATCGTGAAAAGCCACCATGTCTCCGTGAACCGTGAAACTGCGGGATTATGTGTTTCTGTGATGCTGTGTGCTCTCTTGATGGGATAAACATTGTTGCTTAAGGTTGTGTTGTGTTGTGCCAAATTATGTTGTGTGCAGATTTGTATCGTAACATCTTGTTCAGTGGTATTTAGTTAAGTGGCGAATTCTTCTGAGCTTAATAATACAGTTGCAATGCAGTCACTAAATATACAACCGAATGCAGTCACAAAAATACAACTGAATGCAGTCACTAAATATACAACCGAATGCAGTCACTAAATATACAACTGAATGCAGTCACTAAATATACAACTGAATGCAGTCACTAAATATACAACTGAATGCAGTCACTAAATATACAACTGAATGCAGTCACTTCTTTAAAACGATGGCGACGAATATAATCTTGTTGGTTTCAAAGTCACCTAGGCTGCCTACTAAGGCTTCGTTGGCACTCAACTTCAAGACCATTGTCAATCTGGGAGTCATTACACACTTGACTACCCGAACAACCTTGAACAACCCTTCCTCACCACCTCTTTTAACCACATCTTTCCACTCACAAATTGACTCGGAGGAAACAGCGAGTTGTCTTGCGTCGTAAAGTTCGAAGCTTTTGGAGGCTTGCGAGAAAGTGTTCGTTGCACTGGCGATGAGAAGAGCGGAGTGGGAAGAAGAATGATTGCAGACTGCATGCAGGAGGTTGCGTGTTTGCTTGCTGAAACAGAAGACGCACCCTCCTTGCGAGGCGACCATCGCTTGCTGCCTCTCTGACCTGGCGAAACATGTGGTTGAAGGGTGCTCGAAGGATGTTTGTTTCCCCTTGGCTGCTGCTGCTGCGGGCTGGAAGTTGAGAGTGTGGTTGTTGCGGGTCCAGGAGAGGCTGAGAGGCAAGCGAGGGTCGGCGGAAAGGTCCAGGTGGATGGCGATGAAGATTGTGCTTTGGTTGCGATGCTCGTGAACGGCAAACGTGTCCTCAGTGAAGCTTGTTCGTTCTGACAAGAGAGAACAAATCTTGAAACTCCATCAAGGTTTGTCTTCAATACTTTATTGATTTTTGTATACAAATTGATCGTTACCAACTGTAGACATTCAGATAGGCTTGTTGATGCTGCAGCGAGTGATGGTTCTGGACTGAGCACTCGACCACACAGCTCTCAGACACACTTTTCAGCAACAGCCTGCTGACGCCATCAACCTCCTGATCTCTCAGAACAGCCTTGCTTGCGTCCTTTCCTTGCGGGGTTGAAATCTTCATCAAATGCCACCATCTCACGTTCCCTCACAATCCCTTCTTCTAACCATCCCTGCCAACCCACCACTCAAGTCTTGCAGCTGCCTCCCACCAAGCAGCCATTCCACTTCGACTGACGGAGTGCCCTTGAAGACACACTCGAACGTCACGTCATCTCCTTCCCTTGCATTCTGGGAGACCATTTTCTTCGTGAAAGCTGCCTCTTCTGTAGTTTATCACACAAAATGTAAAACCTATTTTTTTCTAACCATGCATTGACATCAGTGATGGGCAAATCTCGAAAATAATTGAAATTTCAAAACAAATAATTTCAAATCGAATCTAACGTTTTCAAATCAAATCTCACGTTTTCAAATCAAATCTCACGTTTTCAAATCAAATTTCTAAATGTTTTAAACTCAAATTGAATCTTTAAATTTTTCACTAATATATTTATTTACAATTTTTTTATACACAGTCAATGGTAGTCAATTTTCATAAGAAAACTTGTGTAAAAAAATTAAAAAGAAAAACATAACATTTTTATTTAAAAAATTAATTAGGAAATGTGTAAATATTTTCTAGTACAATAATAATAATAATTTTAAAAAATTGTGACTCACTATCCTCTTTTTAAATTTCATATAAAAAATCATAAAACTAAAATTTTTCAAAAAATATTACATTTGTCTACCCCTGAACAAAATTTTTTACGAAATTATGAAAAAATAAATACAAAACTGTTTGAATAATATAAAGCAAATTTTTTCAAAAATTTTAAGATTAATCAGTCAAACAAAAAAATTTCTATAGCGCTCTTCATCAAATTCAAGAGCGCTCAAGATTAAAATCTATTGTTACATTTTGTTAGCAATAATAATTTTCTTAAGATTTTAATATGCTCAAGATTCAAAACAATCAAAAGAATATTCAAAAAGAAGTTTTTTTATCATTTTTTTTATGCATATCTTTTAATGCACTTTAAGGAATAGATTTGAAAAATCTAAAATGAAATTCTAAAAAACCTTAACATAAGTTTAATCTATTAAAATTTAGTAGATAATAATTAAAGATAATAAATAAGAGAATTTGTTTAATATTAGTACTGCCAGCCATTACCTAAGTTTGAAATGGGAAATTTGATTTTGAAATCGAATTGATACTGTCTTAATAGAATCCCGTTCAGTTCAAATCAAATCGGAAATGTATCAAAATCACGATTTAAATCCCAATGGTGATTTGATTATGCCCCTCACTGATCATCCAGCCTCACCATGCCTCACCATGAATCAGCAAGTGCAGCACTCTGCTCCTGCTGCCTGCCTGGTTGCTCGCTTCGCAGCGGTAGAAGCCAGCGTCGTCGTGTGATGTCCTGCGCACCTCGACTGCCATGCCGTTGAAGGCGTACTTCAACAACTCCTCGTAGCCCCTCCTCCGCTCTCCATCGCCCTCCTCCCGCTGCTCCATCGCGAAGTTGCGCAAGTCTTCGTAATGCTCTTCCTTCAACTTGCCAGCCTCTTTCTTCGTTCTCTTCTGCCACTTGACTTTCACCGCAGGACTGTAGTGAAGCATCCCATGCCATCACTCTCCAAGGAACAACACACACACACACACACACACACACACACACACACACACACACACACACACACACACACACACACACACACACACACACACACACACACACACACACACACACACACACACACACACACTAGAGGTCGGACCGGGTACCCGATCTGACCGGGTACCCGCGGGTACCCGCGGGACTCCCGCGGGAACGGGAATGAAAATTAATTTCGGGACGGGAAAAGTCGGGAACCGGGAATAGGTTTTCGGGACGGGAACGGGAACGGGAATCAACATTCAAATCGGGAACGGGAAAAGACGGGAACGGGAATCAACTTTTTAATCGGGAACGGGAAAAACGGGAATAACAGTTATTGGGATTGGATTCTTTAACAATGATTTTTCAGCAAACTTCCAAGTATGGAAATCTTTATTTCATCGATACTCCGTACTTAAAATAAGTATTGAATGCAATGGAAACGTATAACGAAGCCACCATTGCCAATATCAAAATCTCCAACACTACATTTGAAGTTGTTATGATGAGTCCAAAGATTAGGGAGTTTAGAACAAATGGGTGATGATGAAAACTTTTCAGATGAAATCAAAATGGTCAGTTATATAATTTTAATTTTATAAATTAATACTTTGAATTTGAATGATTACTTTCCAAATGATTGCTCAGTTGATCATTTCGACAAAAGAAAAGATGCCATTGATCTTATTCGTATGACAGCATGTATTTTGCATCTCCAGTATGAAAGAATAATAGGAAAAAAGTTAGGGATAGAAAAGAAATAAATACCAAGACTTTCATTAGGGAAATTTAATTCTATTTTGTACAGCCAGACCAAGCTGCAGTGCCTTTGAGAAAAAAATAAATGATGGTTATTTAGACCTATTATGTTTGTTTTTATAATGTAAAAATTATAATAAAATTATTATACTATCAAATTATACGAAGGATTTTATATTTGAAGTTGTGGAGAATAAGAATGTTGTTAAAAAAACATATTTCTAACATTATTGAAAAATTAGTAATAATGAACAAAGAAAAAAATTCAGAAGAGGATGAATTGAACAAATATTCACAATTACGTCCCAAAAAAAATTGAAAACTATAAAGATGTTTTATTTTATTGGAGTAAAATGAGCAATTTCAAAATAGTACAAGAAGTAGCCAAAATTTTGTTTAGTATATCTGCATGTTATATTCGCTGTGAACAGAATTTTTCAATATGTAGTTGTTTAACTTCAGACCCTAAATCATCTCATTTGAAAGCTGAAACTCTTAACGGTTTAACCCGTGTGAAAAGCAATAAAGACTTGATTGAATTACTCAAAAACAATACTTTCATTTCAATAAATATTGAAATTTAAATCGTGTTTTTTTATTTCATTAAAAAAAATATTCTCTGATTTTCAAATAATAAATTTTAAGAAATTTTAGAACTAGCAAGTTTGGGACCAGTGAAAACGGCAGCGAAAATGAATAAAAAAACAAAAAGCTTTCGGGAACGGGTCGGGACGGGAAAAAAAATTTCGGGAACGGGACGGGACGGGAATCAAAATTCTGATGTCCCATCGGGAACGGGACGGGACGGGAAAAAAAAATTCGGGAACGGGACGGGACGGGAATCCAAATTCTGATGTCCCATCGGGAACGGGACGGGACGGGAAAACAAATTTCGGGAACGGGACGGGACCGGGAATGAAAAATCGTCCATGTCCGACCTCTAACACACACACACACACACACAACACACACACACACACACACACACACACACACACACACACACACACACACACACACACACACACACACACACACACACACACACACACACACACACACACACACACACACACACACACACACACACACACACACACACACACACACACACACACACACACACACACACACACACACATACACACACACCTGAACAGGCACTGCAACCACGCCGACCTGCCCACCAGAGCCACCACCACCGGCACTTCGTCATCGTCTCGCTCAATCACTTCCTTCAAAAAGGGAGTCACTGACTTCGACTCTGAGGAAGACGATGATGATGATGATGATGATGATGATGATGATGATGATGATGATGATGATGATGATGATGATGATGAAGAAGAAGAAGATGATGATGATGATGATGAAGAAGATGATGATGATGATGATGAAGAAGAAGAAGAAGATGATGAAGAGGAAGATGATGATGATGATGATGATGAATACCTACCTTGTCGTTTGACAGTGAGGTTGTTGGGCGACTGAAGGAAGGTGGTTTGCATGGGCGGGTTTTCGACTTCGCAGTAGTAGAGGCCTTCGTCTGCCTTCGAGACGTTGTAGATGGCGAGAGAGCCTGTGAGGAGAGTTAACGATGAAGGTTTCGTGCAGATGGCGTCGCATGCTCGACCCACCGTCTCGTGCCTTGACGAACTTCTCGCTCCACCCGAGCGGCTTGGGAGCATTCGTCCGCATCAGACTCCACGAGATGCTGTCTTCGGTGACTGCAGGAAAGCTTGCAGGCAGTACGCACTCGAGTACTGCCACCTCGTGTTCTTGCACTTGCACCTCCCTCATCTGCTTGTCGGCCACCACAACTGCAGTGAATAATTTCAGTGAACACAGTTGAAGATCCGCCCACAACTGAAGAATTCAAACAATCGAATGCAGTGGCACTCACACGCCCGTTTGAAGGAGAGCTCCCTCGAGACCTTGCTGTCTTCGTCTTCAATCTCCAACCGCAAAGCCACCTCTTCTTCTTCTTTGGTGTTGTTGTCAACGTTGAGGACGAGGAAGAATGTGTTTTTGCTTGTGGTGGTTGAAGAAAGCACTTCGTTTCGTCTGTCGAAGACTCGGATGCTGTGTGGCAGAGAGGCCTCAAAAATCAAAAAGAAACAAAAAGAAAGAAGCGGTGATTTGGACAAACGTTTTGTTTGAAGAGATGCGGGCCAGCAGTTCTCCGCTGATGTGAGATGGCTTGGTGCGGTGGAAAGGGTAGAACCATCGGCCCTGGGAGAGAGAGGGAAGATGCCGAACTGAGCCAATGTTCACAATGATCGAGTCCAGCACAAGAGGGGGAACATCTGAGAGATTGTGGAAAGTGATGGGAGGAATAGATAGCATCTTCAACTAAAAAATTCATAATGAAATGAGTTTAAATGAATTTTTCAGACTTTTTAATTAAAGCTCAAAGTGTGTGTGCGACACGGAAGTCAATCAAGTCAATTTGAGTTCTTATACAGATGTCATGCCACCTCAGTAGAGCCAAACCTCTGGGCAGCTTGATCTTGCTGTATGACCCTTTGAACACCTGTCCCATCCCATCGTGTTCCTTGGCGCACATGAACACTTCGCTGAAACTTCCTTCGAACCAGTGGTACACTGATGCCTGCGGTGTTTTGGTGAAGCTTCAAACATTTAAGCACACTTGCGTTCACAATTGCTCATGAGACAGCCAACCTGGCTTCTTGCTTCGGAAGGGACGACTTTAGAGGCAGTCGATGCGTTGCAGAACTCATCTGCTGAGAGGAAGACATCGCAACGAACGCTTGAAGGCCTCAAACGAGCCTTCAAAACGTTTGCAGCCACCACTGCACCCTCCTCCAACCTGCACTGATCACCTGCGCTTGTTGCTGTGTTGGTGTGGTTGAGGAGCAAGAACATAAAGATGCAGTAAATTAGAGAAACTCACCTGCCAGACTCGCCTCCATCAGCAAGAAAAGACATTGTAGCGAGGGAAAGGTCATATGAAAAATTAGCAAAATCCAGAACTCGAATCTTGGTGAGTACAACTGCAAATGAAGGCAATCGGTTTATGGGGGCTGCTGAAGAGGATGTCTTTAATTACTCTCTCTTAACTCATGAGTGTCTAAGGTAAGTGGCATGCAATTACCACACAGCATTATCATCTTTATATACAATACAACAATTGATATATAATAATACGCATTTTAATCTTTATATGAATTAATTATTGAAATTTTTAGTGTGTGTGTATTTTTATGAGTGAATGTGTGTTGATTTTTGTGAGTGTGTGTTTGTTAGCATGGGTGGCGATTCTGACCCCAGGACCCCCCACTTTCTTCTAATCTTGTTATTTAAAAATTGATATTTTGATATGAGCATAATTAGACCTGGGAGTCGAATTCTTTTTTAAATGATTTGACTTGGGGTATAAATGACTCAAAAGTCGACTTGAAACTGAATTCTAGAAACAGAAACGACTTGACCTGACCTGACAATAAATCAACCGACTTGATGAGACTTAAATAACTTTAACACGCTTTTTTAGCTTAGGTTGTAACTAGCTTCTATGTAATGGATTTTACAACTGTTTTTTTAATGAAAGACATAATGATTTCACAATTTATAAGAAATAAAAAAGTAACAATAAATAATAAATTTTTACAGTTATATTGACAGTTAATTGTTTTTTACAGCATCATCTTTAGTTATTGGAAAATATTTAGAATACTTGTCAGGCACAAAAGATCTAAGCATAATCGTCAACCATGGCATAAAAGTGAATGTTTATACAGTAATACATTGTGAGTATGTGTAGTTATAGTGATAGCTGTCTAAAACAAAAATATACTTTGCTTACTTAAATACTCCTTCACCTACTTTTCTTTTTATCTCTATGACGTAGGCGGGATTTCTTAGGGGTCCTGGAGTCCACTTTTTTAAGGACCCCCTCACTCTTTTAAAAATACACATTTCTTAACTCTCATTTTGATTTGAGCCTAATCGTCAACCATGGGATAAAAAAATGCTAATACAGTAATACATTGTGAGTATGTATAGGCAGCGATGCTAGAGAGGTCTTGGGGTCCATCCTAACATGGACTCTCCTAGGTCTTCGAATAAAATACTTTCTCAACTCTTATCTTAATACAAGCATAATCGTCAACCATAGCATGAAACAACAATTTTATTCAGTAATATATTTTGGGTAGGCGTAGTTATAGTGATAGCTGCCTGAAGCAAAATTATTCTTTGCTTACTCAAATACTCATCCACCTACTCTTCTTTTTATATTTATGGATTTAAATTAATGGATTATATTTAGAAAAAAATATTTTAATGTTTTTTTTAATTTTCGCAAGCAGACATTCAGGATTCTTTTCAGAAAATATCGGTTCACTTTTTGCAAACAGACATATTTACATTTTTATTTAAAAAATCATTCATATTGTGCTACTTATTTTGCATGGGCGATATTCATAGGGGGTTCTGAGTTTCACATTAATATCGACCCTTTCTATTTTTTAGATGAACCGAAGTTAATGAATTTCAAAAGACTTCAAACATTAACTAAAGTTGTGGTTGAATCAAACTACGAGTTTCATATCACATGACTGCAAAAATGAAATGCTGATGCTTTTAGCTCATTCTATCGTTAGAAACATAGTGTGCACTGTTAATGCCGAATCATGTGGTGTTGTGGTTGACGGCACACAAGACTGCAATGGGTTAGAACAAGAATCGATATGCATTCGTTTTTTTGATGAAGCTCTGAATGTTAATGAACAGTTTATTGGTTTATCCAGCCCACCAGACACGACCAGACAAACATTATCTGCTGTATTAAAAGATGTTCTGATCAGAATAGAAAACATCAGAGTTCAGACTTATGACGGCGCTGCTAGCATGAACGGCCGATATAATGGTTGTCAGGCTATTATCAGCAGTGAGCATCCGCTTGCATTGTTTTTCCACTGTTCTGCACACTGTGCAAATCTTGTTGCCCAGCACACACCTGTCGCAAATCTCTTTGTGAGCAATTCACATCAGTTTGTCCAAGAGTTAGGTGCTTTTTACAATCGTTCAGGGAAGGTCAAGAAGCAGTTTAGTGATACTTTAGTGTCTCTTATAATTGTCGTTCCTGATGAACGACTGAATAAAAAGTATAGAATAAAAATTCTATGTCCTACAAGATGGCTGCCTAGAGTTTCTACATTGTCTTCTGGGCTTGAACATTATGAAGTGGTACTTGTTAGCTTGGAATCATTTGCTTCCATTGGTACTGCTGATGAAACAACTGAAAGGCTTGAGGCTTTTTTTCAACAGGGCACTACTGCACTGGCCCTGAAGGTAGTTGTTTTGGTGTGCGAAAGCCGCCACAAAAGTATTGTGGGCTGGACCCAGCTTATGTAGCAACAACACCAGAGGAACATTATCGAGCAGCATTTTACGCTGTCATAGACATTGTAATCATGCAACTCACAGAAAGGTTTAATCGAGATTCTCCTGGTTTGCAGCTGGAGAGAATGTTGCTAACTGGTGAAGTGCACCATGATATTTGCAAGCAGTATCGTGAGTTAAATGCAACTAGTCTTTGTCCACAGTTAACTATGTTTAAAGACCAAAATGAATACAGAATTTTAGCTTGAAAACGCAGAGGTTAAAGCCTAAATCTTCGATTTCGTTTTTTTGGTGTGGGGGGGGGGGGGGCTTTCATCAAAGGTACCAGCTTCCAATATAAAATATTCATGAAATACATTATAGGGAACTATATTATAAGTGGACGTAACGAATTTCTAATTTTTTTTTGTTTTTGCTAATTTATGCCCCCCCCCTACTTATAGTGGCAATAGAAATGTATTTTTATTGAGTATAGAACTTTTTTTAGAAAATTTTTGACGATAAAAATATAAATAGTTGATACAAAAAATAATATGCAATACAGAAAACAATACTAATTAGTATCGCTGCCAGGGGCGGCAATCTGCGGAAAAAACCCCAGGGTTGGAATCAAAGAACCGGTATCGATCAATACAGTAAAAGCAATACTATTTAGTATTGTTTACTGTAGTGCTAATTATTTTTGTATAAACTAGTAATATTTGTATCACAAAACATTTTTTGAAAAGTTTAATACTCAATAAAAATACTTTTCTATTGCCACTATGAGCGATTTGAAGAAAAACAATAGCGATTTTAGTACTTTTTATTATTTTTCATCTATATAAATTCAATTACAACTAGCCATCAACCCATCAAATAAATTTTATAACATCTTGTTTTCAATTCATTTCTGAGTACAATAGTTGAAAAAATTACAAATCGATTTAAATTTGCCAAAGTTATAAACTAATATACATTGGGAGATTTATTTGGCCCACGGTGTATATTTAGAATCTAAATATACAATGGAAGCAAATGATTCCAAGCTAACAAGTACCCTTTTAGATAACGTAAAATACCCTCTCTGCCTGTCCTCCTGCCCTCTCCCCACAGCTCGTTTACTCAAATTTCCAAAAAGACCCCTTCGAATGTCTGACCGACTAGCAAATTCTTTTGTTAGTCTTTTCAAATCCAGACTGTCAAGTAGATCCTGATGTGCATGACAAACGGCCAGTGAATTCAAGCGAGGCTGTGTCATAGGTGCACGCAAACAAGTCTTAAGACGCTGCAAAGCACTAAAAGATCTTTGTCTGGTACATGAAGTTATTGGACACACAAGCATCAATCTGACCAATATTTCAACCTAAGGAAACAGATGTCTGGCTTCCGTGATCATAGCTTGCATTCTTTTTTGCGTTTGTGCTAAATTTCTATATTCATTCTGGTCTTTAAACATAGCTAACTGTGAACAAAGACCAGTTCCATTTAACTCACGATACTGCTTGCAAATATCATGGTTCACTTCATCAGTTAGCAACATTGTTCTTCTAGTGTTGTTGCTACATAAGCTGGGCCCAGCCCACAATACTTTTGTGGCGGCTTCAGAACCCAGGTACAGCAATCGGCTCGAAATCAAATGCCAAAACCATACTGTTGACATCTCTGAAAATGGCGTTAAACTGTTCATCTGATCGTAGGCGACGCAGTTCTTGAACAACTGAATCAGTCGCTACAAACATTCCACTGATCTTTGAACTTGCTGATTGCAACAACTTGTTTAACTGTTCCAGAAATGAATACACCAAAACAACTACCTTGAGGGCCAGTGCAGTAGTGCCCTGTTGAAAAAAGGCCTTAAGCCTTTACAGCTGTTTCCTCAGCAGTACCAATGGAAGCAAATATTTCCAAGCTAACAAGTACCCCTTTATAATGTTCAAGCACAGAAGACACTGTAGAAACTCTAGTCAATCATCTTGTAAGACAAAGATTTTGTATACTATACTTTTTATTCAGTAGCTCATCAGAAAAGGCAATTATAAGAGACACTAAAGCATCACTAAACTGCTTCTTGGCCTTCCCTGAACGATTGTAAAAAGCACCTAACTCTTGGACAAACTGAAGTGAATTGCTCACAAAGGGATTTGCGGCAGCTGTGTGCTGGGCAACAAGATTTGCACAGAACAGTGTGCAGAACAGTGGAAAAACAATGCAAGCGGATGCTCATTGCTGATAATAGCCTCACAACCATTATATTGGCGGTTCATGTTAGCAGCGCCGTAATGAGTCTGAGCTCTTAGTTTTTCTAAAAGTAGCATAATTCTGATCAGAAAATCTTTTACTACAGCAGATAATGTTTTTCTGATCGTATCTGGTAGGCTGAATAAACCAGTAAACTGTTCATTAACATTCAGAGCTTCATCAATAAAACGAATTCATGTCGATTCCTGCTCTAACCCACTGCAGTCTTGTGTGCCGTCAACCACAACACCAAACTGGCTTGATTCGGCCTTAACAGTGCACACTGTGTTTTTAACGATTGAATGAGCTAAAAGCCTCAGCATTTCTTTTTGGCAGTTATGCGATATGAAACTTTTAGTTTGATTTAAACACAACTTTAGTTAATGTTCGAAGCCTTTTGAAATTCATTAACCTTGGTTCATCTAAAAAATAGAGAGGGTCGATATTGAAGTGGACCTCAGAATCCCCTATGAATATCGCCCATGCAAAATAAGTTGCACAATATGAATGATTTTTTAAATAAAATCTGTCTGCTTGCAAAAAGTGAACCGAAATTTTCTGAAAAACGTCCTGACTGTTTGCCTGCGAAAATTGAAAAAATATATTACTGAGTAAAAAGTATGTTTCATGCTATGGTTGACGATTATGCTTGTATTAAGATAGAAGTTGAGAAATTATTGTATTTGTAAAACTGAAGGAGGTCCATGTTAAGATGGACCCCAGGACCCATCTAGCATCGCTGCCCATACATACTCACAATGTATTACTGTATTAGCATTTTTTATCCCATGGTTGACGATTAGGCTCGTATTAAAATTAGAGTTGAGAAATGTGTATTTTTAAAGAGTGAGGGGGTTCTTTTAGAAGTGGACCTCAGACCCCCTCAAGATTCCCGCCTACGCCATAGTGATAAAAAAACTAGGTGAAGGAGTATTTAAGAAAGAAAAGAATATTTTTGTTTTAGACAGCTATCACCAGGGGCGCAACCAGCCAAAAATGCTGGGGGGGGCTCAACTTTAGTATGGAAAAAAAAAATATTTACCGCAACTGTTGCGTTTTGCAGCATCAATTTTTATGTTTTCTTGCTGTTTTAATACCGAGTTTTTTTCACATATTTTGTAAAATAAATTTTACATTTTAATTTCATGAATTAAATTTCAAATTTTTTCATTTTATTATTTATAATCTTTTATTTTCTGTTCGCATTTAAAATTTCTCAAAACAATCTTTCCTCGCTTAGATAATGTTTCAATTTTAGTATTTTTATACAAATTTAGTCTTAATTTCAAGGTGAAAAGATAGTTAATACTTGAATTAATTTTTTTTATCTTCAAAATAACTTGTAAAACGTTTTCAATGCTTTTAAAAATCAATGGGGCGTTTTCGCAACTTTGACGAAATATGATTTCATATGATTTTTAATAAGCCTAGTCATTCATCACAATAGTTATTATGAAAATAATAAAATTATTATTTTAATGTTAATGTATTATGAAATTTATAAAATTATAATTAAAAGTTGAATTTTGAAGATAAATGTTAATTTTTATATTTAGAAAACTTTTTTTAAATCGCAAATGCTTCACACTTGAAGCTTTTATTGAAAAAAATATAATTTTTTACCTCTCATAGGTTGATTATAAAATTAAAATAAAGATAACCTTCGTCGTCAATGTCGTCTTTGAAACAGCACGACAGTTTGAGTTCTGTTGTAATTCAAGTTAAATAATTTGCTTTGTTGTAATAAAAATAATATTTATTATTATTATTATAACTAATACAATAATTAGAAGTCATAATTTTATCGAACTATTTGCAATTGAAATTTATTTCTGTTTTAATAAATGTGGTTTGAACCAATTTATTTATGATTTATTACTGCACATAGGTATGTCACACTTTCCGCTCACGCTGCGTTTTCGCAACATTTTGCCCCATTAAAACTTATGAAATAATTGTTTTCAATTTTGCTTGAGTTGTTATTATAACCATTTAATGCAAGTCTAGATGTAAAATTCATGTTAACTTTTTTTTCGGGTAGCGGCGGTAAATGGCCTAAATAAAAACTACCAATTATAATTGATAAAGAATTTAGATAGTTTATTAGTGATACATAAGAAAAACTACAAACTAAGTTGCATAGTATTCTTAGAGTTACGTTATCATTTTTTAAACTAAGGTAAAAAGTAAAAAAATAGGTTTGATAATTAAGTCTATAATTTTTGTTAAAATATTCAGTTTCAACTAAATTTTGATGTGTTCTCAGTTACAAAATAATTTTTCGATCATATTGTGAAAATCTTTTCATCATTTCATTTACTGGAAGAAGTGCAGTAGCGGTTTTGGTAGCAGATATTTTCAAACAAGCTTGGCAAACGACGAGCAGACACAGTCGTCCTAAGATGAATTTTAATAAGCCGAAGCACAGTTTCAGCATCCTTCCCATGAAGGTTGGATAATTCTAAATGCTCGATAGTTATTTTGTCTAACTGCGTTATTCTTTATATACTGTGTCATGGCTGAAAAAATTTACATATGAAAAGTGTAAAGATTTAAAAGTGTAGTTAAGGTCTAGTGGTGCACTATTTCTTCTCAGAATTTGTGACATGTTAGTGTTATTTTGGTGGGATCTCTATGTTCTGTGTTGATATATGAAATGTTTTGTGAGATAAAGACCCGATGGCCATCCAGAGAAATTATCATTGTCCTATGGCATATTGAAAAATTGATTACCCCCCACCAAAAAAACTCATCGATTTTCGAAAAATTGTGAGACCCTTCGAAAAGGCTTGAGCCCCCCCCAGCCCCCCCCTGGTTGCGCCACTGGCTATCACTATAACTACACATACTCACAATGTATTACTGTATAAACATTCACTTTTATGCCATGGTTGACGATTATGCTCATATCAAAATAGAAATGTTTGAATAAAAAAATGGGAAAAAAGTGGGGGGGTCCTGACCCCAGGAACCCCCCAGGATCGCCGCCCATGATCGCTGGTACTGTATTGGCTGATACCGGTTATTTGAGGACCCTCCCAAGATTTTCCGCAGATCGCCGCCCCTGTTCACCACTATTCCCAGGTGCTCGACATTTTTGAGACTAAAATTCTTATATTTTTGAATTTTGAAATTGGGTTTGATCGTAATTGAGAAAGAGCTAACCGTCATCACGGCAACATCTGTCTATGAGTATTTGCTTTCAAGTGAAATTTAAGTTATCGTGTTTTCCATAATTGATTATTTGCAGTATTTGAATAAAATGAATTTAAACTTTCTTTGAAATCGTTCAACCAATGCCATCTATATCACTTCAAACCCGCTAAAAATGAGCCAATATGTAACACTCAGCTTAGTCCGAAAATCCAACATAGTGACTTTTGAATTTTATTCCAATAGATAGTTAGCTTTTTAAAAAAAATAATGACTTTTTTCACTTCGTAAAGGGCGCTATATGAATAATTAGTGATTGATTGATTGATTACCAGAGTGGTAATGTTGGCCTGTCTGCTGGCTGTGACGATGAACTTCTATGCAGGAGAGTGTCAGGCAGAAGAGGCAAAGGGCGCAAGGCAGCATTTTTATTCCAGTAGTTGAACGTGTTGAAACTATTTTGGACCCTTTTATGCATGTGTATCGCATATTTTTTGTCAATCGATATAAAGTCAAAAAGAGTTAAGAAGATTTAAGAGCTAGTAAACACGATTTTAGTTTTATGTTCAACTATTTCAAACTGCTCTATTTTAAATCAGTGCATGTTAAATGCATTTAGATTATATAGTTTAATTTCTGAAAACTACGTAAAGTGATAATTTTTCAATCTTTTAACTTCGAAATGAACTATAATTTATTGAACCGTTCAAAGTCCTAGAGTTCTGGGAGAGTCGCCCGGAGTGCCCAAGACAGACCTGGACAAGCGCTCTTATGATGATGAGAATGATGATGATGGTGATGAGGATGATGATGATGAGGATGATGATGATGAGGATGATGATGATGATGATGATGATGATGATTGGCATGGAAGTAAAACAGTATTTCATTAGTGCTTTCAAGACTGATTTTTTCGAATATCTTAATGATAAAATAAAAACTCCTCTAAAAGAGCAGGCATAGTCACATATGGTTAAAAAATAAGTTACGGTAAAACTTCTCTTATGAGAACACTGTTCGAGTCACCATATGTTTTCCTTATGAGATAGGTTTTCTTTGGTGAGAAGTTTGGGGAAAAAAGCCAAATTTTTGATAAAATTTCAATAGAACTAAATAAAACAAAAGAAAAAAACATTATTCACTATTTTTAAACAATCTCACAACCCATTCATGACTACTTTTCACGCCTATTGAACATATTAAATAAAAAGACAACCTTCAAGTTAAAAATAAAAATAAAAATTGAAGTTACAAAATGACTAATGCTGTAACTTTTAGCATTTCTTTTGCCCAAAAGGGCACTTTAGCGCTAAGATTCAGTCCATGGTTGCCATGGCATTTTGGGATTTATTTTCTGTCAACAAAATGTTTTAAAAATTGAGATACAATTAATGAGTTTTCAAAGAATTTGAATGATTTAAGATTTCTCTCGGAAGATTGCAGCTCTTGAGGGTGCTTCGAGAAGCCCATTGCCACACGAGTTCTAATCAACTCAATTTTATTTAAAGCGGTAAAAATCATTTTAATTATCATAATTTTATTGCACTTTTTCACATACCTTCCTTTACCTTTTTTGGAGTTTCAACGGATTCTATAAAATGTGTAAATTAATTTCAAATAGGTTTACAAAATTGAGAGAATTTCAACCATGCTATCGTTAGTTTCATTTTTATTAATACCTTAAAAACATATACAACTTTTGTCCGAATAAACACGTTTCAAGTAATACGAGCTCAAATTTACTCGGTAGGTTGTTTTGATTGAAGTAGTTATCTTCTCTAAATCATCGCATGCGTAAGCAATTTGAGTTTTAATAGGAAACAGGACAATTTCTAATTGCTAAAGATCAGAATAATTTCAATTCAAAAGTTGCATGTATAGGATCTCATGAAGCTTCCTTCCTAAAAACTTAATTTGGACTTTCATAATGAAACAAGGCGTTTAGATTTTGTGACAATTGCTTTTTCTGATTAAAAAAACTTTCAACTTATAGAATATGTATGACTTTAAATTAAAGATGGAATTCAAACCCAAATTTCACTTTAGAATTCGACATTTTAGAGTTCGAGTTTAATTCGAGTCCCATCTCGCTTCTTTTGTTGATAGTAATACTAATCTGTAAGTTGATCAACTATTCGTAATACCTATAAAAACAATATTATTTAATCAGTATAGATCTAATGAAAATGTCTACAAGTTCTTCTTTTTTTCAGATGAAAGTGTTATGGTTTTTCAAAAGCGAACTGTGAGGAAACTAGACAATCATCACATGTGTTTTCCTAGCATTTGAAACTGCTCTTTTCAAATAACGGCGAATCAGCAAAGATCAAACATTTTTGACGACTTTTCACCAAAAACAAAGACAAATAGGAAAACTTTTAAAGATTTTCGCTATGGCTGTAATATATTCACTCACCTAGTTGAAACTATGTATTAGTACTTCACTTTTTTATTAATTTAAAAATAATATGAATGGCTTCAAAAACAAACATTTGAACTAATTACCACTATTGAAAAAACTTGAGATGGTCTTGTGAGACTCTAATTTAGCTAATTGCACGGATTTTTTATTTTCACTTTTCAGAGTTTTAATTATTATTTTCGAAAAAAGTAGTTTAAAACATAAAAAAATATTCTAAATATATTACTAAGCGATTACAAATAACGAAGATATAGCTATTTAAAAGTGGAAATTAGCATTAGAGGTCTCATATGTTGTTAGGCTAAATAAGTGAGTCACGTTGCAGCGCGTCGATTAAAATCAAGTGTGCGGCTTGTATTACCAGCATTATACAAACTTCGTATACTTGTATATTAGAATATACGTTTTATTAAGTGATTTTAAAATAAAAATTCGAAAAAAAGGTTTATTTTTTTAATTAGGAAAAACAACCACAAGAAAAAAACAATAAGTGTTTTGGTTGTGTGCTAAAACGCCTCCACACCAAAAATTCGAAATAATAGTGACAAGATGGTGTGCTTGCCGGTTTAGTCGCCGACGACCCGACCACGACACAGGTTGTACTAGCATACGTGGTACTAGTAGCAGGTTCTGAACCCAATCTGACAATAAGTTGAATATTGGCACACAAATACGTTCATTCAAACAGAAATGTCCTTCTTAATCATGTCTGTGATGAAGCTGGCTGCCGCGAGGTCGAGATCCACTGCTTTGTCTTCATCTTTTGTCCAGTAGCTGATGTTGAATGCGTCATTTTTTCGTCTCTTTCTTTCCAATATTCTGCCAAAGTTCTTTTTGAGCCTATCATCCTCTAATATCCAGTTATGCGATATCAGCTCACCAGCCGAGGACACTCCATTTAGTATTCTTTGGATGAACACTTTTTTTTTCTATTCATTTTAACGGATCATCAGCTGATCCGTTATTGTTTATTAACATCGATATCATCTTTTCTTTCTTCTTTCTATCTTTATTTGTCTCTTTTGAACTGCGGCTCTTCTTCTCTCCAGGATGTCAGCGTCGACTTCTGCTTCTTTTATCTTTCTGATCTTTCTCATCTTGGCAGCCATTTTCATCGCATAGTTGATGAGCGACTCTTGTTCTTCTTCACTTTTTCCTCCAACCACTCCATGGTACCATTCAATTTAGCCCTTACCTTACCTTCTATAAAACCCATGGTGACGTACGGAGATCTTCTAATGTAAAAGTCCACCATACCCAAAGCTCTCTCTGCATGAAAAGTTTCATTTAGATAGCATTATGCATAGAACACTCAAATGTTTTAATGAAATTTGTAAAGAAAACGTTTGTTGTAAATCACGGAGTTTATACCTGCATGGATGTTATGGACTGGAGCAGAGCGAGTGTCCATTAACATTTCAGCTGAGGGGCAGGACAGATCTCCTACAATGTATCTCTTCATTTGTCGCTCCATCACCTGTCCTGCTCCTTCCATTAGAGAGCTTACTATGTGAGGCAATACATTTACATTATTTTCATGAAATATTAGAGCTTTGTGGACTGCATCTTCCTCCAAAGGATGCCCAAACACGTCCTCTTTCAATGACAATAATACTTTCTGGGTTCTTCTGAATATCGGCAATCTTCTTTATAGCGTGCTGGAATGCTGGTGCCTGTATTATGGAATTAACGGATTGATTCAATAAAAGATAAGAAATATGGAAAAAAAATTATTCAAATTTTTACCATCTCGAGATTGGAAAGGTTGTGAAAGTTCCCATAAACAAGGGTCATCCAAGGCCCTGTGAGGATTTTCCCAACCAAACCAAGGGCCTGCAGTTGCACCATGGTCCTTGGTTCGTTGAGTCCCTCCCACAATGAAACATCATTCTTGGTGTGACTGCTGATACGAAAAAAAGAAAAAATGGTTTAAAATAGGTTCAGTAAATTTATGTAATTATTATTAAACAAAGTACTTTAAAATATACTTGATAAGGAATCTATGTAGCAATTCTCTGTGCTGGATGGCAACGCCTGCCATGTGGAAGAGGAGGTGCAGGCGGTTGCCGACGTAGCGTAGAAAGGTCCCTGGAAGGACCTTGTTTGCGGTCAGATAGGCCTTGAACGCTCCTGGTTCACCTTTAAAGCTGTGTCTGAGAGAAAAAAAAATCTATAACTCTGGGACATTTATAAATTAATATACAAATCATTTTAATCATCGTGCAAGGATGAATATCATTTTCAAGACGAAAAAAAATTTGCTACTTCACCACAAAATCAAAATATCTGATAAAGTTATGCGAATTTGACCATTTTGTCATCGAGCATCAACTTTGAAGGCGAATATCTCAGCTTAAAAAAACTTTCGATCAATGAAATTATTGAAATCACATCGTGCAGGGACGAAAATCAATTTCAAGACCAAAAAAATATTTGTTACTTCACCTCAAAAGGCTAAATTGAAAAAGCATAAATAAAGAAAAACCACTCACTTTCAAAGCAAATTTCTATTCTCAAGTACAAGCTAGGATTTATATAGACAAACAAATTGTTCTCTTACCCATCCTGAACAAATCGGTGTACCCCATGACTAGATAAGCAAAAGTGACATTTGTTTAAATGAGTAGAAATTAAACATAGTATTGACAGGCAAGGCTCGCTATTAAGTTAATAGCATCGTCCTATCAGCGCGATTAAATACAAATTCAAGGACCATGCAACTACCTACTCTAATTAAATATTATTATTATGAATTAAATGCTTTAAAAAAGTGTATAAAAATATTAAATCAATCAAATTGCCAATCTCTTCAATAGCAAAAAAATATTTACCTACTCCAGCAATGACAGAACCATGTGAACGATTATTTTCAACTGCTGTGTTTATTGCTGATAAACGAAGATCATCATCACCACCTGTCTCATTACATATTCTACTGAGTTTGAAAGACTTGCTTTGGAGTGACATAACATGATTGTGAAGAGTTTTAAAAACAGTTGATAAATATAATGAAAACAATATATTATTGTTTCATTTTATCTATTAAAAATTGGAAAAGAGGTTTTGTGCGATTGATTGCAAGTTAATTCAAAAGTTTAATCATGCGATTAAATTTTTTTATCGATTATAAGTCCTAATTTAGAAATAGGATTCATTTACATTATTTATTAATTTTCGAAAAACTTAATATTTCGAAAATATATTTATTAGAATTTTGCAAAATATTAAAATGTTCATCGATTTTATAAACATAAGCCGAAAAACCTTTATTCACAGACGCAGGTTTTTTGGCATCTTTGTGGGAGTCAATCATTCAATTGAATATTTTCAGTATGACTCAATTGTTCAAAAGCACATATTCTTTAATATATTCTTATAAGCAACTTTAATTAGTAGTGTTAATTATCGCATACTTCTTCAGATGTATAAGTTGCAGTCAAAACGCATTTCACGCAAGTTGCATTAATGAAACTAATTAAAGTAGTAAAGGTTACTACATTCCCTAGTTGAGACTAATTTAAAAAAAGTAATGAATAAAAAAATTTAACCTTATGTGTGACATCGAAGGAAACCAGCATTAAAATAGCAAATAAATATAAAATAATACCTATTTATAATGCGCCAAGGCACGCAACTGAGGCGCATCTCACACGACACAAGTCTTGAAACACCGCATCATATACACTAGGTATATGATAGCTCACGGTTGGCTGAACAGGGATTAGAACTGGTGACCTTAAAGTTGCAGTTCCAACGACTTTAGCATTTAAGCCAACCCACCCGCCAAATATAACGTTTTTCTATATTTTTAATAAATATTATACATAATTTAGACTGATCAAATCATAAATGTTCACTATAAAATGTGAAAAATTGAGAAAACAGTTTTAGGGGAAATGTCAATATTTTCTTTTGGTAAACTTTTCATGCACAAAATTTCATCGAGAACAGGCTGAACTGTTTACATTCTTTGGTTTTCTCACATTCTCTAACCCATAATGAAACGATTCTCAACAAATCTACTTAATTGTATTAAAATGGCGTAGAAATATTTTTTTCAGACTTTACGCGTTTTTCCTGCTTCTCTTCTTAACTGCACCATATACCATCATTACCAATCACATACCTTGATAACGCGTGGAATACTTTTTCGGCCCTCCTTTGAGCGTATCTTATTTGATAATTTAAATATAAAATTCGTAAAAAATAGTTTTTCAAATTAATATCTTATGATGAGTAGTATTAACTTTTGAATTCAGAAAAGGTTTAAAAAATCCTGAAATTTTTTGCTTTGAACTAATCAAGTTTTCAAGCCAAAGTGTTTAAGATTAGTTTCGTGAAGTATTATGAGTTGTTCTCTGATTTTTTCATAAGAATAAAAAGTTTTTTTGACTCGAAATTTAACAATCCAATATTATTAATTTAATTGAAATTTCAAAACTTTGCAACATTCAGGGATTTCAAACAAGATATTCAACGCGATCAACGTATTGTACGACAAGTTGACTAACCAACTATACAATACAAGGTCAAGTTTCAGCACCATTAAACATCTCTAAAGGCATTTTACAAGATGATGTTCTTGCTTTGTTTTTGTTTTGACAATGTCCTAAATCGCCGTTCCATAATCAACGTCGAAGCCATCAATCGTCTTCCCCAAGTGCCCACCAACGAAGCACTGGATGATCCTCCAACCTTGCACGAGACCCAGGAAGCAATTCATCTTCTTCCCAGTGGCAAAGCACCTGGTTCAGACTCTATACCAGCTGAGGTCTACAAGGAGGGGAGACCAGCCCTGAATAAAAGGCTCCACCAGTTGTTCTTATTGATTTGGGAGAAAGAGACGATTCCACAGAAATTTAAAGATGCTTCCATTATACATCTCTACAAGCGGAAAGGAAGTAGACAAGCCTGCGACAACCACAGAGGCATATCGCTGCTTTCCATTACAGAAAAGATATTTGCTAGAATCCTACTCAATCCCCTCACAGCCCACCTTGACCAAGGTCTCCTGCATGAAAGTCAGTGTGGTCTCAGTAAAAAACGTGGAACCATCGACATGGTTTTTGCTGCCAGGCAGCTGCAAGAAAAGTGTCAGAAGCAAAACTCTGACCTGTTTTCTATATATGTGGACCTCATCAGTAGCAGCGATCTGCTGATAATTTGGGGGGGGGGGGGGGTTCCTCCCCAGGGTTGGAATCAAAGAACCGGTATCAGCCAATACAGTACAAGCGATATTATTTAGTATTGTTTGCTGTAGTGCAAATTATCTTTGTATCAACTATTAATATTTGTATCACCAAACATTACAAAAAAAGTGTGATGCTCAATAAAAATTCTTTTCTATTGCCACTATGAGCGATTTGAAGAAAAACAATAGCGATTTTAACACTTTTTATTATTTTTCATCTATATAAATTCAATTCCAACTAGCCATAAGCCATCAAATAAATTTTATAAATAGATTTAAATTTGCCAAAGTTATAAACAAATATGCAATAGTAATATTTTTTTGGCCTACAGTGTTTATTCAGATAACATGAATTACCCTCCCTGCCTGTCTTCCGACCCTCTCTCCACAGCTCGCTAACTCCAATTTCCAAAAAGACCCCTTTGATTGTCTGACCAACTGGCAACTTCTTGTGCTAGCCTTTTTAAATCCAGACTGTCAAGTATATCCTGATGTGTATGAATAACAGCCAGTGATTTCAAGTGAGGCTGTGTCATAGGGGCACGCAACCAAGTCTTAAGATATTTTTGCAGTACATGACGTTTTTGGACACACAAGCATCCACCTGATCAATCTTTCAACCTAAGGAAACAGATGTCTGACTTCCGTGATCATAGCTTGCATTCTTTTTTGCGTTTGTGCTGAAGTTCATTCTGATCTTTAAACATAGCTAACTGTGAACAAAGACCAGTTTCATTTAACTCACGATACTGCTTGCAAATATTATGGTTCATTTCACCAGTTAGCAACATTGTCTCCAGCTGCATGTATGAATGCAAACCAGGAGAATCTCGATTAAACCTTTTTGTGAGTTGCATTATTTGCACAGTGTGCAGAACAGTGGAAAAACAATACAAGCGTATGCTCACTGCTGATAATAGCCTGACAACCATTATATCGGCCCTTCATGTTAGCAGCGCCGTCATAAGTCTGAGCTCTTAGTTTTTCTATAGATAACAAAATTCTGATCAGAACATCTTTTACTATTAGTCAAGCCGAGATTCGTTGCTACCCGTTCACCGTTCATCCTCAACACCAGCAAATCTTTCAATTCCTTCTTCACTAAAAACCCCACACCACCACATTTCCATTCTTCCATCTTCTTTCCTATACCAAACCATTCTAAAAAACCCTTTCCATCCTCCATCTGATCTTCTTTTAGGTTTGTCTTGCATAGTCCACAGATATCATATAATTATTTAAACAACTTTTTTTTTTAAATTTATCACATTAGAAATTGTTGAAATTTTATATTTTAGTTTTCAAACGATTTTACAATTCTATTAATTACTCATTGAAAAATAGTTAATCAAGCTCGGTAAAATTCTTTTTTTAAATATAGAAACTTTGTAATACAAATGAATTGATATCTATTCGTGAATTTAATTTTCCAGTACCGGAGGCTTCATAATTGCTGAATAAATTGTATAACGGCCAAGATTAAATTCTGAGAGCAAGTGAATGAGATGCGACATCACCAGAAATTCTTATTTTAAATCATCAAAATTACTATTCAATGATTTCGTTACTGTTATTCTTTAAAATAAAAAAATATTTTATTTAAAATCATTTGCTCGAGTCATTAGCAATTTGAAGCCACTATCAAGGACCCAGACAATTTATCTTATTCAAATAAAAATTAACTATCAAAAATCTTGAAAAAAGAACTAATTTTTTATTTAATTTAATGAAAAAATATAACCTTTACTCTATCTAGAGACTCTATATTTCGATTTGAACCTTGTGCTCTATAACAATCACATTTTATAGTTGTTTAATTTTGTTGAGTTCGTCATTTTGAGACTTTTATAACTTGAAAATACTTTCTTTAAGTTTTTAAATCTTTTAATCAAATTATCCGAATTCTTTTTTTCGAATCCGAGTTTATGATGTTTAAACATCTGGAGAACCAACAAAATTAAAAAATAGTATTTTTTGGTTTTGTGGCCATGTCGTTTAAAAATCTAAATGAACTTTGAATAGTTAAAAACATGTTTATTCAAACAATGATTCTTAAAAATTTCAGATAAATTAAAAGTTAATAAATGCCCTAGGTATTGTTGTCCTATATGGAATGATATCTCTGTGTAAACCCTTCATCATGCGTGTTAACAGAATAAAAACACATAGGGGGAGGTTGCACAAGATCTTGAGCAGCCTCCCCCTACTATTAAGAAATAATTTTTAGATATACTTGCTTTTTTCTTTATTTCCTAATTTAAATCTGAGCTTAAAATATACTTTATATAATTTAAAAAACTGTTAAATTATTTTTTATCTAAGAAATATGAGAGAAGTTGACTATTCGCTCGCTGTATAAATTGATAAAATAACTTATTGTTACTAAAAAAAGTCTTAATAAATTATTTATATAATGGACTTTGGTTCTACTGCAATGTATAAATAGAGAAGAAATAGTAAGCACCCCTAAGTTTTACGCTTGATTAACCAGGTTTTGTTTCTTACAATTCATTTTACAATTTATAATTTGAAAAGCTAGTATTTTAAATCATCATATTATTTTTCAGCATTCAAAAATGAAGTTCGTTTTTGCTCTAGCACTCCTCACCGTTGTCCTCGACTGCATTTTGGGTCATTCTTATTACAAATATAATGAAAAATTAATTTATGGATTTCATACAAACAATTTAGATAATTGAAGCAAGGAAATTAACAAAAAGACGTCATTTCAAGAAGCGAAGCACCATAAAAAATTTCATTTATTCAGCAACTCCAGTTGAAAATGGAAGGACTCTGAATGAAAAAACGGAGACAGAACTCGATAATAGAGAAAGGTCCTGTGAGGGGAGGGAGAGGATGCCTGAATGGTCTTCACAGGTCGTTTGAATATATAACTATTTGCTTCTTTATAATTATTCGTCAACAAGCATATTGTATGTCAATGCCATCTATGTGTATAATATGTTTTTGTGTATGTATTTTATTATTAAAAATCGAATGAACATTGAAGATAGATGTTTCAAAATGTAGATAATAGAAAATTTGATGAAATTGAATGAAACATGACTTTTTCCTAATCATGATAATTATAATCATCATAATAGTTATAATTATAATAATCATAATAGTTATAATTATAATAATCATAATAGTTATAATTATATAAATCATAATAGTTATAATTATAATAATCATAATACTTATAATTATAATAATCATAATACTTATAATTATAATAATCATAATAGTTATAATTATAATAATCATAATACTTATAATTATAATAATCATAATACTTATAATTATAATAATCATAATACTTATAATTATAATAATCATAATAATTATAGTTTTAATAATCATAATAATTATGAATATTATTGTTGTTGTTATTGTTGTTGTTGTTGTTAATAATATTATCATTATTGTTATCATCATCATCATCATCATCATCATCATCACCATCATCATCATCATCATCATCATCATCATCATTATTATTATTATTATTATTATTATTGTATTATTATTTTTATTATTAGTTTATTGTATTATTATTTTTATTAGGAGAACGAAGATAAGAAAGAAGAAGAAAGAGATGAAGATGTTGTTGATGGTGGCTGTAAAACAGAATTGAAGATGGCGACAGAGGTGGAGACAAGAGCAGTGATGGAAGAAGGGGCAGTGATGGAAGAAGGAGCAGTGATGGAAGAAGGGGCAGTGATGGAAGAAGGAGCAGTGATGGAAGAAAGAGATGCACAAACCGAAAATACGACATGTTACCTCGAGACAGATGAATTGGGGAATCAATCTGAGACATGTGTCACAATCACTCTTCATGACCCTGAGCCAGTCATCCAGACAATACTCGATGTTAAAATCAAAAGGGTGTGTCCGTCTGACAGTACCGAAAAAGATTGTGTTCCCGATGAATGAGACAAAGATTCTGAAAAGGATGAGGGTGAATGACAGTATAAACTGTTTTGCTCGGATCCATTACTGAACTATACAAAGTTGCAACATTAAACAAAATCATCTTTGGAAGTAATATACCGTTAAATATAAACTTTGTCTGGCATATTGATGAAACTGTGTGCTAATAAAACCTCAAGCATTTTTGTCTGTGTATCATTTTTAATGTTTGTTTTTGAATGTTTCTAGCACTGTGTATAAAAGCAGAAGTAAGAGATAACAATGAAATATAGTACCTTATTATACATAATTGTGCATAAGTTCTACGATATAAGCCAGTCTTTCTAAAAACTGAGAGCAACAGGATATTATTGATCAACCCTCCAGTGCGTGATGCCAGTTGGCAGGGGCGCAACCAGCAAAAAATGCTGGGGGGGGCTCAACTTTAGTAAAAAAAAATAATTGTTTAATCCATTTACCGCAGCTGTTGCGTTTTGCAACATCAATTTGTATATATTTTTTTGCTGTTTTTATACCGAGTTTTTTTCACATATTTTGTACAATAAATTTTTATTTTATAAGTTAAATTTCAACTTTTTAAATTTTATTATTTACAGTCTTTTATATCCTGTTAACATTTAAAATTTCTCAAAACAATCTTTCTTCGCTTAGATAATTGTTCAATTTTTTCGTTCGATTTTTAGTATATTTATACAACTTTATTCTTAATTTCGGTGCGAAAAGATAGTTAATACTTGAAATAATTTTTTAAATATTCAAAATAACTTGCAAAACGTTTTTCATGCTTTTAAAAATCAATGGTGCGTTTTCGCAACTTTGACATAATATGATTTCATATGATTTTTAATAAGTCTAGTCATTATAATAATAATGAAATTATTATTTTAATGTTAATGTATTATGAAATTTGTAAAATCAAAATTAAAAGTTGAATTTTGTAGATGAATGTTGATTTTTATATTTCGATAAAAAATTTCAAACCGCAAATGCTTCACACTTGAAGCTTTTATTCAAAAGAATATAGTTTTTTAACCTCTCATAGGTTGAATATAAAAATAAAATAAAGATAACATTCGACCACAGTGTCGTCTTTGAAACAGCACGACAGTTTATGAGTGCTGTTGTAATTCACGTTAAATAATTTGCTTTGTTGTAATTAAAATAATTATTATTAATATTATAAAAAATAAAATAATTAGAAGTTTGTATTTTATCGAACTATTCGCAATTGAAATTTATTTCTGTTTAATAAATGTGGTTTGAATCAATTTATTTGTGATTTCTTACTGTACATAAGTATGTCACACTTCCCGCTCACGTTGCGTTTTCGCAACATTTTGCCCCATCAAAACTTATGAAATAATTGTTTTCAATTTTGTTTGAGTTATTCTTATAACCATATAATGCAAGTCTAAATGTAAAATTCATTTAAACTTTTTTTATCGAGTAGCGGCGGTCAATGGGCTAAATAAAAACTACCAATTATAATTGATAAAGAATTTAGATAGTTTATTAATGATACAAAAGAAAAACTACAAACTAAGTTGCATAGTATTCTTAAAGTTACGTCATCATTTTTTAAACTAAGGTAAAAAGTAAAAAAATAAGTTTGATATGAGATCCTAAACAGTCTATAATTTTTTTTCAAATATTAGTTTCAACTAAATTTTGATGTGTTCTCAGTTACAAAATAATTTTCGATCAGTTTGTGAAAATCTTTTCATCATTTCATTTACTGGAAGAAGTGCAGTAGCGGTTTTGGTAGCAGATATTCTCAAACAAGCTTTGCAAACGACGAGCAGAAACAGTCGTCTTAAGATGAATTTTAATAAGCCGAAGTTTAGAAAATGCTCTTTCTGCATCTGATGAAGTAACTGGCAGAATCAGAGCAACATCGAGCATATAATGCAACTCGGGCTGAAGGCTTGTTGCTCAAAAGAATTCTTGCAGTTCGATACATGCAATGAGATCAGACTGATCCGCACGTAAACTAGATGTGTTGATGTGATTTTGAGCTGTCTTTACTAGAGGTCGGACCGGGTACCCGATCTGACCGGGTACCCGCGGGACTCCCGCGGGAACGGGAATAAAAATTAATTTCGGGACGGGAAAAGTCGGGAACCGGGAATAGGTTTTCGGGACGGGAACGGGAACGGGAATCAACATTCAAATCGGGAACGGGAAAAGACGGGAACGGGAATCAACTTTTAAATCGGGAACGGGAAAAACGGGAATAACAGTTATTGGGATTGGATTCTTTAACAATGATTTTTCAGCAAACTTCTAAGTATGGAAATCTTTATTTCATCGATACTCCGTACTTAAAATAAGTATTAAATGCAATGGAAATGTATAACAAAGCCACCATTGCCAATATCAAAATCTCCAACACTACATGTGAAGTTGTTATGATGAGTCCAAAGATTAGGGAGATTAGAACAAATGGGTGATGATGAAAACTTTTCCGACGAAATCAAAATGGTCAGTTATATTATTTTAATTTTATAAATTAATACTTTGAATTTGAATGATTAATTTCCAAATAATTGCTCAGTTGATCATTTCGACAAAAGAAAAGATGCTATTGATCTTATTCGTATGACAGCATGTCTGTTGCATCCCCAGTACGAAAGAATAATAGGAAAAAAGTTTGGGATAGAAGAGAAATAAATACCAAGACTTTCATTAGAAAAAATTTAATTCTATTTTTTACAGCCAGACCAAGCTGCAGTGCCTTTGAGAAAAAAAACAAATGATGGTTATTTAGACCTTTTATGTTTGTTTTTATAATCTAAAAATTATAAGAAAATTATTGTACTATCAAATTATACGAATGATTTTATATTTGCAGTTGTAGAGAATAAGAATGTTGTTAAAAAACATATTTCTAACATTATTGAAGAATTAGTAATAATGAACAAAGAAAAAAATTCAGAAGAGGATGAATTGAACAAATATTCACAATTACGTCCCAAAAAAAATTGAAAATTATAAAGATGTTTTATTTTATTGGAGTAAAATGAGCAATTTTAAAATAGTACAAGAAGTAGCCAAAATTTAGTTTAGTGTATCTGCATGTTATATTCGCTTTGAACAGAATTTTTCAATGTGTGGTCGTTTAACTTCAGACCCAAAATCATCTCATTTGAAAGCTGAAACTCTTAACGGTTTAACCCGTGTGAAAAGCAATAAAGACTTGATTGAATAACTCAAAAACAATACTTTCATTTCAATAAATATTTAAATTTAAATCATGCTTTTTTATTTCATTAAAAGAAATATTCTCTGACTTTCAAATAATAAATTTTAAGAAATTTTAGAACTAGCAAGTTTGGGACCAGTAAAAACGGCAGCGAAAATGAATAAAAAACAAAAAGCTTTCGGGAACGGGTCGGGACGGGAAAAAAAATTTCGGGAACGGGACGGGACGGGAATCAAAATTCTGATGTCCCATCGGGAACGGGACGGGACGGAAAAAAAAAATTCGGGAACGGGACGGGACGGGAATCAAAATTCTGATGTCCCATCGGGAACGGGACGGGACGGGAAAACAAATTTCGGGAACGGGACGGGACCGGGAATGAAAAATCGTCCATGTCCGACCTCTAGTCTTTACCCAGTTTCAGCATCCTTTCCATGAAGGTTGGATAATGCTGAAAGCTCGAAAGTTATTTTGTCTATCTGATTTGTTTTTTATATACTGTGTCATGGCTTAAAAAATTTACATATAAAAAGAGTAAAGATTTAAAAGTGTAGTTAAGGTCAAATGGTGCTCTATTTCTTCTCAGAATTTGTGAAATTTTAGTGTTATTTTGGTGGGATCTCAATGTTCTGTGTTGATATATGAAATGTTTCGTGAGATAAAGACCCGATGGCCATCCAGAGAAAATATCATTGTTCTATGGCATATTGAAAAATTCATTACCCCTCCTCCCCCCACACCAAAAAAACTCATCGATTTTCGAAAAATTCCGAGACCCTTTGAAAAGGTCTGGGGGGGGGGGGGGCTTGAGCCCCCCCCAGCCCCCCCCTGGTTGCGCCACTGCCAGTTGGTAAAAGACTCTAGGGGAGAGCAGGGCAAGAGCATGTTAAGGCATTTTTAATACTGCTTTTAGAAATAAAGAAATTGAACAATTAAAAGTTGCATTGAATACTTCAATATCTTAGCTATGTTCAATTTTTTCCTATTTTCCTACTAATTAATTTTCAAGGTTAAAAACCATTTCCCAACCGCTATATGATTTTTTTCCAGTTTAAATATAGAGTTTAAATTAAAATTCAATTTTATTTTTTCTAAAAATCTTTATTGCAAATTGTTTGACTATGTGTCTATCACTGTCATGAAACACAGCCTAGTCTTTTCTCATAGTAGCAAACTTGTTTTCACGTTTTCTCAAGATAAAAGGCTCTTTCCGTTGGACTCATCTCGCACTTTATCACCAAAGAAGCTCAACCATCCGCCAGCTTTATTTACTTTTTTCAGAATGTTTTCTCAAATTTGACTGCCATATCCAAGAGCTTATTTTGAATCGTCTTTGACCTATAGGCTATTGGTTGCATTTCTGGGATCAGTTTTAGAAACCTTTTTGAAATACGGCTCTCGATTCGGAACTAAAAAGTGCTGTAAAGTTTCCACTTTTTCTTTTTTGAGCTAACTTCTGGTTTTTGACCAGAAATATCGAAAGTACTGACCAAGCTCTAGTTAAAAGTTCTCATATTTGATAGCCAGTTGGTGTCTGGAGCTCTGCAAGCTCACTGTCGCTTGTTTAGAATTAGAAGCTTCAACCTTACTCGAGATGCTGAGTTGATTCTTACAGTTTTTTTACATTATAAGTTTTGATTCAAAAAAAGTATTGTTTAAAGTATGAACTCTAGGTGGGTTGAGTCTTAGTCTTTTCTTGAGCAGTAAAAAATATTTTAATACCGTGAAAAAAAAATTTTAAACACACAAACAAACAAGATTTACTAAATTTAAAATAGCAAGTTAACTATGAAATTTGCACCCTTTACTATTGAAAAAGCTATAAATTTGCGTCATTGGAAAGATGTAGAGAGTGAAATAAGAGACAAGGTGTTTTACATGGTGTTTTACGGCAAATTTAAACTCAACAAATTCTTACTTTTGGCTCAACATTTTTGGCTCAACATGTTTGGCTCAGAGTTTAAATCTGTACTATTGAGCTTTAGAAATGGACCAAAAGAGCGTTCGCGCGTTTTCGAATGACCTTTCATTTTAAACGAGGGCGTATCCAGGAGGGAGCAAGAGATGCAACTGCCTGTCATTTTATAACTGGAAACACATTTTTCAAAGTAAATATTCAAGTATATATTCACAAATGAAATAACAACAATGAGTTACCTATAACCATTTGTATATAATACAGTATATTAGTGTAATATTTGTGGTGGTGTTGGGTTTTATTGAAAAATATTTTACTATGGTTGAACCGGCAACCAACATATTACTAACAAAGTCATTTGACATTATGAAAACTAGACACACTTACAAATTATTTTGTATCTTTTGAAATATATAGGAAAAAAAAGAGAATGTGACAAAATATATTGTAAAAGCTGTGAGAGATTTATCAATCTGAATACAGATTTAAATTCAATTCGAAAAGTCATTCGACAAAAAAACAAACGCAGCCTTTAAGTACAAACCCCATTTGGGTTTTGGAGAAGATCCTGGATAAATCAATGATTAGATTAAATATTATTTTTTTTAAATCGTTTTTTACCAGATTATTCGGCTGCGTTTAGTTTAACTCGATTCTATCCAACTAACATAAAAGGCACTCGATGAATGATTGGATCAAAACAATTCACCCGTGTAAAAAACTATGATTTGGAATGAATTGAAGGAAAATAATCATTATGGTTTAACGCATGAAATACAATATGTATGAAGTTAAAAAAAAACAGGTTTATTTCCCCCCAACATTAAGGAGGCATCATGGGCTAATCCAGGGGGTGGGGGCAAGGAGGGGAAGAGTTGTCTGGAAAAAATAGTTAGAAAATATTCACTAAATAGAAAAATCTCTAAAATATATATTATTATCAGTTGTTTATTGTGCCATTTTTCTGCTTCACATAATTAAAGCACGTATGTCAAACCATGGTCCGTCATGTCATTTAATGTGGCTGGGAATGCTTGGAAATTTCGAGTTATGAATTTTATTATGAAAGTAATTTACTTATGGTATCGATTTCAGCGTATTTATCAAATTGACATTCAGGCACTTCTATTTTTATTGCTGTTATGTGATCGGAATGGCAACCCCTTTCGCTGGGCAAAAAAAAGGTGATGCAGATGAAAAACTGTTTAAAGGAAAATTGAAAAGAGAATACTTCGAGAAGAAAACCCGGTATTTTTTATTCTGTTACGAGACGGTGTCAATTGCGGAAGAGTACAATCTGCTTCGATATTTTGACACGGAACTAAGTGCGCTAAAGCTAGCCTTCAAAAAAGTTTATTCATAAAATCCACAGCCAAAAATGAGGCTACAGTGAAAGCTAGCTTCATTGTGGCTGAAAAAGTCGCTCACGCTTCCATGTCTTATTCAGAGAAAGTGTTTTCGAAGCAGTGCATCCTGATGGTTTTCAGTGATGGGCAACTTAATAAAAATATGTAGTTAAACTATAGCTACTTTTCAACTAAAAATAAGTAGTTTAACTAATAGTTATAAACTTATTTTTGAAAATAGTTAACTAATCTTTTTTTAAGTAGTTGAACTTTTCCAAACTATTTTGCAACTGTTTTGTATTCACTTATTGACAGACAAAATCTGAAGCAGCATTGACACTGTAAAATAAAAAGCCATTGAAACCATCTCAGCCAACTTTTAGTCTTATATTGTCTGTTTTACTTTATACAGTACACTCATTTAATCTGAACGAACACTATCTTGTCCAGAGTTTCAACTTTTTAAAATGTCAGTTTATCAAGAAACACCATCGCCGGCCGAGTGAAAGAACTAACAGAAAATCTCACAACACAGCTTGCCGAGGAGACACGAAGCTACACTGCTTTTCCATTATCTGTTGATGAAATAAGATTTAACATGGACACAGCGCAGTCATCAAATGTTATCAGAGGCTTTAAGTTGGACCTTTCCATTCCTGAAAGGTTGTTGGATGAATAGGATCAGAACCACAACGGTATAATAAAATGTTTGTTGCAGTGGAGAAGTCCGTAAGTGAAAATGAATTGGAGAAGGAAAACTTGGTAGATTTAACTACAGACGGAACCCCGGTAATATTTGAAGAAAACGTGGGCTTAGTTGGAATAATGAATCGAAAAAGTATTATCCATCAAGTAGTTTTGCTGTGGAAGGAGCTGGGGATGGAGGGGATTGTCATCACAGTCATGAAAACAGTGAACTTTATTCTTACTCGTGGCTTAAACCATCGTAGATTCAAACAGTTTTTGCTCCAAAGGGACTCGGGACACGGGGGTTTGCCCTCTCATACAGAAGCAAAGGGTCAAAGTCCTCAAGAGATTTTTTTGATTTGTTTTTTTTTAATGCACATAAAAAAACTCGCGTCTGCACTAAAGTGGATGAGGACGTTTTTGTGTTGTGTGACATAACTGACCATCTCGCCCAGCCGAATCAGAAGCTGCAGGGACGCAAACTAGCCAACCACGCAGATGTTCGTAACCTGGATGTGGCAAGTTAAACAAGACAATCTTGTTTTTTTTCTGTTTTTCAGAGCATGTTGGTCTCATTTCCCAAATTTTTTTCATGTGCTCAGTTGGTTACCAAACTGAGCTGGTTAAAGCCTAATTTTGATCGGTGCTTCTCTGAATTCAGAACACAACCGTCTAGCTTTTGCTATAATATCACTTCAATGAGTAATGATTTATTTAACATTGGGTAGTTACATTAATTTGTTATTACATTCGTTTACATTCATAAGTAACTTTTTAAAAACAGTCATAAAAACTCTTTAAATTTAAATAAATAAAATTTAAATAAAGATTTTTCTGTCCATTATATAAATAATTTTTTATATAATTATTGGAATAAAGATTTTTCTGTATATTATTTAAATAATTTTTTTATATAATTATTGGAATAAAGATTTTTCTGTATATAACTTAAATCAACTTTTTTTGCCTACTATAAAAATTTAATAAATTTATTTCGTTTTTTATAAATAATCAGCATATTAATTCGGGACTAGATACGCACATGGAAGGCACTATCAATTTTACCCATTCTACCCTGCACTACCAGCACTGTAGAACGTTCATTCAGCTCCCTTCGCTGAATTAAAGCATAGCTGAGAGCACTTTTAGGGAAAACCGACTCAATGGATTGACCATGTTGAGCATTCGTCGTCAATGGCGTTCAGCAAACAAGAAAAAACTTGTCAAAAAAATAATTTTGATGTTTTCCAGTAACCCTCGAAAGTTTCTTTTAACCCATTTTTGCTAGGAGTTTTTATCCGGAAGACTTTTTATACGGAAGACTTTTTATCCGAAAACATTTTATACGGAAGACTTTTTATCCGAAGACTTTTTATCCGGAAGACTTTTTATCCAAAGACTTTTTATCCGAAGACTTTTTATCCGAAGACTTTTTATCCAAAGACTTTTTATCCGGAAGACTTTTTATCCGAAGACTTTTTATCCGAAGACTTTATATCTGAAGACTTTTTATCCGAAGACCTTTTATCCGGAAGACCTTTTATCCTAGAACCGCTATCTATAGACCTCCTAATAGTTCCTTTCTTTAATTTTTAGATGATTATCATAACCTCTCTGAACTCCTAGATTATTTATCGTGTCCATTTTTAATTCTTGGAGACTTTAATATCTTTACTAATAAACCTTCTGACTCCTATTTTGCTAAGTTTCTTGAAATTCTTTCTCTTTTTAATGTATCTCAAAACTGTAATTTTCCTACTCATGCACTTGGTAATACTCTTGACTTTGTAATTTCTTCCAATTATAGCAAAATTAATAATTTAAAATCTATTCCACTCCACTTTACTGACCACTACTTTATATCTTTTTAGTTTAGTTTAGGGAGTTGAAAACCACGCAGATTTTTTGACCTCTATAATGGTTATTTAGAAATAAATATATATGAAAACAAAGAAAAAAACCTTTATATACCCACATACATATACACATATACGTATGCATATACATTGCATTTATATAATAAATGAATAAACATTAGAAAATAATTAATAAGTATAAAATAATTATAATTATAAAAAAATATATTTATGTGTATGTATATACATTATCTAATTTTATTTTAAATTTATCTTAATTTTCAGCTTTTACGATCTCATCAGGCAAGCTATTCCAAACTGTTACCACTCTGTGTATAAAAAAATTTTCTTGTATTTTTTTGGCACTGTTTTTTGTTAATTTTAGTGATATTCTACTTGATCTTCCAGTATCAAGTGTAAAAATATCTTCTGTTACTTTACTGTCATATTTATTATTAAGTATTTTATAGGTTTCGATCATGTCCCCTCGAAGTCTTCGGTATTTTACTACTATAAATAACATAAATATAAATATAATGCGTATTTATAATGCGCCAAGGCACGCAACTGAGGCGCCACTGTTGGCAATTTAATAGCTTTAAGTCTATCATTATAAGTCTTGTCTTTTAGATAAGGTAGCATTTTTGTAGCACTTCTTTATACATTTTCCATGCAATCATTTTTTTTCCAATGAAGGGCTCCATACACTGCAAAAGTATTCTAGATGGAGCTTAGCTATACCTTTAAATAATAACCTAACCTAAATGTTTTTAAACTTTTAAACTATATCTTGCTCAGCCTTTTTCTAACTTCCCTTCTTCTATTGTTAAGCGCTCTTGGTCTAATTTTGATTAAATAAATATTACTAAATGCTTTTTTTCTGACTTTGCTTCTAAATCTTTTGCTGATGTGGATAGTTTTAATCTTACTCGCTCTTCTTTTTTTAAAAGATATTTTTGCTCCATTTAAAATTTTCCGGTATCGTCTCTCTTCTGAAAAATCTCCATGGTATGATTGTGAGTGCATGACTTTTAAGCGAGTAGTTCGCAAGTATGAACGAACTTATCGATCTTCCCTTTCTGTCTCCGGTTTGAATGAATGGCAAAATTGTTTCTCTTCTTATCGCAATCTCTTTTTTGATGAACACCTTTCTTTTAAAAAAAATTCTTTTATCTTCTCTTCCAATTCTAAAAATAGGTATTCTTCTCTATCTAAACTTTTACATAAGAACTCTCCACCTCCATCTTTCTCTCCTAATGACTATCTTGAATTTCTAACTAATAAAATATCAAATATTAGATCTTCGTCTAATAATAGGCCTTCACCATCTTTTACTAAGTTTTCTTCTGAATCTTTGTCATCTTTCTCTCCTATCACATTGGACCATCTTACAAATATAATTAATTCAATGTCTCCCACTTCTTGTTCTCTAGATCCAGTTTCTACAACCCTTTTTAAAGAACTTTCTGCTTTATTCTATCCCATTGTTTTGGATTTGGTCAACTTATCTTTGTCTACATCTAAATTTCCTTTTATCCTCAAATCTTCCTTTGTTTTTCCTACAATTAAGAAGCCTTCTCTTGGTCCTGCATCCTTATCCAGTTATAGACCTGTATCTAACCTTTCCTTTCTTTCTAAGGTCTTCGAAAAAGTTACTTCTCAACAATTAATCTTCTATCTAGAAAAACAGTCACTTCTTCCTTCCTCTCAATCTGGCTTTAGAATTGACCAATTCACTGAAACTGCTTTACTTAAATTCTATAATGACTTTATTTTAACTTCTTATTCTAATACATTAATTCTTATTTTAGGCCTTGATTTTTTATCTGCTTTTGATACTGTTAATCATAATCTTTTACTAAATATTTTATATTCTTTTTTAATATTTCCGCTTCCTCCCTTATCTGGCTTAATTCTTGCTTTTCTGAGCGAACTTCCTATGTATCAATTGAATCTTCTCGTTCTTCTTCTGTTTCTTTATCATATGGTGTTCCACAGGGCTCAATCCTTGGTCCCTTACTTTTTATTTTCTATACCTCGGAACTCCCTAATATTATTTCTTCATCTTCCTTAGATATTCAAATTTATGCTGATGACTCCTATATTTATTCATATAGGGCATAAAGCAGAATTTTTTATTCCAGTAGTTGAACGTGTTGAAACTATTTTAGATCCTTTTTTTGCATGTGTACCGCATATTTTTTGTCAATCGATATAAAGACAAAACTATAATTTATTGAACCGTTCAAAGTCCTAGAGTTCTGGAAGAGTCGCCGAAGTGCACACGACAGACCTCTTATGATGATGATGATGATGAGGATGATGATGATGAGGATGATGATGATGAAGATGATGATGATGAGGATGATGATGATGAGGATGATGATGATGAGGATGATGATGATGAAGATGATGATGATGAGGATGATGATGATGAGGATGATGATGATGAGGATGATGATGATGAGGATGATGATGATGATGATGATGATGATTGGCATGGAAGTAAAACAGTTTTTCATTAGTGCTTTCAAGACTGATTTTTTCGAATATCTTAATAATAATATAAAAACTCCTCTGAAAGAGCAGGCATAGTCACATATGGTAAAAAAAATGAGTTACAGTAAAACTTCTCTGAAGAGAACACTGTTCGAGTCACCATATGTTTTCCTTATGAGATAGGTTTTCTTTGGTGAGAAGTTTGGGGAAAAAAGCCAAATTTTTAATACAATTTCAATAGAACTAAATAAAACAACAAAAAACATTATTCACTAATTTTAAACAAATTTTTATTTTTTAATTGTTTTTTTGCTTTTAGGAAATAGGATTTTTAAAATAAGTATTCCACTTTCAACAAACATTCTTTGAGTTCAGAATCCTTCTCTTTTAAACTATATTTCAACAATCTGTTTGTCATCTTCCATGCTTTTCTGTGGGACAACGTCTCTGCTTCTTCCTCACTCACTTCTTCATTTTCTTCTACTTCTGAGATTTCATTTTTTTCTTGGATATTTTCTGTTGGAATATTCTTGTCACAAAGTGCAAATTCACTCAGTGTATAATTATTTGGCAGTAAAACGTTAACACTTTCATCAACATTATTACGAGTTAAGAGTTCAGAGACACAAGAGAGAGATATTTATTTGCAAAACAACTTTATATATATAGTACGTTAATAAAGGCATGCCCAAGACTTCCTGTCTGGTGAGCACGTGTGCATGTGCGTGTGCGTGCCTATATGTAGGCCGCTACAATACTCCCCCACCAGAGAGTACTGGCGAAAGAAGAAGCAAAAAATATTGTCAAGCTATGAATTTTGTTGATGCAATAGTTGCTGTTGTTGTTGCAGTGGTGCATGTTGCAGTGGTGCATGTTGCAGTGGTGCATGTTGCAGTGGTGCATGTTGCAGTGGTGCATGTTGCAGTGGTGCATGTTGCAGTGGTGCATGTTGCAGTGGTGCATGTTGCAGTGGTGCATGTTGCAGTGGTGCATGTTGCAGTGGTGCATGTTGCAGTGGTGCATGTTGCAGTGGTGCATGTTGCAGTGGTGCATGTTGCAGTGGGGCATGTTGCAGTGGTGCATGTTGCAGTGGTGCATGTTGCAGTAGTGCATGTTGCAGTGGTGCATGTTGCAGTGGTGCATGTGGCAGTGGTGCATGTTGCAGTGGTGCATGTTGCAGTGGTGCATGTGGCAGTGGTGCATGTTGCAGTGGTGCATGTTGCAGTGGTGCATGTTGCAGTGGTGCATGTGGCAGTGGTGCATGTTGCAGTGGTGCATGTGGCAGTGGTGCATGTTGCAGTGGTGCATGTTGCAGTGGTGCATGTTGCAGTGGTGCATGTTGCAGTGGTAAATGTTGCAGTGGTGCATGTTGCAGTGGTAAATGTTGCAGTCTTTTGTGAACTCAAAGAAGCGAGTGATGATGCAAGAGAAAACGAAGAGACGACGAGAAGAAGTGGGTAGTGTTGAAAATGAGGATGAAGACTTGGTTAGCACGATTGATGGACGGTTGATAGACAAATGGATGAGTCAAGTTGCGTAATCTGAAAATTCTTTTGCCAATGCACCCTTCTGCCGGACCTTGTGTGGATTGGAGGTGGCTGTTGAGTATTCGGAACGTCCGATGAGCTGGTAGTCATCGTTGTTATTGGCGGATTGAGAACTGGAATGCTGAGTGCCGCTGGTGTATTGTCTGTGGAGCCAGCATTCGAAAGAAATGCGGGTTTGAGACTGTCAATTGAGACGGTGTCTCTACGCCCGTTCTTTTCTGAGACAAAATATTTTGCTCTTCTTTCAAGAACGACGTAAGGACCCTCGTGTGGAGACTGAAGCGGTTGTCTATGCGAGTCCACACGCGGAAAACTTTTGGTGTGGTTAGAAGGCCTTTTGGGATGTAGCTTGTAGTTTGCTGTTCCCTTGGTGGCTCTGCTTTTATTTTTCTCATCCGATCCTTTAAACGTGAAACGTAACTTGCTATGTCGGGGGTGGATGTATTGCTGGAAAAACACTCACCGGGCAGTCTCAACGCCGTTCCATAAACAAGTTCTGCTGGTGAACATTGGAGATCCTCCTTTACCGATGACCGGATTCTCAATAGGACTACTTTATTAAGTTAAAAATACTTTATTATATTAAAAATACTTTATTAAATTAAAAATACTTTAATAAATTAAAAATACTTTATTAAATTAAAAATAATTTATTAAATTAATAATACTTTATTAAATTAAAAATACTTTATTAAATTAAAAATACTTTATTAAATTAAAAATACTTTATTAAATTAAAAATACTTTATTAAATTAAAAATACTTTATTAATTTAAAAATACTTTATTAAATTAAAAATACTTTATTAAATTAAAAATACTTTATTAAATTAAAAATACTTTATTAAATTAAAAATACTTTATTAAATTAAAAATACTTTATTAATTTAAAAATACTTTATTAAATTAAAAATACTTTATTAAATTAAAAATACTTTATTAAATTAAAAATACTTTATTAAATTAAAAATACTTTATTAAATTAAAAATACTTTATTAAATTGAAAATACTTCATTAAATTAAAAATACTTTATTAAATTAAAAATACTTCATTAAATTAAAAATACTTTAATAAATTAAAAATACTTTATTAAATTAAAAATACTTTATTAAAATTAAAAATACTTTATTTAATTAAAAATACTTTATTAAATTAAAAATACTTTATTAAATTGAAAATACTTTATTAAATTAAAAATACTTTATTAAATTAAAAATACTTTATTAAATTGAAAATACTTTATAAAATTAAAAATACTTTATTAAATAAAAAATACTTTATTAAATAAAAAATACTTTATTAAATAAAAAATACTTTATTAAATTAAAAATACTTTATTAAATTAAAAATACTTTATTAAATTAAAAATACTTTATTAAATTAAAAATACTTTATTAAATTAAAAATACTTTATTAAATTAAAAATACTTTATTAAATTGAAAATACTTTATTAAATTAAAAATACTTTATTAAATTAAAAATACTTTATTAAATTAAAAATACTTTATTAAATTGAAAATACTTTATTAAATTAAAAATACTTTATTAAATTAAAAATACTTTATTAAATTAAAAATACTTTATTAAATTAAAAATACTTTATTAAATTAAAAATACTTTATTAAATTAAAAATACCTCATAAAATTAAAAATACTTTATTAAATTAAAAATACTTTATTAAATTAAAAATACTTTATTAAATTAAAAATACCTCATAAAATTAAAAATACTTTATTAAATTAAAAATACTTTATTAAATTAAAAATACTTTATTAAATTAAAAATACTTTATTAAATTAAAAATACTTTAATAAATCAGAAATACTTTATTAAATTAAAAATACCTCATAAAATTAAAAATACTTTATTAAATAAAAATAATTTATTAAATTAAAAATACTTTAATAAATTAAAAATACTTTATTAAATTAAAAATACTTTATAAAATTAAAAATACTTTATAAAATTAAAAATACTTTATAATAATTAAAAATACTTTATAAAATTAAAAATACTTTATAAAATTAAAAATACTTCATTAAATTAAAAATACTTTATTAAATTAAAAATACTTTATTAAATTAAAAATACTTTATTAAATTGAAAATACTTTATTAAATTACAAATACTTTATTAAATTAAAAATACTTTATTAAATTAAAAATACTTTATAAAATTAAAAATACTTTATAAAATTAAAAATACTTTATTAAATTAAAAATACTTTATAAAATTAAAAATACTTTATTAAATTAAAAATACTTTTTTAAATTAAAAATACTTTATTAAATTAAAAATACTTTATTAAATTAAAAATACTTTATTAAATTAAAAATACTTTATTAAATTAAAACTACTTTATTAAATTAAAAATACTTTATTAAATTAAAAATACTTTATTAAATTAAAAATACTTTATTAAATTAAAAATACTTCATTAAATTAAAAATACTTTTTAAAATTGAAAATACTTTATAAAATTAAAAATACTTTATTAAATTAAAAATACTTCATAAAATTAAAAATACTTTATTAAATTGAAAATACTTGATAAAATTAAAAATACTTTATTAAATTAAAAATATTTTATAAAATTAAAAATACTTTATTAAATTAAAAATACTTTATTAAATTAAAAATACTTTATAAAATTAAAAATACTTTATAAAATTAAAAATACTTTATTAAATTAAAAATACTTTATAAAATTAAAAATACTTTATTAAATTAAAAATACTTTTTTAAATTAAAAATACTTTATTAAATTAAAAATACTTTATTAAATTAAAAATACCTCATAAAATTAAAAATACTTTATTAAATTAAAAATACTTTATTAAATTAAAAATACTTTATTAAATTAAAAATACTTTAATAAATCAGAAATACTTTATTAAATTAAAAATACCTCATAAAATTAAAAATACTTTATTAAATAAAAATAATTTATTAAATTAAAAATACTTTAATAAATTAAAAATACTTTATTAAATTAAAAATACTTTATTAAATTAAAAATACTTTATAAAATTAAAAATACTTTATAATAATTAAAAATACTTTATAAAATTAAAAATACTTTATAAAATTAAAAATACTTCATTAAATTAAAAATACTTTATAAAATTAAAAATACTTTATTAAATTAAAAATACTTTATTAAATTAAAAATACTTCATTAAATTAAAAATACTTTATTAAATTAAAAATACTTTATAAAATTAAAAATACTTTATAAAATTAAAAATACTTTATAAAATTCAAAATACTTTATTAAATTAAAAATACTTCATAAAATTAAAAATACTTTTTTAAATTAAAAATACTTTATAAAATTAAAAATACTTTTTAAAATTCAAAATACTTTATAAAATTCAAAATACTTTATTAAATTAAAAATACTTCATAAAATTAAAAATACTTTTTTAAATTAAAAATACTTTTTTAAATTAAAAATACTTGATAAAATTAAAAATACTTTATAAAATTAAAAATATTTTATAAAATTAAAAATACTTTATAAAATTAAAAATACTTTATTAAATTAAAATACTTTATAAAATTAAAAATACTTTATTAAATTAAAAATACTTTATAAAATTAAAAATACTTTATTAAATTAAAAATACTTTTTTAAATTAAAAATACTTTATTAAATTAAAAATACTTTATTAAATTAAAAATACCTCATAAAATTAAAAATACTTTATTAAATTAAAAATACTTTATTAAATTAAAAATACTTTATTAAATTAAAAATACTTTAATAAATCAGAAATACTTTATTAAATTAAAAATACCTCATAAAATTAAAAATACTTTATTAAATAAAAATAATTTATTAAATTAAAAATACTTTAATAAATTAAAAATACTTTATTAAATTAAAAATACTTTATTAAATTAAAAATACTTTATAAAATTAAAAATACTTTATAATAATTAAAAATACTTTATAAAATTAAAAATACTTTATAAAATTAAAAATACTTCATTAAATTAAAAATACTTTATAAAATTAAAAATACTTTATTAAATTAAAAATACTTTATTAAATTAAAAATACTTCATTAAATTAAAAATACTTTATTAAATTAAAAATACTTTATAAAATTAAAAATACTTTATAAAATTAAAAATACTTTATAAAATTCAAAATACTTTATTAAATTAAAAATACTTCATAAAATTAAAAATACTTTTTTAAATTAAAAATACTTTATAAAATTAAAAATACTTTTTAAAATTCAAAATACTTTATAAAATTCAAAATACTTTATTAAATTAAAAATACTTCATAAAATTAAAAATACTTTTTTAAATTAAAAATACTTTTTTAAATTAAAAATACTTGATAAAATTAAAAATACTTTATAAAATTAAAAATATTTTATAAAATTAAAAATACTTTATAAAATTAAAAATACTTTATTAAATTAAAATACTTTATAAAATTAAAAATACTTTATTAAATTAAAAATACTTTATAAAATTAAAAATAATTTATAGCCACTATTCCACTTCATCCTCAAGCTCACCAACCCGCCCTTCTACCACCTCTTCCCTTCTTTTATCTTAGTTAGTACCAAGTTCAACCCAAACTATTTCTTGCCACATTTCCAAGTGGGAATGTTCATCCCTGGCCACTCACAATTCACGATGCTCAGCTCTTTTTCTTCAATCATTTTTTAACCATCAAACCGTTTTTGTTATCTATCCCATCCAATTCCATAAGATGCCCGTTGAAACCCCCTCCTACCACAAGTCTATATTCAGTTTTTTTGCTTCTTTTGCCAACCTAGCTATGCATGGAATTCTTCTTTTGTTTGCACCGTTATCCACCCCCTCGCACTACACACACCATAGACCTGTTTCTCCGTTCATCCTCAACACCAGCAAATCTTCTTCTTGGTATTTGTTCACGACCTCTGCTTTCAATTCCTTCTTCACTGAAAACCCCACCCCACCACATTTCCCTTCTTCCATCTTCCTCCCCACACCAAACCATTCTAAAAACCCTGTCCATCCACCATCTGATCTTCGTTTAGGTTTGTCACGCATAGCCCACAGATATCTACATCAATATTTGAACAGATTTAAATGTGGTGTTTTTATTACATTAAAAATTTCTGAAGTTTTATATTTTAGTTTTAAAACGATTTTAAAATTTTATTAATTACTCATTGAAAAATAATTAATCAAGCTCAGTAAAATTCATTTTTATATATAGAAACTTTGTAACACAAATGAATTCGTGAATAACGCGTGTTAAAATCTATTCGTGAATTTAATTTTCCAGTACCGGAGGCTTTATAATTGCTAAATAAAGTTTTTAACGGCCAAGATTAAATTCTGAGAGCAAGTGAATGAGATGTGACGTCGACAGAGATTCTTATTTTAAATCATTAAATTTACTATTCAATTATTTTATTACTGTTATTCTTCAAAAAAAAAATTTTTAATCATTTGCTCGAGACATTAGCAATTTTAAGCCATGATCAAGGACCCAGATAATTTATCGTTTTCAAATAAAAATTAACTATTGAAAACCTTGAAATCTTTTTTTATATATATTTAATTCAATGAAAAAATATAACCTTCACTCTATCTAGAGACTCTATATTTTTGATTTGAACCTTGTGCTCTATAACAATCACTTTCAGAAGAGACATATTGGCCTATTTTACAAATGTTTAATTTTGTTGAGTTCATCATTTTGAAACTTTTATAACTTGAAAATACTTTCTTTAAATTTTTTTATCTTTCAATCAAATTTTCCGATTTCTTTTTTTCGAATCCGGGTTTATGATGTTTAAACATCTGGAGAACCAACAAAGTTAAAAAATAGTATTTGTTGGTTTTGTGGCTATGTCATTTAAAAATCTAAATGAACTTTGAATAGTTAAAAACATGTTTATTCAAACAAAGATTCCTCCTACTATTAAGAAACAATTGTTAGATAAACTTGTTTTTTTTCTTTATTTCCCAATTTAAATCTGAGCTAAAAATATAAGTTATATCATTTAAAAAAGCTGTTAAATTATATTTTATCTATGAAATATGAGAGATGTTGACTATTCGCTCGCTGTATAAATTGATAAAATAACTTATTGTTAGTAAAAAAAAGTATCAATAAATTATTTATATAATGGACTTGTGGTCTACTGCAATGTATAAATAGAAAGAAATAGTAAGCACCCCTAAGTTTTACGCTTGATTAACCAGGTTTCGTTTCTTACAATTCATTTTACAATTTATAATTTGAAAAGCTAGTATTTTAAATCATCATATTATTTTTCAGCATTCAAAAATGAAGTTCGTTTTTGCTCTAGCACTCCTCACCGTTGTCCTCGACTGCATTTTGGGTAATTCTTATTACAAATATAATGAAAAATTAATTTATCGATTTCATACAGACAATTTAGATAATTGAAGCTAGGAAATTAACAAAAAGACGTCATTTCAAGAAGCGAAGCACCATCAAAAATTTCATTTATTCAGCAACTCCAGTTGAAAATGGAAGGACTCTGAATGAAAAAACGGAGACAGAACTCGATAATAGAGAAAGGTCCTGTGAGGGGAGGGAGAGGATGCCTGACTGGTCTTCACAGGTCGTTTGAAAAATATCAATTTGCTTCTTTATAATTATTCGTCAACAAGCATATTGTATGTTAATGCCATCTATGTGTATAATATGTTTTTGTGTATGTATTTTATTATTAAAAATCGAATGAACATTGAAGATAGATGTTTCAAAATGAAGATAATAGAAAATTTGATGAAATTGAATGAAACATTCATAGTCATGACTTTTTCCTTACCTCATTATTATTATAATAATAAGAACTATAATAATAATAATAATAATTTTTAATATTTTTATAATCATAATAATTATAATTATTATTATTGTTGTTATTTTTGTTGTTGTTGTTGTTACTATTATTATTATTATCATTATTGTTATCCTCATTATTATTATTATTACTTTTTTTATTGTATTATTATTATTATTAGGAAAACGAAGATGAGGAAGAAGAAGAAAGAGATGAAGATGTTGTTGATGGTGGCTGTAAAACAGAATTGAAGATGGCGACAGAGGTGGAGACAGGAGCAGTGATGGAAGAAGGAGCAGTGATGGAAGAAGGAGCAGTGATGGAAGAAGGAGATGCACAAATCGGAAATACGACATGTTACCTCGAGACAGATGAATTGGGGAATCAATCTGAGACATGTGTCAGAATCGCTCTCGATGACACTGAGCCAGACAACCATACAATACTCGATATTAAAATCAAAAGGGTGTGTCCGTCTGACAGTACCGAAAAAGATTGTGTTCCCGATGAATGAGACAAAGATTCTGAAAAGGATGAGGGTGAATGACAGTATAAACTGTTTTGCTCGGATCCATTACTGAACTATACAAAGTTGCAACATTAAACAAAATCATCTTTGGAAGTAATATACCGTTAAATATAAACTTTGTCTGGCATATTGATGAAACTGTGTGCTAATAAAACCTCAAGCATTTTTGTCTGTGTACCATTTTCAACGTTGGTTTTTGAATGTTTCTAGCACTTTGTATAAAAGCAGAAGCAAGAGATAACAATGAAATATAGTACGTTATTATACGTAATGATGCATAAGTTATACGATATAAGCCAGTCTTTCTAAAAACTGAGAGCAACAGGATATTATTGATCAACCCTCCAGTGCGTGATGCCAGTTGGTAAAAGACTTTAGGGGAGAGCAGGGCAAGAGCATGTTAAGGCATTTTTAATACTGCTTCTAGAAATAAAGAAATAAAAAAAATTAAAAGTTGCATTAACTACTTCAATGTCTTAGCTATGTTCAATTTTTTCCTATTTTCCTACTAATTAATTTTCAAGGTTAAAAACCATTCCCCAACCGCTATATGATTTTTTTTCAATTTAAATATAGAATTTAAATTTGAATTCAATTTTATTTTTTTTGAAAATCTTTATTGCAAATTGTTTGACTATGTGCCTATGCACAGTCATGAAACACAGACTAGTCTTTTCTCCTTTTTCCACATTTTCTTTTTTGAGCTAACTCCTGGTTTTTGAACCACAATGCCGAAGATACTGACCAAGCTCTAGTTAAAAGTTCTCACCGTTGATAGCCAGTTGGTGTCTGATGCTCTGCAAGCTCACTGTCGCTTGTTTAGAATTAGAAGCTTCAACCTTACTCGAGATGCTGAGTTGATTCTTACAGTTTTTCACATTATAAGTTTTGATTAAAAAAAAAGTATTGTTTAAAGTATGAACTCTAGGTGGGTTGAGTCGTAGTCTTTTTTTGAGCAGTAAAAAATATTTTAATACCGTGAAAACAAATTTTTTTTAATACACAAAAAAAAAGGTTTAATAAATTTAAAAAAGCAAGTTAACTTTTCGTCTATTCTATTTTCATATATTATCTTTTCATATATTATATTTTTATATATTATATTTTCATATATTATATTTTCATATATTATATTTTCATATATTATATTTTTATATAATATATTTTTATATATTATATTTTCATATATTATATTTTCATATATTATATTTTCATATATTATATTTTCATATATTATATTTTCATATATTATATTTTCATATATTATATTTTCATATATTATATTTTCATATATTATATTTTCATATATTATATTTTCATATATTATATTTTCATATATTATATTTTCATATATTATATTTTCATATATTATATTTTCATATATTATATTTTCATATATTATATTTTCATATATTATATTTTCATATATTATATTTTCATATATTATATTTTCATATATTATATTTTCATATATTATATTTTCATATATTATATTTTCATATATTATATTTTCATATATTATATTTTCATATATTATATTTTCATATATTATATTTTCATATATTATATTTTCATATATTATATTTTCATATATTATATTTTCATATATTATATTTTCATATATTATATTTTCATATATTATATTTTCATATATTATATTTTCATATATTATATTTTCATATATTATATTTTCATATATTATATTTTCATATATTATATTTTCATATATTATATTTTCATATATTATATTTTCATATATTATATTTTCATATATTATATTTTCATATATTATATTTTCATATATTATATTTTCATATATTATATTTTCATATATTATATTTTCATATATTATATTTTCATATATTATATTTTCATATATTATATTTTCATATATTATATTTTCATATATTATATTTTCATATATTATATTTTCATATATTATATTTTCATATATTATATTTTCATATATTATATTTTCATATATTATATTTTCATATATTATATTTTCATATATTATATTTTCATATATTATATTTTCATATATTATATTTTCATATATTATATTTTCATATATTATATTTTCATATATTATATTTTCATATATTATATTTTCATATATTATATTTTCATATATTATATTTTCATATATTATATTTTCATATATTATATTTTCATATATTATATTTTCATATATTATATTTTCATATATTATATTTTCATATATTATATTTTCATATATTATATTTTCATATATTATATTTTCATATATTATATTTTCATATATTATATTTTCATATATTATATTTTCATATATTATATTTTCATATATTATATTTTCATATATTATATTTCATAGTAATATAAAGCTATAGTAAGTCAAAAAATGAGCAAGCACGTACTGCCTGGGTCAAGCAGTTGAAAGTTTACAAGAGTCTGTGCAGACGCAAGCGAGAACAGTTCTGGAACTCGAAGCTTTCTCAGTCAAAAGGGAAGTCAGCTGAAACTCATCAACAGCATCGCGGGCAGAAGTAAGACGGCGTCAGTCTCAGGCATCAGTGTTGATGACTATCACGCAAACCTCACAGAGAAAGTTGTGATAAGGTCAATCAATGCCCAAGATGACCCAACATTTTTGTTCTACGAGCACGGGCTCAGTTTGAATGGGTTCAGCATAGTCGACGAAGAAGTAGTTAGGGCTATTCAAGGGCTTCCGAATAAGCAGTGCTCGAATGAACCGGTTCCTACATGGCTGTTGAAAGAGATACCTGGAATAATTGCTCCTTTTTTAGTGAGCTTATTCAACAGGTCTTTTTCGGCAGGCAGGGTTCCGAAGTCTTTCAAGTCGGCCTACATCACGCCACTGCTCAAGAAGCCGAGTCTTAAACTCACTGAAACTTCGTCTCACAGGCCTATTTCAAATCTGAGGGTGTTGTCCAAACTCATGGAAAGATAAGTTCTCAACAGAGTAGGCAACTACCTCACAGAATCTCTTCTTTTTCCTCCCTTGCAGTTAGCTTCCCGTCGTCATCATTCGACAGAAACTGCTGTAACCAAGGTCTTTTCAGACATCGTTCGAGCAGCAGATGACGGTAAGCTTACATTGTTAGTTTTGCTTTATCTATCGGCAGCTTTCGATCTGGTAGATCATGCAACACTGCTCCGAAGACTGCACCTCTTTTATGGGTTCTCTGACTCTGCGTTAGAATGGTTTAAGGACTACTTAAGTGACATATGTTTTGACATCCGCTGTAGTGGGACAAAATCGACCACGTCGGTTTCCGCTGTAGGAGTCCCCCAAGGTTCAGTCCTTGGTCTTTTACTGTTCTCGTTGTGAACTGGAGATTCGGAAAGAATAGCAGCTAGACATGAGCTTGCTTTTTCTCAGTATGCTGAAATTGCTGCTTGGATGGGTGCCAATCAACTGAAACTTAACTCCAGCAAAACTGAAGTTATCTGGCTCTCATCCCGTTGAAACTCTGTTCACCCTCCCAAAGATCCAGTTCGCATTTGTCAGAACGAGATAATTCCTTCTGAAAGTGTCAGAAACCTAGGAGTTTATCTCGACAAAGACATCACCATGACGACACACATCAACAAGATGACTCAAACCTGCTTTGCTTCTTTACGTCAAATACGATCCATAAGATGGTTATTGACCAAGGACTCACTGAGAACATTGGCTTTTGCTTTGGTTCTCAGTCGAATTGACTATAGCAATATCATTCTTACTGGGTTGCCAATGACGCAGATGCAGAAAATTCAGTCTATAATCAACACCACAGCTAGGCTCATGTCAGGTGCTAGAGAGTATCTTAAGTTGTATCTAAAATGTATTATTATTACTTTTATTTTTCTGTTTAAAAAAATATTTTTCTACTATCAAAAATATTAAATGAATATTAATAAATTTATTCATGTCACATTCATCAACTAACACATATAGTATTTAGTTACGTACAGGTTTGTAAACTTATATTGTATTTTTTAACCTCTTTTTAAAAAATTTTCTTTACTTATACTTTTCATTAATTTATTTATTCATTTATCATTATTAATACTATTATTAATCAAATTAACGCATTTAAACAAATTAACGCAATTAAAAAAATTAACGCATTTAAACTAGAGCTGTTCCACGATTGAAAATTATAATCGCCGTTAAACGTTCGATTAAAAATTGACTATCACTTGTTACGAATTTTTTTTACTTTACTAGAATTGCTCCGTGAAATACAAAATCGCTGTATTGGATTAGTGAGATAAATCTTCGAGTGTTACCCAAAGGAGCTACAGAGAAAAAAGAAAAAGTAGTTAGTGTTACTCTTATGTGTATGGCATATACTAGTAGAAAACAAACATTTCGTTAGCCAAAATGTTTTTTAGACGTTTCAGCATTGAATCTTTTTATCTTCTGGCGTGAATTTAAGCGGGAAAAATGAAGAAAAAGCAGCTTTATATATTTTAAGAGCAGAGCTTTATTAAAAAAATATGATGATAAAAGCAATATGAAAAGTATTCTTAATCACCCAGTACTTTCTAACTCATCAGCCAAGATAGGTAGTCGTTTGTACTGCAGAAAATGCATTCAAAACAAAACTGTCTAACGTTGTCAAAAATGTCCATTATGTATTAATTTTGATAACTATGAATGAACAAACTGCTAATTTTTAGATTGTGAAAAAATTTTCCTAAAATATTTAACTTAAGCTATTCAATTCGTGTTATTCATACGGTCACAAATAGGGGGGGGCATAATCATCGATTTCAAAACGTCCACTTATCATGTCAAGTGCATGTCCAACTACACTTTTATTTTTTCTATAAACTTTAATTTTCATCATAAAACTTTGTAAAACCTAATATATCTTTATATCCGTTTCAACCAATTGCAGAACTTTATTCATGCCACTGCTTAAGCCCAGTGTAGTGTGGGCGGCACAAATATTTAAAAAAAATATTTATAACATTATATTATTTAAACTAATATATTGAGTAACCTTGTTATCTTAAAATTTGAGTTAATCGTATTTCAACGTAATGTTTTTAGCCTATTTGACATTAGTATAAAAGAGTATTCAAATATTATTTTCTTACAAATGTAATCAAAATTGTATCAGAATTTTTCATATAAAAGTAATTCACATTTTGAGGGAAAAAAAAGAATCCAAAAATGATAAAAAATGCGATTGTCACACATCCTTTTTGAGCCAGTTACTCAAGCGAAAAAGTTTTTCTACATTAGTTGAATCTGAAGAGGCTCTTTTCTTGCTAACTATGTGTCTTGACAAGCTGAATAGACGTTCACATGGAACTGTACTTGCAGGAGATGACAAGTACTTTTTTTCCAGTTTCGCAAGAGTCGGATATGCCTCTTCGTGTTGCTGTCATCAAACAAAAAAACAACTCTAAAAGCCTCAATCAATCAATCACTTATTATTTGTATAACGTCTTTTGCGAAGTGAACAAAAGCGCTCAGCCACCACGTTTTGAACAAATACGTCTTCAGGCCTCGACGGAAAGCTATGAGTGACTTAGTTGAAGTTTGAGAAGAGGGTAAAGAACTCCATTAAAAAGGAGCGCAGTAAGAAAAACGAAAAGAACGCTTAAAGGTCGATGATTTTAGACCAGATTTAGGGGGTTGTTTAATTAGATTTTAAAGATAAATTCAAGCATTACAGTTATAAATAAATAAATAAAAAATAATAAAAAAATGCGTACTTAAAAATTTGAAGTATTTTATTAAAAGGCGCCAAGGCACGCAACAGAGGCGACAAGGCACACAACAGAGGCGCCACTTCCACGACATAAGTCGTGAAACACCGCATTATAGACACTAGGTATATGATAGCTCACGGCTGGCTGAACAGGGATTCGTACTGGCAACCTTTAAGTTGCAGGTCCAACGATTTACCATCTAAGCCAACGCGCTCGCAGTTTTGAATTTTCAACATATTTAGGCATATTTTAAAGTCACTCTAGATCTCAAAGGTAACCAATATAACAAACGAAGATAAGGAGAAATGTGAGAAAACTTAGGAGCACGAGCAACAAGATGAGCAGCAAATTTCAAGAAAAACTAAAACTCTTAACGGTTTAACCCGTGTGAAAAGAAAAAATAACTTGATTGAATTACTCAAAAACAATGATTAACTTTAATACTTTCATTTCACTAAATATTTGAAATTTAAATCTTGTTTTTTTATTAACAAAAAATTTTTCTACTTTCAAATTATAAATTGTAAGAAATGTTAGGACTAGCAAGTTTGGGACCAGTAAAAACGCAAGCGAAAATGAATAAAAAAACGAAAAAGTTTCGGGAACGGATCGTAACCAGGAATCGATCAATCAAATAAATTTCCATAGCGCTCTTTCCTCAAATTCAAGAGCGCTCAGTTGCGGGAACGGGACGGACGGAAATCAAAATTCTGATGTCCCATCGGGAACGGGACGGGGAAATATTCGGGAACGGGTCGGGACCGGAAATGAAAAATCGTCTATGTCCGACCTCTAGTGTATATGTATGTGTGTATATAAATGTTTTTTGTTTTTTTATGTACTTACAATTTTTAAATGCGTTAAAATTATCTGGCAAACTAAACTAAACTATGAAGTAATTTTTTTTCAAATCGGTTTTTGGCCAAAGTGAGATATTTTTCTGTCTGAAATAGAGGTCGGACCGGGTACCTGATCTGACCGGGTACTCGCGGGTACCTGCGAGACTCCCGCGGGAACGGGAATGAAAATTAATTTCGGGACGGGAAAAGTCGGGAACCGGGAATAGGTTTTCGGGACGGGAACGGGAACGGGAATCAACATTCAAATCGGGAACGGGAAAAGACGGGAACGGGAATCAACTTTCAAATCGGGAACGGGAAAAACGGGAATAACAGTTATTGGGATTGGATTCTTTAACAATGATTTTTAGTGATTTTTCAGCAAACTTCTAAGTATAGAAATTTTTATTTCATCGATACTCCGTACTCAAAATAAGTATTAAATGCAATATAAATGTATAACGAAGCCACCATTGCCAATGTCGAAATCTCCAGCACTACATTTGAAGTTGTTATGATGAGTCTAAAGATTAGGGAGATTAGAACAAATGGGTGATGATGAAAACTTTTCCGACGAAATCAAAATGGTCAGTTATATTATTTTTATTTAATAAATTAATACTTTGAATTTGAAGGATTAATTTCCAAATGATTGCTCAGTTGATCATTTCGACAAAAGAAAATATGCCATTATTCTTATTCGTATGACAGCATGTCTGTTGCATCCCCAGTATGAAAGAATAATAGGAAAAAAGTTTGGGATAGAAGAGAAATAAATACCAAGACTTTCATTAGAGAAAATTTAATTATATTTTGTACATCCAGACCAAGCTGCAGTGCCGTTGAGAAAAAAAACAAATGATGGTTATTTAGACCTATTATGTTTGTTTTTATAACGTAAAAATTATAATAAAATTATTATACTATCAAACTATACGAATGGTTTTATATTTGCAGCTGTGGAGAATAATAATGTCGTCAAAAAACATATTTATAACATTATTGAAGAATTAATAATAATGAACGAAGAAAAAAATTCTGAAGAGGATGAATTGTACGAATATTCACAATTACGTCCCAAAAAATTGAAGATTATAAAGATGTTTTATTTTATTGGAGTAAAATGAGCAATTTTAAAATACTACAAAATGTAGCCAAAATTTTGTTAAGTACATCTGCAAGTTATATTCCCTGTGAACGGAATTTTTCAATATGTGGTCGTTTTACTTCAGACCCAAAACCATCTCATTTGAAAGCTGAAACTCTTAACGGTTTAACCCGTGTGAAAAGCAATAAAGACTTAAATGAATTACTCAAAAACAATGACTAACTTCAATACATTCCTTTCAATGAATATTTGAAATTTAAATCGTGTTTTATTAATTTTATTAAAAGAAATATTCTCTGACTTTCAAATAATAAATTTTAAGAAATGTTAGAACTAGCAAGTTTGGGACCAGTGAAAACGGCACCGAAAATGAATAAAAAACAAAAAGCTTTCGGGAACGGGTCGGGACGGGAATCAAAATTCTGATGTCCCATCGGGAACGGGACGGGACGGGAAAAAAAATTTCGGGAACGGGACGGGACGGGAATCAAAATTCTGATGTCCCATCGGGAACGGGACGGGACGGGAAAACAAATTTCGGGAACGGGACGGGACGGGAATCCAAATTCTGATGTCCCATCGGGAACGGGACGGGACGGGAAAACAAATTTCGGGAACAGGACGGGACCGGGAATTAAAAATCGTCCATGTCCGATCTCTAGTCTGAAACCGAAGTTGAGCCGAAACTGCAGATATTAGTTTTAGCCAAGCCCAAAAAATTGCCGATACTGTAAATTTAGATTTGGCCAAAACCGAGACATGGCTAAAAGTAAGAAAAATTGAAATTTCTGCGCCGAAACCAAACCGAATTTCGGTCGATCTCTAACTGTAACAGAAAAACTCAAACTGAAACAACAATTATCTTTTTCAATAATTTTCTAATAACTTTTTTTGAAACTTGTATATTCAAAACTTTTTAATAATTCTTTATAGTTCTAAGAACCATTGTAACATGGCCTGCGTCCATGGGCGGCGATCTTGGGGGCTCCTGGGGTCCGGACCTCTCCACTTTTTGGTAGTGAGAGATCTTCCCATTTTTTTCAATAAATTTGTTTTAAAACTCTTGTTTTGATGCGAGCATAATCGTCAACCATGGTATGAAACCGAATGTTTATATAGTAATACATTGTGAGTACGTGCAGGTATAGTGATAGCTGTCTAAAACAAAACTAATCTTTGCTTACTTGAATATTCGTATCAAAACAGAAGTGAAAAATTTTTTTTCAAGTGAAGGAAAGGTGGGTCACAACCCCAAGATCCCTCCAGGATCGTCCAAGATAATCATTTCACAATATTACATTTAAAATCACAGAATTCAGCGCTACATTTGAAGCACGTGATATTAGTGATATAAGTGCCGAAATATTCTTCAAATTAAAGCTCTAAAACTTTTAGATTAAAAGTTATCGTTTTAATATTCTTTGTAATATTCATTTTATATATTTGAATTTTTTTTACAACTTTATTAAAAGGTTTTTAAGTGATTTTTATCTTTTCGCGGTTTCTTTCCTCGCATAGAAAATAATTTTAAATCATTAAATTTTTTTCCTATTTGTAAATCAATCTTTGAGTTATAATGATTCTATGTTTATATAATTATAACTGCGCACAAGTTCCTACTTCTGCGTTCAGTGTAGTCAAGCCAAACAATCTTTTCAGTTTCTTCAGAAAGAAAAATGGCTGCTGTGAACGTGTATAGCACCAGCGCGTCATCTGACAACATGAGTCGCCATGAGATCCTGCAGTGGGTGAACAACAGCTTGGAGGCGCACTTCTGCAAGATCGAGGAACTCTCTTCGGGTTCGTCTCACTCCTTGTCCGTCTTTTTGTTAAGTCTCCGTAGCTTATTGTTTGTGTCTTACCATAAAATAGAATTCATTATTTATGACCTTGAAATAATATCTGTTACTGTTTTATTTTAAATGCTTTATAATTCTTCTTCACTGCAATGTCTTGCACTAATGAAGATTGTGTTGAATTAGTAGTTGCTGGTCACACAGGACATAGTTTCAATTGCACCATGACAATTGCTCCTTCTTACTGATCCAATAGGTGCAGTGTACTGTCAGTTCATGGATCTGCTCTTTCCAGGTTGGCATCAGGCATTACAACATTATCATGCTCCAACTGTTTTTGATAATATAATTTCTCACATCTTCGCTCTGCTGGTCAGCATTTTTGCTGTTTGTCAATGCATTACAATACACGCATTTCTCACTACACCCTTCATCTCCACACTTCACCACAACACAACACATACACCCATTAGTGCACAACACAAATCACTACACCACCCATCACTACAACACACAACAACAACCACACCACACATAAACACACCAACAAGCACACCACACACCCACAACAACAACCACACTAAACACTCAAAACCACAAAAACAACCACACCCCACATCAACAACCACACTACACACCAACATGAACAACACCCCATCAGCGACAACCACACCACTGCCAACACGAACAACCTACACAACATCACGAACATCTACACAACAACACCAACACCTACACAACAACACCAACACTTACAAACCAACACCTACACAACAACTCGAACATCTACACAACAAAACCAACACCTACACAACAACACCAACACCTAAACAACAACAACAACACAGCAACACCAACACAACAACACGAAGACCTACACAACAACACAAACACCTACACAACAACACCTAAACAACAACACCAACACCTACAAACCAACACCTACACAACACCAACACCTACACCACAACACGAACATCTACACAACAACACCAACACCTAAACAACAACACCAACACCTAAACAACAACAACAACACGAAGACCTACACAACAACACCTACACAACAACACCAACACAACAACATGAAGACCTACACAACAACACGAACACCTACACAACAACACGAACACCTACACAACAACACGAACACCTACACAACAACACGAACACCTACACAACAACACGAACACCTACACAACAACACGAACACCTACACAACAACACGGACACCTACACAACAACACGAACACCTACACAACAACACGAACACCTACACAACAACACGAACACCAACACAACAACACGAACAGGCTCGATCCAGCTGAAGAGGACGAAGTTCTGCACGAAGTTGGAGCACGAGTGCATCGCCAACTTCAAGTCACTGCAGGCTGCCTTCAAGAAGGCTGGAGTTGATAAGGTGGTGGTGGTGGTGGTTGTGGTTGTGGTGGTGGTTGTGGTGGTGGTTGTGGTGGTTGTGGTGGTGGTGGTGGTTGTGGTGGTTGTGGTGGTTGTGGTTGTGGTGGTGGTTGTGGTGGTGGTTGTGGTGGTGGTGGTGGTGGTGGTTGTGGTTGTGGTTGTGGTGGTGGTGGTGGTTGTGGTGGTGGTGGTGGTGGTGGTTGTGGTGGTGGTTGTGGTGGTGGTGGTGGTTGTGGTGGTGGTGGTGGTGGTTGTGGTGGTGGTTGTGGTGGTGGTTGTGGTGGTGGTTGTGGTGGTGGTAGTGGTTGTGGTGGTGGTGGTTGTGGTGGTTGTGGTGAAGGGGGAGGAGAGGGGATTGGAGGTGGTGCATAAGTTGAAAATGATAAACTTTTTAGCTTTTTTTGAAGCTGTGTGATACCTGCATCATCATCATCATCACCTCGACGATGGCAGATAATCCCAGTGGAGAAGTTGGTGAAGGGTCGTTTCCAGGACAACTTCGAGTTCGTGCAGTGGTTCAAGCGCTTCTTTGACGCCAACTACGACGGTCGTGAGTACGACGCCGTGGAGGCTCGCAATGGAGAAGTGATGGGCCCGCCCGGAGCCACTGGCAGTGGAGGTGGAGGAATAGGAGGAGGTAGCATGCTGAGGAAGCCGCCGGGAGGTGGGTCACTTGTCTTTGTTGATCAGCAATGATTTAAAAGATATTGATTACTTTTGGTTGCTCTATGATTAATATATTTTCAATCATTATAAATTAGTCTTTCATAATTGATGTTTCCAGCTGTGCGAACAGTCAAAGCTCCCCTCGCTCCTGCCAGGCCTGGTGAGTTGTTGTTCTGTGTTCTTGCTGTTGCATGGTGAGTTGTTGTTCTGTGTTCTTGCTGTTGCATGGTGAGTTGTTGTTCTGTGTTCTTGCTGTTGCATTGTGAGTTGTTGTTCTGTGTTCTTGCTTTTGCGTGGTGAGGTGTTGTTATTTTATTTTTGTTAGTTGGTTAGTTTCAAGGGTTATATGTGGCGTCGTTGGCTGCCCTCGGACACGAAGAGGACCTCAAAGCGCCACCTCTCAAGGAGAAAGCGTAACAACAAACAACATCAATAAAGATGGGTTTTTCGAGGCCAGAGGACTTAAACCGGCGTATGTCTTCTGGCTTAATCTCATCCTAAGAGCCAGTGATGTTCACCCCAAGCCAGGACCTCAATGTGGAAGATGCAGTGGAACAATCCGCAGCGGCACGACGCCGATGGTATGCGGAGGCTGCCAGAAAAACTTCCACAAAAAGTGCACTGGGTTGACAAGGACGCGGATGGACTCCTACATGAAGGACGACAACAAACTCAGGCGATGCGGCCGACTATGCAGACTAAACCCGCCACAAGAAGAAGAAGAGCAGGGTGACCCTCCAAACCAAACCAACCCAGAGGAATGGAAGGGAAGTCAATGTGCCAAGTGTAGAGGCCTCGTTGTAAGAACTGCTCACGATGGTTCCACCAGAAAGTAGCCTGTTGAGGAGAGACAAGAAGCACCTGGGCCACAATTTCATGAGACCTCTGGACATGCCGACATTATTTTTTTCGGCTCAGCTTGGCTCTGGCTCCCTATAGTGGGGGTGTCACACGGGGGTCGTTTCACAACGCCCAATTATCATAAAGACGAAGCTCGCTCACCTTCACAACGACCAAACATCACAACCGCAAATTTTCATAACGCCTGGTTTTAAAAAGGCCTCAAACATTAATATTAATGAGAATAGGAATGAATTTCAATGAATCAACTTTTTGCTTAACATGAATTCTTAATATTGCGTTTTAAAAGATTTTTGTTTTGTTAAATAAAATTGTAAAAAAAAATATATAAATAAATACCAATTTTCATCATCATCATCTTCGGGTTTTTATTAAACAGGCAAACTTTTCCTCTCCCGAGGGTGGGGCTTGTCTGAAAAGTCTCAATCTCTCTCTCCACTCCTTTCTGTCATGGGCATCAGTACTGCATGCCCCCAGGTATTTGAGGTCTTTCTGCACTACCTCTTCACACGTCTTTTTTGGCCTGTCTGGTCGTTTCGTTCCAGAAACCTTCATTCTTCTAACGGTCGTTGCGTTGAAGGCGGTTTATTGTTTCTGTGGGGACAGCCCAAGTCTCAGAGGCGTGTAAAATTGTAGGGGGAAGGCGTACACAGTCGATCACTTTTACAAAAATGTGTATAACTCAAAATAGTTAAAAGATAAAATTTCAATAAAATATTGATTTTATACATTCATGATTAAGACTTCATTTTCTACTTAATTCATTTATCTAGTTGAAATGGTTTTGAGTCAAATGTAGTTCAAAGTAGACTCCCAAAAATGATCGACTGTATACGACCGGTGTACACAGTCGATCACATGGACGTACCCCGTCGATCATTACCACAAGTGCCACAATTTTAAATTTTCCAAGCATCAAATTAAGTATTATTAGAAAATTAAATACTCAAATAAATTATTGCAATTGAATACTGATTTAGAAAACTTTTAACATTCAACTTTTTCTAGGAAACTTTCTCATGTAGACACAAGTTTTTCAACATTTATTCTTATGTTATAAATGAAAAAAAGAAAAAATATAGATGTTTCAAGTTATAGTTCAACAAATATTTTTCAATGACTGATAAATGAAAGTTTTTTTTAATGTTTCAAGTTTTAGTTCAACAAATGTTTCATAAATTTCATAAACACTTCAGCTGTCATCCAGCCACTAGGTCTAGTGGCTCCACTTGTTCCTGGTGGGGCATCCTTGATCATTCTGTCTTTGAAGTGGACTCTGGGGAAGACCATAAAAGGTGGAACAGTGTTTCCAACGACATTGGTCGTGCAGCACACTGTAACAATCTGTCCTCTTTCTGCTGACGTAACCCGCTCAACCTGACGATTCGCCTTGGCCGCTATCACTCTTACATTTGTTTTTTGTACTTTCATACACCTCGTCTCATCACAGGATATACCAGTCTTTTCCTGCAGTTTCGTTTGAATCCCAAGATAGTGGATGTTTTACATGGTTTTGTATAGCAAACTCAAAAGCTAACTTTCTGGCCTCTTTTCTTGATAACCCATAATGATATTCACTAGCTTTTACTAAATAATTACGGATTAAACTTTAATCATTAAAGTCTCTTGATCAACAGAGAAAATCTTTCTTACACTGTAGTTGGCCTCAAACTCCATGTTTTCCAACCCAACATCTTTGGCTTTTTTTACATAAGAATAAAAAATAGCATATGGTAAATTATGAAGTTTAGATGCTCCTCTAATTGTGTTTATATTGTTCAGAACAGTTGCGACAGCCTGTTTCATAGATTCTGATAAGACTTTCCCTTTTTTTCTTTCAACAGCTACTTTTCTACCCATTTTAAATGAATGAAAATGAATGATATAACTCAAAAGATTAACCAGAAACTTGTAAAAACCAACTACGAGAACTATTCAAAAACGATATTAAACAAATATTTATTAAAAAACGCTGCACAGGTAAATTAAATTTTTTCACATAAGATTTATATTTAACAAATAACAACTGCAAAAAACTTGAAAAAATAGTTTTGATATAATTTAAAAAAATTATTTGATAAGAAAGCTATCAATGATCCACTGAGTACGAACATATGATGATCGAATGTGTGCGCCTATGCCAATGATTGGTATAATAGCTATAACTTTCATGATTATTTTTTAACAAGAAATATAATAGATACACACGATAAAATATAGAATAATATATTAATAATGCAAAATATGACTTTTCAATTGTGCTTACTTTATGCACAGCGTGGTTCGTTAGATGATGTAAAATATTCACTTTTTAGCCCTTGAAATTGATAAATACCCTTATTTTTTTTATCCGAAAAAATATGTTGTCAAAATTACGATATATAATGAGGTCATCTAAATTTTCGTCCAAGTGACATCATATTTGAAAAAATATAAATGCCTTCGATAAAAAACGCAATGATCGACTGTGTACGCCTTCCCCCTACTCCTCACAAATGATGGGTACACACGACTTCTGGTTGGAAGTGGAAGGTGTCTGGTTGTCAGTAGAGGAAGAAGTTGACGAAATTTTCCCCACGCACACTTGAATCGGGTTATGGCAGCATCCTCACAGCCTCCATCTGTAGGGAGCCTTTAATGCCTGAGCATCTCTTGTGCACCCAGCATGAGCACCCGCTGCATAGAATGGAGTTTTTGCCAGTTCCTTTAAGGCAGACTGCACATGGGTACTTTCTCGATTTCTTGGACAGTTCTAGATTCGCACCAGATACTAAAACTTTGGTTTTCCCCATATTAACTTTTAAGCCCTTTTTCTCAATTCCATTCTTTCATATCTTGACCTTAACAAGCAGCTCGTCCAGTGATTCAGCTATGGCTACAAAATCATCTGCCTACAACAGCTCCCATGGACATCCAGTGCGAAACTCTATAGATAACGCTTCTAGAACGATGATGAATAATAGAGGGCTTAGGACCAAACCTTGATGCACCCCGACGCCCACTTTGAACTCGTCACTGAAAGCTTCACCAACCCTTACCTTGCTTTTCACCTCCGAATACATAGACTGCACCACTCTCACCAGCCACTCCTCGATACCGGGTTTACGTAATGCCCACCATATCACCTTCCTTGGGACACGGTAAAACGCCTTCTCAAGGTTGGCAGTTCGGTACTTTACCTGGATCTGACGGATGATGAAGATGGCATCTGTTGTTCCACGACCTGGCATGAAGCCAAACTGCATCTCGTCAATCTTCGAACGGATTCTGATCAGGTCTTCTATCACGTGCTCCAGTACTTTGAGTACTTGCTCTATCAACTTCAAGCCCCTGTAGTTGTTCCTGTCGAGAGCATCTCCTTTCCTCTTGTAGAGGCTCAGTGGGGATCTTCCCTGATGCACTCAGCAAGGTCACGTACTAGGATGGCTCCCTGTGGACCAGCAGACTTGAGCATCTCAGCAACAATGCCGGACGGACCAGCTGCCTTGCCATTACTCATCTTTACAATGGCTTTTATGCTCATTTCTGTAGTGATGGGCACACTTGGTCCTTCAACTGGGTCTTCCACCGGCAGATCCTCAGGGCACCATGGGAACTCTAGGTTCAGCAGACGCTCATAGTGCTCCTTCCAGGCCTCTTTCTTTGAGTTCTCACTCAATGACATTTCGCTAGCATCATTTCTTACTGGCAGCTCTCTGATTATGTCTTAATTTTCTCGTCGCATCTGTTGAGCGAGACGAAAGACTTCTGCTGTTTTTGGATTGATGGAACTGAGAACTTTTTTCTCTTCAGTACTCATAGCGATCCGGACAGCTTGTTTGCTGGCACGTTTTGCAGCGTTGTAATCTGTTCTGCGTTTTTCAGCCACGGCACTTTCGACAGACTCATTCCACCACCACGTCTGCTTCTTCCACTGGTGCGCTGGTGTGACGCCACACACTTTGCTTTGCTGTATCTACTAGTTTGTTTTTCATTGAAAGCCAGAGTTCATCCACTGAATTGGTCTGGAGTCCAGGACCCCCCAAGATCACCCATGCTAGGTAGGACTTCCCAAGATTTGCAGCAGATCGCCGCCTTACTTGATATACATCTTTCCCATCTTGACACGTATGCTTGTTCCTATGTTTGCATACTGTGTATAATTTATTATACACTACCGAGGTGAAACCAAAGAGGCTCTTTTCTTGATAAATATGTGTCTTGACAAGCTGAATAGACGTTCACATGGAACTCGCAGGAGATGACAAGTTCTTTCTTGCCAGTTTCGGATGTTGTTGCCACCGAAAAAGAAGTCAACTCTCAAAGCCTACTTCAAATAGAGTTCTAAAACGTTGATTTATCGACCTAGTAATCATCATCTTTAGAATCTATATATGTTCGCAGTCGCGTTTTGGAGGTTTTCTTTTCTTATAAGAGTATTTCCAACTCTTTCCACGTTATTTCTCTTCAATTTTTCGAAAACATTCACAATTTTAAAATCGGGGGTTTAATGATGTGGCAACTCTTAACCATGGGATATTCTAATTAGTTTTTTTCACTCTAGTTCAGAAATTATGATTTTGAAAAAATTTGAGAACCGGAGCTTCTAAATTTTTTCGCCTCTAGTAAAAATTATCGGCTCTTTGGCTCCAGCTCGGCTCAGCAAGCCTGGACCTCTGGACATGTCTGAAGGGTTGAAATGCCACAAGAGCGACTGCAGGAGTGGTTAATAGATCGACCACACTGTCGATCAAATCAACTGTATGATTGGAAGAAAAGAATTAGATGTGCTAAGATAGCTGTATAGGGAGAAGATTGGCGTTGTGGTTATACAAGGTGTTGTTGTATTTTATGTTGTTGTATTTTATGTAGTTGTATTTTATGTTGTATTTTATGTTGTTGTATTTTATGTTGTATTTTATGTTGTTGTATTTATGTTGTTGTATTTTATGTTGTTGTATTTTATGTTGTTGTATTTTATGTTGTTGTATTTTATGTTGTTGTATTTTATGTTGTTGTATTTTATGTTGTATTTTATGTTGTTGTATTTTATGTTGTTGTATTTTATGTTGTTGTATTTTATGTTGTATTTTATGTTGTTGTATTTTATGATGTCGTATTGTATGTTTTTGTTTGACTGTGAGTCATCTATTGGAGTGCCCTCAAATGCAGCACCTGCAGCCAAGGCGAACGGAAGCGCTGCAGGCAAGGCGGCCACGGCGGCAGGAGCCGACAAGCTGAAGGTCCTTATGCTTGAGGTGTGTCTTTGTCTGTCACCCATGCATGTCCCTTCGGGTGCCAATGCAAACTTAAATTTCGTTTTAAAACCTCTTCAATCTTTTATTTTAATTTTATAGTAAAAATTAATATTTTAAACTTTTTTCCCATTATTATTTTTAATCGTGGAACAGCTCTAATTATATTAATATTATTATTTTATTAATTAGAGCTGTGATTCAATCTACGTTAACTTTCGATTAACGCTTTAATAAATTAACGACCATTACATTTTTAATGCCGTTAAATGTTTTAACGCATTAAAAAAATATTAACGCATTTAACATTTTTAATTCATTTAAGCCTATGAAAATTGAGCTGTTTTTTGCTGTTTTGCTTACATTCTCAGCAAGTGAACACAATCACTTCCCTAATTTACTGTCAACAAACGAATGGGAAAATTTTCATTAAAAAAAAACGGATGGATGATGGCTGACTTCCCAAAGACGTGCTATTCGGCGAGCTTGCCTCCGGTTGGAGAGCAACTGGCAGGCCATACCTTCGCTACAAAGACGTCTGCAGGCCATGTTACAATGGTTCTGAGAACCATGGTTCTTATGCGCAAGAGGCGCTATTCCACACGACGTACACATCTTTCAATGCATACGTCGCAAACACCGCATCATATGCACTAGGTATATGATAGTTCACGGTTGCTCGTCAAGGATTCGAACAGGCGACCTTTAAGTTGCAAGTCCGACGTTTACCATCTAAGCCATCCCCGCTCCCCAAATATTATATTATAATATTATTATTATATTATTATAATATTATTATAATAATCTTATAATATTATTATAATATTATAATAATATTATTATCATATTATTATAATAATACTATTATATTATCATATTATTATAATTTTATTATCATGTTATTATTTTATTAAAACTAATATTAATATTAGTTTGGACTCAACAACAAAAAAGATTCTCAATATTTAACCTTTTTTCAATATTTCTTCATCTTTTGTTATATTGAAAATATAATTTTTGTAAAAAAAAATGTATAAAACTAAATTTTATTTATCTACAAAAGCATTATCAAAATGAGTTTTTTACAACTTGAAACAAGAATTGCCTCGATCATTGAACCCACTCTCCGCGCAGTTTAAAACTTACAAACTGTTCTCTTCGGATCAACAACATAATCTTCGTCACACTTAGGACATGTGTTAGGACTCTTCTAAGGAATCCTTGAGGTCTTTCTAAAGCTGTTAATTGATTTTGTGTGTCTTCTGACACAATGTCACTCAATCTTTGAAGTAAGTAGGATGGAAGACAAGGAGAAAATGATTATCTTCTGGGAAGAGTTGTAACAATGGCTGACTTTATCTCTGCTACCACTTTGGGTTAAAAAATGATAGACCAGCCAGAATTTCACTTTAATACCACAAGTGTCGACTTGATTGCAGCCTCACCTACAACTTCGTGAATCTTCTTGTAGCTTTCCAGCTGAAGAAGAAGCTGTATATTATTTCTTGAGACAAATACACCACAAACACATGTAAAACAGGCTTTAATGTAAACCTTAAAAATGAAAGTGTTAAAGTAAGTGAGGGAGGAAAATTATTGTGCAGTCAGCTTAAATGTTGAGCGAAACAATAATCGTTCAAGACAGTAGATGATCTTTTTTGGATTTATTAAATAAAATGCCATTTATCTTGCTACAATAAACTATTAAACTGTTGAAAGGACTTTTTTTTTAAATTGTAAGCAATGATTAATATTTTCTGAAATTCTAGGAATGAATGAAATATTCAGGCGGTTTATGTATGCCCTATTCAAGACATTGCCTGTAACACATACGTTTGCCAACAGATGGAGGAGCTGCGGCGAAACAATGAGCTGCTCGAGAAGGAGAGGGACTTCTACTTCTCCAAGCTGCGAGATATAGAGGTGTGTACTACTACTACTACTACTACTACTACTACTTCTACTTCTACTACTAGTAGTAGTAGTAGTAGTAGTAGTAGTAGTAGTAGTAGTAGTAGTAGTAGTAGTAGTAGTAGTAGTAGTGGCAGTAGTAGGAGTATTATTATTATTATTAGTAATAGTAGTAGTAGTAGTAGTAGTAGTAGTAGTAGTAGTAGTAGTAGTAGTAGTAGTAGTAGTAGTGGCAGTAGTAGTAGTAGTAGTAGTAGTAGTAGTAGTAGTAGTAGTAGTAGTGTCAGTAGTAGTAGTGTCAGTAGTAGTAGTGTCAGTAGTAGTAGTGTCAGTAATAGAAGTGTCAGTACTAGGAGTAGTAGTAGGTGAAGTCGGATGTAGGTTCGAGAGCCTAATTCTGCTGCTTCATTTTTCTTCTTTGCCTTCGAGATTCCAGATGTTGCCTGCGTTCTTCCTCGCCCTTTTTGATGCCTTTGTGGACAGTCTGGCGCCAGCCCTTCCGGTGATCGGCTAGCTCTTCCCATCTGCCAGGGTCGATACACGTAAGTTTGAGGTCGCGTTTGCAGACGTCTTTGAAGCGTAGTTGCGGGCGACCAACTGGACGTTTTTCTGTAGCCAGCTCACCATAGAGGATGTCCTTGGGTATGCGACCTTCTTCCATTCTACGCACGTGACCCAGCCAGCGTAGACGTCTTTGGCATAGAAGGTGGTGTATGCTGAATGAATTGGCTTGATTGAGTATGGCTGTGTTGGTGACTTTGTCTTGCCATGTTATGCCAAGGATGCGTCGGAGACAGTGAAGATGAAAGCTTTCGAGACGATCTTCTTGCCTGGCATAGGTTTCGCTGCCATACAACAGGGTGCTGAGAATGCATGCCTGGTACACTTTGAGCTTGGTGTTTCGTGTCAGTTGGTTGTTGGTCCATACACGTTTGCTCAATCTGGCCATGACGCTGGCTACTTTGGCGAGCCTCTTGTCAATCTCGATGTCCAGGGATAGGCTGCTAGTAATGGCGGAGCCCAAATATGTGAACTTGTCAGTGGCCTCCAGCACCTGATTGTCGATTCTGATTGAGGGTGGAGCAAGCTGTCTTGACCCATAATGTTGGTTTTCTTGATACTGATGGTCAGACCGAATTCCCTTCAAGCCTGAGCAAAGTGATTCATCAGCTGCTGAAGGTGTTCCTCCGTGTGTGACACCAGGGCCGGATCATCAGCGAACAGCATGTCTCTGATGAGGACAGTGCGAATTTTTGTCTTTGCTCTTAGGCGTGCCATGTTCGGCAGTTTCCCGTTACTTCTGGTGTGTAGGTGGACACCTTCGGCAGACTCTTTAAATGCAAAGTTCAACAGCATCGAGAAGAAGATACCGAATAATGTAGGCGTTAGCACACAACCCTGTTTGACCCCACTCTTGATTATGAAGGATTCTGAGGTCTCTCCATCGTAGCTGACCACACCTTGCGAGTTTTTGTGATAAGAAGTTGTAATGTTGAGCAGCCGAGGTGGACAGCCGATCTTCTTGGGTAGCCGAAATAGGCCGTTCTTGCTTACAAGGTCGAATGCCTTAGTTAGGTCGATAAAGGCGATATACAACGGCATCCGCTGCTCTCTGCACTTTTCCTGGAGCTGACGCACGGAGAAGATCATGTCGACTGTGGATCTTCCTGATCTGAAGCCGCATTGCGATTCAGGATACACGCGACTTGCTAGGACTTGGAGACGGTTGAGAACAACGCGTGCGAAAGCTTTACCCACGATGCTAAGCAGTGATATGCCCCTGTAGTTGTTGCAGTCGCTGCGGTCGCCCTGGTTCTTATACAGGGTGACAATCTTGGCATTGCGCATGTCCTGTGGAACTCTACTTTCTCTCCAACATAGGCAAAGGAGCTTGTGAAATGGCTCTAGTAAAGATGGTTCACCACGTCTCCTGGTGCTTTTCCACTCTTTAAGGCATCAATAGCTTTGCTGAGTTCGTCCATGGTCGGCTCGACATCCAGCTCTTCCAAAACTGGCAAATTTTCAGTAGCGTCCAGTGCTATCTGAGTGCTATTTAAGTTTTTTCTGGAATAAAGTTCCAGATAGTGCTCGACCCACCTTCCCATTTGCTTGTCTTTATCTGTGATGGTCTCTCCTGATTTGGACTTTAAGGGTGCAGTCTTCTTTGCTGACTTGCCTGTTGCTTTTTTGATGCCTTCATACATGCTCCTTACGTTGCCAGAGTCTGACGCTTGTTAAATGCTATTCGCCAGTTGAAGCCAATAGTCATTTGCGCAGCGTCGAGCCGTCTGCTGGGCCTTTCTTCGGGCAGCTTTCAACTCTTCGAAGGTGGACTGACTCGGGTCGCGTTTGTAATCAATCAATGCCTTTCTCTTGGCGTCAATAACAGGCTTGAGATCTGCCGCATTCGCTTCGAACCAGTCGGTGTTCTTGTGTTCCTTTTTACCATACGTGAGTAAAGCAGTTCTGAAGATGGTATTCCGGAGCGAGTTCCATCTGACTTCCGCATTAGGCTCTTGGTCGCAGTGTTGCAGCTCCCCCAGCCGATCTATGAACTTCTGGTTCTTGTCCTGATGGGTGGTCTGACAGGTGTTGATTTTCGGCTGGCATTTCTTCTTGGAGAGGTGGAGCCTCTTGGGGCGCAACTTCATCTTTGACGCGATCAGAGAGTGGTCTGTATCGCAATCGGCGCTATGGTAAGCTCTGGTGCTGCGGACGTTGTTCAACGAGTTGTGTCTGGTGATAATCAAGTCCAGTTGATGCCAATGATTTGATCTTGGATGTCTCCAGGACACCTTGTGACATGCTTTGTTCTGAAAGTTCGTGTTTGTTACGCAAAGGTTGTGGTAACAACAGAATTCGAGTAGTCTCTGGCCGTTTTCGTTCATTTTCCCGATGCCATGGTGACTTGGCACATCTGGCCATGAGTCGTGGTCAGAGCCAACACGGGTGTTAAAATCTCCCAGAAGGTAGAGGTGTTCGGAAGCAGGAACTGGGGCAACAACGCTGCTTAGTTGTTCGTAGAATTGATCTTTAGTCTCGGCGCTGGCCTGCATGGTAGGTGCATAGATGCACAAAAGATTAGCAGTGCCAGATGCTGTGAGAAGGCGTAGAGTGAGGATTCTCTCTGTGCCGCGGGAAGGAGGTTCGGACTTGCAAAGCAGGGTGTTCTTGATGGCGAAGCCGACTCCGTGTTCCTTGGTCTCCTCTTCTATTTTCTCTTGCCAAAAGAACGTGTAGTGTTCCTCCCTCAAGGATCCAGACTCTGGAAGACGTGTTTCCTGTAGGGCTGCAACGACGACGTTTAGTCTGTGCAGCTCGTGATCAATGACTGCAGTCTTTCGAAGGTTTTCAATCTAACGAAGGTCATCACTCAGTCCAGTGCGCATAGTACGTACGTTCCAGCTTGCAATACGAAGAACTGGAATCTCCTTCTTTTTGTATTTGTAGTTGTTTGGTGCGTGAAGATAACGGCCTGCTTGTTGAGTTGTGCTCTAAGCTCCAGGCACCCACTGAAGCAGGCAGGCCGTGACGGGTAACACCTTATTGACCGGGGACTGTCAGGCTTAGGACGGGAGGTAGTTACCATGGGACTGCGAGGGTCCCTCCCACCATTGAAGACAACCTGTGGCGTCCAGCTCTACGCCAATTGAGCAAGGACTTATAACCCGTAAACTGCTGTCTTCTTGTTTGTGCTCTCGCCGTAAAGAGTGACATCTCCAGGGTGCTGACAACCTTGGAACCAATGTAGTAGTAGTTGTGGCAGTAGTAGTAGTAGTAGTAGTAGTAGTAGTGGCAGTAGTAGTAGTAGTCGCAGGAGTAGTAGTAGTGGCAGTAGTAGTAGGAGTAGTAGTACTAGTAGTAGTAGAAGTAGTTGTAGTAGTAGTTGTGGCAGTAGTAGTAGTAGTAGTAGTAGGAGTATTAATAGTTGTAGTGGTTACAGTAGTAGTAGTGGCAGTAGTAGTAGTAGTAGTAGTAATAGTAGTAGTAATAGTAGTATTAAAAAGTGTCACTAGTGCATGGAACAATTGGGAACAGGTGCTGTGTCAGGAAGACGAGGAGGAGGAGCTGGTGAAGAGGAGACCCATTCTTGACATCCTCTATGCCACCGAGGTCTGCACATGCACTCATCAATGCTTCATTGTATACACACACACACCTACACACCAGTGTTGTTTTCGTAACGAAAACGAAAACGACAATTCTGAATAATCGTTCCACGAAAACGAAAATAAAAACTAAATTTATTTTCAACACGAAAACGAAAATAAAAACTATAATTATTTCCAAAACGAAACTGAAATAAAAACTATAATTATTTTCAAAACGAAAATTAAATAAATTTCAATGTATGCCATAATATGGAAATGTATAATTTATATAAAAAATATATGTCTATGTTATATCCTCTTTGGGCTTTATGAAAGTAGCGCCATTTATAAAACGTTATTTTATTACCGCTTCGCTTTGTCAATTAAATTATCACTTATTTTAATCGTAAATTTGTTATTATATTTCAAATTTGTGATTACTCAATAATTTACGGACTCAATTCTTATAATATTTCAATTGACTGTTAATTTTTAAAACTCATTTGTTGTTAATATACAGTTCTATTTTACTGTTTCATTTTATGATCAATTAATTTTTTTAGATATAAAAAATAGTGTTCAAAGTTTTAAATTAATATATTTTTAAAACTAAAATGAAAATAAAAACTTTAATTATTTTCAAAACTGAGACGAAAATAAAAACTTTAATTATTTTCAAAACGAAAACGAAAATAAAAACTTTAATTATTTTCAAAACGAAAACGAAAATAAAAACTATAATTTATTCCAAAACGAAACTGAAATAAAAACTATAATTATTTTATGAAACGAAAATAACACTGTTACGCACACACACACACACACACACACACACAGGAAGGCTTAGTGGATGGAGAAGCAGGTGACGTGCCTCAAGATGAACTTGAGGAGTACTGAGAATTTCATCATCACCGTCATCATCATCACCACCATCATCATCACCATCATCATCATCACTTCCATCATCATCATCATCACTTCCATCATTATAATCAAAAATGTCATAATTTATAAATTTATTAACACTAAAATTAAACTTAACGAGATGTTGTGACGAAAGGATTTGAGAGTTTGATGCCTTCTGTGAAGTGATTCATGAATGAATGTGGCCACCACGAGGCAAGGATGTTACATTCGGAAACATGCAAGATGTGTTTTCAGGCTGGCAGACGACAGACTGACATTTGAATTCTTCCTCACGCAAATGTTCACTCATGCATAAATGCTTTCCATTCGCTACACTCCTTCACTCTTCCTCTTCAACATTTCTGCCTTCGTGCTCATGTGTTTATTAATTAGTTAAACATTAAATCGGACAGACTACTTGTCTGAAAGGAATATCAATTGTGAAGTAAGCAAAGTTCTCCCAGTGCTTTTTATTCGGCTCTGACATGCAGCAGGAAAAAAAGTTCGCTTCGTTCAGAACTTGACTCATCTGCATTAAAATTAGAGGCTTGGGCCTGACAGTACGAACTTTTTAGTCACCAAACCACAATTTGAGAATCCTAAAAATCCTCATCGAAATTAAATTTTCAAGATAGTTATATAATAAATATTCATGAGTTCCAGAATTTCATTTTCAAAAAATTAGTAATAGATGTTTAATAGGGGCGAGCGGGTTGGCTTAGATGGTAAAGTCGTTGGACCTGCAACTTAAAGGTCGCCAGTTCGAATCCTTTTTCAGCCAACCGTGAGCTATCATATACCTAGTGTATATGATGCGGAATTCACGACTTATGTCGTGTGAGTGGCGCCTCAGTTGCATGCCTTGGCGCATTATAAATAGGCATTATTTATTAATAGATATTTTTTTTAAATCAGCGTTACATAGAACATTTAATTGAAAACTAATTCATTTTTAACGTTTCTAAGAAACTGCATTTAGTATGTTAAGCATTCCTAGTAGTCTTCACGTTATTTCACTAGTAAAAGCTTTCTTGCATCTTAAATCATTTGACTCATTTTGGCTGGCTGCAGGGGAAAAGAGTTTCAATTTTAGAACAGCATTAAAAAATCTCAACTCTTATCTTTACATATACTTGCACCGTTCTTGGACATTTTCAGCAATTACTTGCGAATTTATCGGGTTTTGACATGTTTTTTAATTTCAAGGCTATTCGATCCCTTCTGGTTAGCGCATTGCTAGAATATTTTTAGCTGAATAAGAAGAAAAATTTTGACTTAATTCCTTTTATATTTTTTACTTGCATTTTTTTTATATTTATACTTTCTATTTTTTAGATAGCAACCACGAACAAAACTCTCTTGATCCGAACTTTGTGGCAGGAAATGTTGAGAGTGCTCACCAAGCTCTAACTTATCCTTTGATGTTCATGTAGTTACTGGAGCTCTGAGTCTGTGGCTTGTTTAGAACTGGAAACTCTTCATCCTCACTTGGGCTTGTAGGTTGATTTTTACGGTCATTTTACGGAGCTGTTAAAATGTGAAATTAGGGTAAGTAGAGTCATGATGAGTTTAAAAAGTTATATTCCATTAGCTGAAACTAAAATGTTTGATTTCAGTTCTAATGAAACTGGAATAGAAAATATTGTCTTTTTTGAAAATAAAACGATTTAAAATTACAAGGAATAGATCTTAAAATAAACTAAAAAATAGTAAAAAAAAGTAAAAATTTTCAAAATTAAAATATTTTGTTTGCAGGTTGGCAAAAATTAAACATGTTTTCCAAATTTTCAAAGCAAAAGTATCCACTAAAACTGCGACATTAATAGAAGCGAACACATAGTGATCTTGCATTTGCCGACTGCATTTGCTTGTTACGAGAGGATGCAGTCGATTCACGCCTCAAAATAGTTAATAACGGACTTTTTTTATAGATATTTTTTAAATGAAATAATACATTATTAAATGCACAATAATTTTTTTAAATAAAAAATAAAATAAATAATAAACAATAAAAATGTAAAAATAAATGAAAAAATATTTAAAAAATTATAAAATAAATAAATTTCAAAAATTTTTTAAATAAAATTTTAAAAACTAGAAAAAATAAGGGGCGCACGACTGCAATTTCTTTTAGCGGAAATTTTATTTTTCAACCAAATAGACAAAGTTGGAAGCAAACTAATTCAAAGTTCAGATTAACCTTTCTCACACTTATCATGAGACCAGCTTTTTGCTATGGGATACGAGTTAGAATTGTCTAAAAACTGGGAAGTGTGAACAAAATGTATAAATTTAGTAGAAGCGAGATATGTGCAGGATGAACAATTCATGTCAAATGATTGCGAAGGAAATAGAATAAAGCACCGTTTTTATGTCCTTTACAAATAGTCTGTTTGTTCTTACTTCCTGATCAACTAATGATCTGCACCATGTTGAAAATTAACAATGTATGTTTCGTTTTTTTTTAGTTCCAAGGTTGTCATAGCCAAGGGGTGGCAGTGGGGATAAGCTCCCACTGCCTATAAAGTGCTCCTTTACGGATGCGTCTCTGTACCGCCTCTGACAACTAAGTCCAACTCCTGGCCTGCTCGCGGCGGAACTGCTTCTACTGACAGGAGAAGGGGCGAAGGCGGGTCACTGGCGTCTTAAAACCAGTCGCTTCGGGCAGATGGGGCTCGTCAGCCCGGGAAGGCAACCCATCTAGGAGAAGGAAAACTCTGACTACCAACCGCTGCTGCCTTGCAGGCTATCCATTCATGAAAAAGGCTTTGGGAGTCAACCCCGAGGGAAAATCAGGAGTCGGAGTCCCTAAAGCGGTGGATCGTCATCTATGATGTCCTTCCGGCAACTCCTGCAGTCAAGACAGCTCTAAGCGTGGTGCTTGCACCCCCTTGGATCTAGTCGACGAAGCCGAGAGGGGGGTTCTATTGTTTGGGCAGCACAAGACCTCCACACGCTTTGCCCAGGCTAGCGCCTCAGAGATGTTCACTCCAGTCTCGCTTTACGGCGAGAGCACAAACAAGAAGACAGCAGTTTACGGTATCTTCTTCTCGATGCTGTTGAACTTTGCATTTAAAGAGTCTGCCGAAGGTGTCCATTTACACACCAGAAGTGACGGGAAACTGCTGAACATGGCACGCCTAAGAGCAAAGACAAAAATTCGCACTGTCCTCATCAGAGACATGCTGTTCGCTGATGATGCGGCTCTGGTGTCACACACGGAGGAACACCTTCAGCAGCTGATGAATCGCTTTGCTCAGGCTTGCAGGGAATTCGGTCTGACCATCAGTATCAAGAAAACCAACATCATGGGTCAAGACATTCCTGTTCCACCCTCAATCACGATCGACAATCAGGTGCTGGAGGCCACTGACAAGTTCACATACTTGGGTTCCGTCATTACTAGCAGCCTATCCTTCGACATTGAGATTGATAAGAGGCTCGCCAAAGCAGCCAGCGTCATGGCCAGATTGAGCAAACGTGTATGGACCAACAACCAACTGACACGAAACACCGAGCTCAAAGTGTACCAGGCATGCGTTCTCAGCACTCTGTTGTATGGCAGCGAAACCTGGACCACCTATTAGAGGTCGGACCGGGTACCCGATCTGACCGGGTACCCGCGGGAACGGGAATGAAAATTAATTTCGGGACGGGAAAAGTCGGGAACCGGGAATGGGTTTTCGGGACGGGAACGAGAATCAACTTTCAAATCGGGAACGGGAAAAGACGGGAACGGGAATCAACTTTTAAATCGGGAACGGGAAAAACGGGAATGACAGTTATTGGGATTGGATTTTTTAACAATGATTTTTCAGCAAACTTCTAAGTATGGAAATCTTTATTTAATCGATACTCCGTACTTAAAATAAGTATTAAATCCAATAGAAATGTGTAACGAAGCCACCATTGCCAATGTCGAAATCTCCAACACTACATTTGAAGTTGTTATGGTGAGTCCAAAGATTAGGGAGATTAGAACAAATGGGTGATGATGAAAACTTTTCAGATGAAATCAAAATGGTCAGTTATATTATTTTAATTTTATAAATTAATACTTTGAATTTGAATGATTAATTTCCAAATGATTGTTCAGTTGATCATTTCGACAAAAGAAAAGATGCCATTGATCTCATTCATATGAAGGCATGTCTGTTGCATCCACAGTATGAAAGAATAATAGGAAAAAAGTTTGAGATAGAAAAGAAATAAATACCAAGACTTTCATTAGAGAAAATTTAATTCTATTTTGTACAGCCAGACCAAGCTGCAGTGCCGTTGAGAAAAAAAACAAATGATGGTTATTTAGACCGTGAATCGAGTTGCGGGAACGGGACGGGACGGGAATCAAAATTCTGATGTCCCATCGGGAACGGGACGGGACGGGAAAACAAATTTCGGGAACGGGACGGGACGGGAATCAAAATTCTGATGTCCCATCGGGAACGGGACGGGACGGGAAAACAAATTTCGGGAACGGGACGGGACCGGGAATGAAAAATCGTCCATGTCCGACCTCTACCACCTATGCCAACACAGCCGTACTCAATCAAGCCAACTCACTCAGCATACACCTCCTTCTATGCCAAAGACGTTCACGCTGGCTGGGTCACGTGCGTAGAATGGAAGAAGGTCGCATACCCAAGGACATCCTCTATGGCGAGCTGGCTACAGGACAACGTCCAGTTGGTCGCCCGCAACTACGCTTCAAAGACGTCTGCAAACGCGACCTCTAACTTACGGGTATCGACCAGGGGCGGCGATCTGCGGAAAATCTTGGGGGGGTCCTCCCCAGAGTTGGAATCAAAGAACCGGTATCGGCCAATACAGTATCAGCGATACTATTTAGTATTGTTTGCTGTATTGATCATTCTTTTTATATCAACTATTAATATTTGTATCGCCAAACATTTAAAAAAAAGCTCGATACTCAATAAAAATACTTTTCTATTGCCACTTTAAGCTATTTGAAGAAAAACAATAGCGATTTTAATACCTTTTGTTATTGGTTATCTATATAAATTCAATTACAATTAAATTCATAAACTAGCCATCAACCCTATCAATATCAAAACCACCACTCTAAAAATATAACCACGTTCCACGAGTTTGAAAAAAAAGTAAACTTTCTTTTAAAGTTTTCAGCGATTTTAGAAAAAAATAATTAGGTTTTGCATTGCGTACTTATAGATTCAATTAATGTTATTCTTATATTCTTTCATTCATTTACCTTATATATTTTGTTTCCAATTATTTTATGAACGACTAAAGAAAACGTTCCACAAATCCTTTTATTATTTTGACAAATCTATTTATCAGTTCTTTTTGTAAAAAAATAAATTTGCATCCATATGCCTATGTCCCAATAAAATAGTGAATTCAGTACAATAGCGTCAAATGTAAGAATAAATGAATAATAATTAAATGTCCGGACAATCTGGTTTTTACAGTCATCATATTATAGAATTATATATAAATGTCAAGTCACTAAAAATTTGAGTATCAATATAACATAAATATGAAGCATAACTAACTAGGTAGACCATGAATAAATCTGTATTCATTTTGTTGATGAAACTCTAACGATAAATAAACAATTTATTTGGTTAGCCAGTCCAAAAGACAGATAAATATACACACTGGGTCAAAAAAAACATGCTGCTATATATTTGTATATAACTTTGGAAAATGTAAAGCGATTTTTAATTTTTTCACTATTTGACTCAGAAATGAATAAGGAACAAGATTTAAGAAACATTTACCTTGTGAAACTGAAACAAAGATGAAAATATCGAAAAATGTCATGCAAGAAACATGAAAAAAAAAGTATTAACAAATGTCAAAAAAATTGTAAAAAAATTAAAACTTTAAAAAAAATTTATAACATTTTTATGTGTTTTACATTACAGTCTTCGCTGTTTTCTCACTTTTTTTACTTTCACTAGGTGAAGATAATACATATTAAAGGAATCTAAATAAATTTTACAACATCTTGTTTTCCATTCATTTCTGAGTCAAATAGTTTTTAAAATTACAAATCGGTTCAAATTTGCCAAAGTTTTAAACAAATATACAATGGCCCATTTTTTATAGCCCACAGATGACATAAAATACCCTCTCTGTCTGTTCTTCTACCCTCTCTCCACAGCTCGCTAACTAATTTCCAAAAAGACCCCTCCGAATGTCTGACTGACTGGCAAATTCTTCTAGTCTTTTTAAATCTAGGCTGTCAAGTATATCCTGATGTGCATGACAAACGGCCAGTGAATTCAAGCGAGGCTGTGTCATAGTTGCACGCAATCAAGTTTCAAAACGCCGCAAAGCAATAAACGACCTTTCTGCTGTACATGACGTTGCTGGAGGCACAAGCATCAACCGGATCAGACGTTCAACTTGAGGAAACAGATGTCTGACTTCGGGATCATAGCTTGCATTTTTTGCGCTTATGCTAAAGTTTTGTATTCATTCTGGTCGTTATACATAGCTAACTGTGAACAAAGACTTGTTGCATTTAGCTCACGATACTGCTTGCAAATATCACCAGTTAGGAACATTGTCTCCAGCTGCAAGTATGAACGCAAACCAGGAGAATCTCGATTGAACCTTTCTGTGAGTTGCATGATTGCAGCGAAAAATGCTGCTCGATAATGTTTCTCTGGTTTTGTTGCTACATAAGCTGGGCCTAGCCCACAATACTTTTGTGGCGGCTTTCACACCCGACGTACAGCAATCGCCAAAACCATACTGGTCGCTGCAACCATTCCACTGACCTTGGCACTTGCTCACTGCAACGACTTATTTAACTGTTCCAGAAGTGAAAACACCAAAACAACTAGCTTGAGAGCCAGTGTAGTAGTGTCCTGTTGAAAAAAAGCCTCGAGCCTTTTACAGCTGTTTCATCAGCAATACCAATGGAAGCAAATGATTTCAAGCTAACAAGTACCACTTCATATTATTCAAACCCAGATGACACTGCAGATACTCTGACCAGCTATCTTGTAGGACAAAGAAGTTTTATACTATACTTTTCATTTAGCGGCTCATCAGGAAAGTCAATTATAAGAGACACTAAAGCATTACTAAACTGCTTTTTGAACTTCCCTGAACGATTGTAAAAAGCACCTAACTCTTGGACAAACTGACGTGAATTGCTCACAAAGGGATTTGCGGCAGCTGTGTGCTGGGCTACAAGATTTTCACAGTGTGCAGAACAGTGGAAAAACAATGCAAACGGATGCTCACTGCTGATAATAGCCTGACAAACGTTAAATCGGCCGTTCATGTTAGAAGTGCCATCATAAATCTGAGCTCTGAGGTTTTCTATAGGTAGCATAATTCTGATCAGAAACTCTTTTGCTACAGAATAAACCAATAAACTGTTCCTTAATATTAAGAGCTTCATCAAAAAAACGAATGCATATCGATTCCTGCTCTAACCCATTGCAGTCTTGTGTGCCGTCAACCATAACACCAAACTGGCATTGACAGTGCACACTGTGTTTCTAACGATAGAATGAGCTAAAGGCATCAGCATTTTATTTTTGCAGTCATGTGATATGAAACTTGTAGTTTGATTTAACCACAACTTTAGTTAATGTTCGAAGCCTTTTGAAATTCATTAACTTTGGTTCGTCTAAAAATTGAAAGTAGATCTCAGAACCCCCTATGAACAACACCATGCAAAATAAGTAACACAATGTGAATGATTTTTTTATAGTATAAAATTAATACAAATGTAAATCTGTCTGTTTGCATAAAGTGAACCGATATTTTCTGAAAAACATCCTGAATGTCTGCTTGCGAAAACTGAAAATTCAGAAATTGTATTTTCTATAAATATAATTCATTAATTTAAATCCATAAATATAAAAAAAAGAGTAGGTGGAAGAGTATTTGAGTAAGCAAAGAATAGTTTTGCTTCAGGCAGCTATCACTATAACTACGCCTACCCAAAGTATATTACTGAATAAAAATTCTGTTTCATGCTATGGTTGACGATTATGCTTGTATTAACCCATTAACGCCTACTGTCCTTTTTTAAAAACAGCAATAAAAAGTTGTTTTTATAATAGTAATCTTGATTATATTTATTATCTTTGCAACTAATCCTGTCCTATATAAACTGAAGTCTTTGTTAAAAAAATTTTTGTGATTTGAAATTGATAAATTGTTTCGATATTCTGATTTTTCAAGGCGATAACTAAATTTTTTGTGTTTTTGTCATGGCTCATGAAAAAAAATTAGTTATAATTTTATTTAATGTCTACCATTTATAATTTATGATATTATGTCATTGTTATTCATTCTTATATCTTATTTTAAAATAAATTTAATTTTACATGTAATATTATTTCCAAAAACTGTGTTTTATTGAGTGTCCTTTTTTAAGGACACTATGCAGTAATACTCATGGTAAAAACAATTATTTTCAGATTCGCTCTTCATGAAGTCATTAGTATTTTGGAAGATGACAATGATTTCTTTTCAGCAGATATAGTCATGATTCCTTCTACTGACCCAAACTGCTCTGATGAGGATAGTGAACCCGAGGATGGTGAAGGTACCCTAGATAATTTATCAAGAAACCAGCTAAATGCAGAAGGAGAAATAGTAATTTCCAAAATCGGGGAAGAGAAAACCACTATAAGTAGAAAAGAAACTGCTGTAAAAAGGCCAGCTAAAAAAATGGGATTATTGGCAGATAATAGTTCAGAGGACAAACCAATTTTAGAAAAAATGTTTCTTCTCACATTGTTTAATTTGTTTTTGGATGTACCAGTCATCAAGCGAATAACAGACATGTCAAATTTATATGACAGCCAAAAACTAAAACAGCTGAATGCTACTGAAAATGAATATAGAGTGGTGCTGGCTTTACTCATTCTTTCAGGTTATGTTCCTTTGGCAAAGCGCAGGATGTACTGGGAACAGAGCGACGATGTACACAATCTAGCTGTAAGCAATGCTATGACTTTCAACAGATTTGAAGAGTTATTAAGAGATTTGCATTGCAATGACAACGAGAAAATTAATAAGTTAGACAAGATGGCCAAAGTGCGTCCATTATTTGATGCTATGAATGAAAGATTTCTCAAATTTTGGCCTAAAGAATGTCATTTGGCGATTGATGAATCAATGGTGCCATATTATGGAAAGCATTCATCAAAACAGTTTATCAGAGGAAAACCCATAAGGTTTGGATATAAAGTTTGGTGTCTAAATAATAGGCTTGGGTATTGGGTAACCTGTTACCCGTATCAAGGAGCCTCGGAAGAGTTCAATAGCGAATTAGGACTTGGTGGATCGGTGGTATCTAAACTAATAAAATGCTTACCAAAAGACACTCCATGTTATACTGAAATATTTATAATTTTTTCATATGGTTTCAAACAGATCAAAAAAGAAAAAAAAGAATCCATGAATTTAGCTAAAAGCGTGTTGCAGATGTCCGATACGATGGAAAAGAACATTTTATTGGTAAAATTGAAGATGGCTAAAAAAGATTCAAGCAATGTGGAAAGAAAGTGGAAAAAAAATGCCTTAAATGTAATGTAGCTTTACATTTGGAGTGCTTAAGCATCTACCACGAATCGTGATTACCGTGAGTAGCAATGCATAGTGTCCTTTTTTAAGGACATTTTATATTTTTATCATAACTTTTTTTGCATAAAATATTTCAGACTAATTTTATGATTTTATTTTTTAGAATCAGTTTTTCAATAAAATGTAAAAAAATTAATTAATTCTTTTGAGTCATGCGTTAATGGGTTAATATAGTAGTTAAGAAATTATTTATTTGAAAAATTGAAGGGGGTCAATGTATTACTGTATTAGCATTTCTTTATCACATGGTTGACAATTAGGCTCGTATCAAAATGAGAGTTGAGAAATGTGTATTTTAAAAAATGAGTGAGGGGGTCCTTATAAAGGTGGACCCCAGGACCCCCTTAGGATTCTCGTCTACGCCATAAAGATAAAAAGAAAAGTAGATGAAGGAGTATTTATTTAAGCAAAGAATATTTTTTTAGACAGCTATCACAATAACTACACATACTCACAATGTATTACTGTATAAAAATTCATTTTTATGCCATGGTTGACGATTATGTTCATATCAAAATGTAAAAAAATAGATAAAAAGATTGGTAAAAAGTGGGGGGGGGTCCACCTTAATGTAGACCCCCCCCACTAAAAATTAGTGGGGGGGTCCTGACCCCAGGACCCCCCCAGGATCGCCGCCCATGGTATCGACCCTGGCAGATGGAAAGAGCTAGCCGATGACCGGAGGGGCTGGCGCCAGACTGTCCACAAAGGCATCAAAAAGGGCGAGGAAGAACGCAGGCAACATCTAGAATCTCGAAGGCAAAGAAGAAAAATGAGGCAGCAGAATCAGGCTCTCGATCCTCCATCCGACTTCACCTGCAGCCACTGCAGCAGAAACTGTCGATCCAGGATCGGTCTGCTTAGCCACTCTAGAAGCTGCCATCAAAGAACACATCAGAGCGCTATCATCATCTCACGAGATGGAAGAATGCCAACCAACAATTTCGCTTTTACTTGATACAAAGTTCAATAACTTTCAGAAAAATCATTCCTTAAGGTTCATTTTGTCCAAAGGCTGTCATAAAATACAACCCAAAAATGAATTGGTTGAAGAGTGCATTTTAAATAATTTATTTTGTGTTAAATAATTTATTTTGTGTTAAATAATTTATTTTGTGTTAAATAATTTATTTTGTGTTAAATAATTTATTTTGTGTTAAATAATTTATTTTGTGTTAAATAATTTATTTTGTGTTAAATAATTTATTCTGTGTTAAATAATTTAATTTGTGTTAAATAATTTATTTTGTGTTAAATAATTTATTTTGTGTTAAATAATTTATTTTGTGTTGAATAATTTTTTTTTTAAATAATTTATTTTGTGTTAAATAATTTATTTTGTGTTAAATAATTTATTTTGTGTTAAATAATTTATTTTGTGTTCAATAAAATACAAAACAATACAATAGCTTTTAACACAAAACAAAACGAAACAAATAAATACAATACAATGAAATAAAATACAATAAAATAAAATAATATAAAATAATATAAATACAATACAACACAAAACGAAACAAATAAATACAATACAATACAATGAATAACAATACAATAAAATACAATAATATAAAATACAATACATCACAAAACGAAACGAATAAATACAATACAACACAACACAAAACGAAACGAATAAATACAATACAATACAATGAATTACAATACAATAAGATAAAAAACAATAAAATACAATACTATTCAATAAAATACAATAATATACAATACAATAGAATAAAATACAGCACAAAACGAAATGAATTAATACAATACAATATCATGAAATAAAATACAGTATAATAAAATACAACACAAAACGAAAAGAAACGAAATACAATACAATAAAATACAATAAAATAGAATAAAAAACAGCACAAAACGAAAATAATTAATACAATACAATACAATATAATACAATACAACACAAAACGAAATGAAAAGAAACGAAATACAATAAAATAAAATTCATCAAAATACAATACAATCCAATACATATATAAAACAATGAAATACAAAACAATAAAATACAAAACAACAAAATACAAAACAATAAAATACAAAACAATAAAATACAAAACAATAAAATACAAAACAATAAAATACAAAACAATAAAATACAAAACAAGAAAATACAAAACAAGAAAATACAAAACAAGAAAATACAAAACAAGAAAATACAAAACAAGAAAATACAAAACAAGAAAATACAAAACAAGAAAATACAAAACAAGAAAATACAAAACAAGAAAATACAAAACAATAAAATACAAAAAAATAAAATACAAAACAATAAATAACAAAACAATAAAATACAAAACAAGAAAATACAAAACAAGAAAATACAAAACAAGAAAATACAAAACAAGAAAATACAAAACAAGAAAATACAAAACAAGAAAATACAAAACAAGAAAATACAAAACAAGAAAATACAAAACAATAAAATACAAAACAATAAAATACAAAACAATAAAATACAAAACAATAAAATACAAAACAATAAATAACAAAACAATAAAATACAAAACAATAAAATACAAAACAATAAAATACAAAGCAATAAAATACAAAACAATAAAATACAAAACAATAAAATACAAAACAATAAAATATAAACAATAAAATACAAAACAATAAAATACAAAACAATAAAATACAAAACAATAAAATACAAAACAAAAAAATACAAAACAATAAAATACAAAACAATAAAATACAAAACAATAAAATACAAAACAATAAAATACAAAACAATAAAATACAAAACAATAAAATACAAAACAATAAAATACAAAATAATAAAATACAAAACAATAAAATACAAAACAATAAAATACAAAACAATAAAATACAAAACAATAAAATACAAAACAATAAAATACAAAACAATAAAATACAAAACAATAAAATACAAAACAATAAAATACAAAACAATAAAATACAAAACAATAAAATACAAAACAATAAAATACAAAACAATAAAATACAAAACAATAAAATACAAAACAATAAAATACAAAACAATAAAATACAAAACAATAAAATACAAAACAATAAAATACAAAACAATAAAATACAAAACAATAAAATACAAAACAATAAAATACAAAACAATAAAATACAAAACAATAAAATACAAAACAATAAAATACAAAACAATAAAATACAAAACAATAAAATACAAAACATTAAAATACAAAACAATAAAATACAAAACAATAAAATACAAAACAATAAAATACAAAACAATAAAATACAAAACAATAAAATACAAAACAATAAAATACAAAACAATAAAATACAAAACAATAAAATACAAAACAATAAAATACAAAACAATAAAATACAAAACAATAAAATACAAAACAATAAAATACAAAACAATAAAATACAAAACAATAAAATACAAAACAATAAAATACAAAACAATAAAATACAAAACAATAAAATACAAAACAATAAAATACAAAACAATAAAATACAAAACAATAAAATACAAAACAATAAAATACAAAACAATAAAATACAAAACAATAAAATACAAAACAATAAAATACAAAACAATAAAATACAAAACAATAAAATACAAAACAATAAAATACAAAACAATAAAATACAAAACAATAAAATACAAAACAATAAAATACAAAACAATAAAATACAAAACAATAAAATACAAAACAATAAAATACAAAACAATAAAATACAAAACAATAAAATACAAAACAATAAAATACAAAACAATAAAATACAAAACAATACCAAACAATAGAATACAATACAAAACAATACCAAACAATAGAATACAATACAAAACAAAGAAATACAATACAATACAATTTCGTAAATCGTATCTCAGTTAGTGTGTTTTGAAGAAATTTGTGCTGAAATTGAGAAGGGAAGCAGAAAATTTTATCACGTTTTTGAGATATCTTAATGAGTACAAATGCAGTGTCTTGGGCACGTTGTTTGTCTTGTTATTTGATCAGCATTCATGTTGGATTGGACAATACAATTGAGAATAAAAAGAAACGAAACAATACAAAAAAATACAATAACATACAAAAAATACAATAACATACAATAAATCCAATACAAGACAATAATTAAAAAAACGAAACAATACAATAAAATACAATAAAATACAATACAATACAATAAAATAAAATAAAAGAAAATATAAAAAAATACAATAAAATAAAATACAATACAATGTAATAAAATACAATAAAATAAATACAATAAAATAAAATAAAATAAAAAACATTACAATACAATACAATTAAATACACTAAAATACAATACAACACAAAAAGAAACGAATTAAGACAATACAATACAATACATACATCAAAATACAACCTAATGAAATACAATTCATTACATATATAAAACAATAAAATACAAAACAATACAATAAATACAAAACAAAGCAATACCATAAAATACCATAAAAAACAAAGAAATACAAAACAGAGCATTACAGTTTTAATTTTGTTGCCAACTAGAATATCAAGATAAGCAATATCCTATTGTTTTATATAATAGTTTTTATATTAATGTTTTATATTAATAGGCTATTAATGTCTAGAAGAGTGACCTACTTTGAACTATGTACAGTCTGTACATTGTACAGAATGATCAATATCAATATTTTGGAAAAAAGCTGCAATGGAATTCTGGAAGCGATAAAAAAACAACTAGCAGACATTCAAGCTGATGGTTTATTCAGTGAAACCCCTGATGCTAGGGAACTAAAAAAACAGTTTTTGCACCTTTAACCAACCTTGCATGTAAACACCATTTCGGGGCCTTGGATAGTAGTCAGAAAAAAAGACCCATTGCTTCTATCAACTACCATTCGTCTTTAAATTTTGAAGAGAAATAGGAACTCATTATCTGAGTTTGTTTCAACCATAGGAAAAGACGAAAACCCTAAACTTTGGCGTTCAGTGCAGAAAATAACAAAAAATAAAAACCAAGAAAACGAAGCACAAAATAGAATGATCCAAAAAGACATTCTGTCAAGAATGAAAACTCTAAATTTCAAAAAGACAATAATTAAAAAATTATTCACGTGCAATAGAATTTATATAAGACAGACACATAGTTGCATGTTGAAAAAGGCTCATTTACCTTTTGCTGTTCTTATGATTAAACGTGAATCAACAAATCATCATGACGACTGCAGTTTCTGTATGACAAATGTCTCTGGGATTTCTACAAATGTTCCATCAGCTATGAGACCAGTTCCTCATGGAGATGATTTACCTTTTCCAACAGCTGCAGTTTCATGAAAGAATATTAAAAATTCTGAAGATGGTATTGAGTGGGCGAAGGTGTCAACAGTCGATGATTACAAAGCACAAGACAGTTAGCGAGTTTTATATTTTTGCAACAGCAATCATAACTTTTAGCATCTATACAATACAATACAACGACGAGTAAGATTATCGTGGCGTAAACCCGGACGGGCTTCAAGACCACTTAGTTATGGAAAAGTTAATAATGATATTAATAATGATAAGTGAGTAAATAAATAAATGATAAGTATAGGTAAAGCAACAACAACAAAAATAGAATGTTGATTCCTGGACCCCGATTTTTACTTTTCATTCCCATTCTCGATTTTAACTTTTATTCCCGTTCCCTTGGGAGGCTCACGGGCACCCGGTCCGATCTTTACGCTTATCAAACACACACAATAAAAAATAAACTTTAATCAAAGATAGAAAGATAGCAAGGATGCTTCAAAACGTCTGCTTAAATTGCGGTATAAAAATGTAAACGAAATGTAGTTTAGAGAGTAAGACCATTGCAGGTCTTTCGACCTCTATATGAAAATTAGTATGGAAAGTTCATGAAATAGTTCAATCAAAATATTTAATTTTTAAAAATTCAGTTAATGAAATATTTCCACAACGAATAATTTAATTTTTACAACAAATATTGAGAAGGCTAAACAATATAGCGGACCCAAGAAGCTGAATATTGGGGGACTCGAGCCCCTCCAAGCCCCGTAGAGTCGGCTCTTATGAATGTGTATGTTCACTGTTGTCTAGTTTACATGGAAAATAACATAAAACTTGTATTTACAGAATCGAGCTGTCAATTACGTTTTCTGTCTAATAATCAAAAAAATTAGTGAAACCGAGTTTAAACGAGTTGCGCATGTTATAGTATTTTCTTTTCCCAAAAACTATTCGGTTAATGAGGTTTTGTGTAACACCACAAAAAATGATAAGCTAGTTAATTAAATAGGAATTTTAAAATGTAAAATTATAATGTTCATAGAGTCATATAGATATGAAGCCTTTGTAAGTCAGTATTGACTTAAAAGGGCATAATTCTTGAGTCAACTTAAATAAGTTGTTATTGATTGTATATTTGAATAAAACTTCAATTCTTCCAAAAAAAATTTTTTTTTTTTAATTCTAAAATTTAACTATTATGAGTTGAAATTCAAAAACTGATGCATAGAAAATGAAAAATAAAATACAATGATGAAAAAAACTCAGCGAAAAGAATTTTTCATTTGTACCCTAAAAAGATAACTAGCATAAATGAATCGATGTTCATTCTTGATGATGACGTTTTTCTGTTTTGGAAGAAAGCTCTTCCCCTGCTCCACTCTTTTCATTATCTTGAATTTTTGAATTAATGTAACAGGATATGAAAACAGTTGAAAAGAGGTTTTTGTCATTTTTATTCAGCTATCAGTCAGCGCTATTTTTTAAATTAAATCAATTAAACTAATTTACCTTCCTTAGGACTACTCGCTGTTACGTACGAGAGCTCTTCCCCTGCTCCACCTTTCACATAATCTTGAATTTATGAATTAATAAAAAGAAAAAATTGACAAATTGAACATTGCTTCAAGCGATTTAAAAGATTCAAACCTCTTATTCCAGTGTCTTTGCATACGTTGCCAACGCAGTTTTCCTTACCGAAACATTCCACAATTTTTTCACTTTCAATCTTAAATATGGTTTAACGAGATAGATACTGAAAAATAATAAATCAACGTAAACATATATATACAAAATCAGTAAAAGACCAGCAGAACTGAATCGATACCTGGCACAGGCAGTATCTCCCCTCATCCAGCTTTTCATCAGTGCATGCAGGCACTACCACTGATGGGAAACAAATCGGTATATCAATAGAGCATTTCAAGAATAATCATATTTTTCAAAACGTCTTCTTAGTCATGAAAACGATTCAAACATCTGATTTTCAAAAACAATTGGAAAATAGGACATTTAAACACAATTGAAAAATAGAATTTAAAAAAAACTATAAATATAATTCAAAAACAAAATTTCAAATCGAATTTGTGAAAAAATTTAAAAATCTGATTTATGAAAAAAATTTAAAAATCGGATTTAAAACATCGGAAAATCGGAATTTTAAAACAATGAAAAAATCTGTCTTTTGAAAACAACTAGGAAATGTTTGTTTACAAAGTTTCAGTTTCTTCTTTTAGAATAATTTAATGATTTACATCTTTCATGTCCAATAAAATTCAGTACTTTTATTAGAAACAGCTGCAGAACATAATATCAATGCTGGTATCTTAAATCCTGAGCCACCAGGAGTTTGAGTTTTATTAAAGATAACTATGGAAAACTTATCTTTTTTAAACATAAAAAAATATATTTGTTTTTTTTATTCACGTCAAATATAACAAGTTAAAAGATAAATTGTTCGAAAAGTGATCGATAAATCCAAAACAGTCTTTTTAAACGAGTTAAAGTATTGAAAGCTAGATTGAAAATACCTTAAAAAAATTAAGATATTTAAATAACTTTATACTGTCTATTAGTTATTTAAGTTCGGTGCTTTATACATATTTTTTGTACTTAAACTCTTTTTTTGCCTGTAAATGGTATTTTGAGTTTTAAAAACCCTATCAACTTTATAATATTTATACTCACGTAGAATTTTTTAATTTTTGTGATAAAGTATTAAAAGGTAAAACTTTTGAAAATTAATGTACTAATAAAGATGTGAAATGAAGTTTTTTGTCTTTTTAATTCAGCTATCGGCCAGCGCTATTTTTAAAAATTAAATATATTAAACTAATTTACCTTCCTTAGGACCAATCGCTGATACGTTCGAGATTTCTTCCCCTGCTCCACTTTTCACATAATCTTGAATTTATGAATTAACAAAACGAAAAATTTGAAAAATTGAAAATTGCTTAAAGCGATTTAAAAGATTCAAACCTCTTATTCCAGTGTCTTTGCATACGTTGCCAACGCAGTTTTCCTTACCGAAACATTCCACCATTTTTTCACTTTCAATCTTACATTTGGTTTAACGAGATAGATACTGAAAAATAATAAATCAACGTAAACATATATATACAAATTCAGTAAAAGACCAGCAGAACTGAATCGATACCTGGCACAGGCAGTATCTCCCCTCATCCAGCTTTTCATCAGTGCATGCAGGCACTACCACTGATGGGAAACAAATCAGTAAATCAATAGAGCATTTTAAGAATAATCATATTTTTGAAATCGTCTTCTTAGTGCTAAAACGATTCATTCGTCTGATTTAAAAAAAAAAAGGAAAATAGGACATTTGAAAACAATCGAAAATTTGATTTGAAAAAAACTATAAATATGACTTTTGAAAAAGGGCGGCGATCTGCGGAAAATCTTGGGGGGGTCCTCCCCAGGGTTGGAATAAAAAAACCGATATCTGATCAATCTTTCAACCTAAGGAAACAGATGTCTGACTTCCGTGATCATAGCTTGCATTCTTTTTTTGCGTTTGTGCTGAAGTTCATTCTGGTCTTTAAACATAGGTAACTGTGAACAAAGACCAGATTCATTTAATTCACGATACTGCTTGCAAATATCATGGTTCACTTCACCAGTTAGCAACATTGTCTCCAGCTGCAAGTATGAACGCAAACCAGGAGAATCTCGATTGAACCTTTCTGTGAGTTGCATGATTGCAATGTCTATGACAGCGTAATCTGCTGCTCGATAATGTTCCTCTGGTGTTGTTGCTACATAGGCTGGGCCCAGCCCACAATACTTTTGTGGCGGCTTTCGCACCCAAGGTACAGCAATCGGCTCGAGATCATATGCCAAAACCATACTGTTGACATCTCTGAAAATGGCGTTAAACTGTTCATCTGATCGTAGGCGACGCAGTTCTTGCACAACGGATTCAGTTGCTGCAACCATTCCACTGACCTTGGTTTTTGGTGATTGCAACGACTTGTTTAACTGTTCCAGAAGTGAGAACACTAAAACAACTACCTTGAAGGCCAGTGAGTTGAAAAAAGACCTCGAGCCTTTACAGCTGTTTAATCAGCAGTACCATTAGAAGCTAATGATTCCAAGCTAACAAGTATTATTTCATAATGTTCAAACACAGAAGACACTGCAGATACTCTGGTCAGCCATCTTGTAGGACAAAGAAGTTTTATACTATACTTCTTATTCAGTGGCTCATCAGGCAAGTCAATTATAAGAGACACTAAAGCATCACTAAATTGCTTCTTGAACTTCCCTGAACGATTGTACAAGGCACCTAACTCTTGGACAAACTGAAGTGAATTGCTCACAAAGGGATTTGCGGCAGCTGTGTGCTGGGCAACAAGATTTGCATAGTCTGCAGAACAGTGGAAAAACACTTCAAGCGGATGCTCACTGCTGATAATAGCCTGACAACCATTATATCGGCCGTTTATGTTTGCAGCACCGTCATAAGTCTGAGCTCTTAATTTTCCTATAGGTAGCATAATTCTGATCAGAAAATCTTTTACTACAGCAGATAATGTTTTACCGATCCTGTCTGGTGGGCTGAATAAACAAATAAACTGTTCATTAACATTCAGAGCTTCATCAAAAAAACGAATGCATATCGATTCTTGCTCTAACCCATTGAGTCATATGTGCCGTCAACCACAACACCAAACTGGCTTGATTCGGCGTTAACAGTGCACACTGTGTTTCTAACGATAGAATGAGCTAAAAGCCTCAGCATTTCATTTTGGCAGTCATGCGATATGAAACTTTTAATTTGATTTAACCACAACTTTAGTTAATGTTCGAAGCCTTTTGAAATTCATTTACTTTGGTTCATCTAAAAAATAGAAAAGGTCGATATTAAGGTAGACCTCAGAACCTCCTATGAATATTGCCCATGCAAAATAAGTAGAACAATATGAATGATTTGTTAAATAAAAATGTAAATATGTCTGCTTGCAAAAAGTGAACCGATATGGAGCGGGGATGGCTTAGCTGGTAGACGTCGGACTTGCAACTTAAAGGTTTCCAGTTCAAATCCCTGACAAGCAGCCGTGAACTATCATATACCTGGTGTATATGATGCGGTGTTTGCGACGTATGCATTGAAAGATGTGTACGTCGTGTGGAGTGGCGTCTCTGGCGCATGGTTCTTAGAACCATTGTAACATGGCCTGCGTCTGTCAGGCTGTGAATAATACAGACCATGAAAATAAAAAAAATTAAATTCTGAAAAGCATTCTGAATGTCTGCTTGCGAAAATTGAAAAATCAGAAATTTATTTTTTATAATAGTAATTCATTAATTTAAATCCATAAATATAAGAAGAAGAGTAGGTGGAGGAGTATTTGAGTAAGAAAAGAATAGTTTTGCTTCAGGCAGCTATCACTATAACTACGCCTACCCGAAATATATTACTGAATGAAATTCTGTTTCATGCTGTGGCTGACGATTATGCTTGTATTAAGATAGGAGTTGAGAAATTATTGTACTTGAAAAACTGAAGGGGGTCCATATTAAGATGAACCCCAGGACCCCCCTAGCATCGCTGCCCATACATACTCACAATGTATTACTGTAGTATCATTTTTTTATCCCATGGTTGACGGTTAGGCTCGTATTAAAATTAGAGTTGAGAAATGTGTATTTTTAAAGAGTGAGGGGGTTCTTTTAGAAGTGGACCTCAGACCCCCTCAGGATTCCCGCCTACGCCATAGTGATAAAAAAACTAGGTGAAGGAGTATTTAAGAAAGCAAAGAATAATTTTGTTTTAGACAGCTATCACTATAACTACACATACTCACCATGTATTACTGTATAAACATTTACTTTATGCCATGGTTGACGATTATGCTCATATCAAAATAGAAATTTTTAAATACGAAAATGGGAAAAAAGTGGAAGGGTTCCTATTAAAGTGAACCCCCCCACTAAAAAAGAGTGGGGGGGTCCTGACCCCAGAACCCCCCCAGGATCGCCGCCCATGCTTTTGAAACACAATTGAAAATCGGATTTGTGAAAATTTTTTAAAATCGGATTTAAAACATCGAAAAATCTGATTTGGAAACAATGAAAAATCGCATTTTAAAACAATGAAAAAATCTGTCTTTTGAAAACAACTTGGATATGTTTGTTTACAAAGTTTGAGTTTCTTCTCTTAGAAAATATTAATAATCTACATCTTTCATGTCCAATAAAATTCAGTACCTTAATTAAAAACAGCTGCAGAATATAATATCAATGCTGGTATCTTAAATCCTGAGCCACCAGGAGTTTGAGTTTTACTAAAGATACAAGAGAAAACTTATCTTTTATAAAAATTTTAATATATATATATATTTTTTCACGTCAAATATAACAAGTTAAAAATTAAATTGTTCAAAAAATGATCGATAAATCAAAAAAAGTCTTTTTAAACGAGTTAAAGTATTGAAAGCTGGATTGAAAATATTTTTTAAAAATTTATATATTTAATTAACTTTATACCTTCCTTAGGATCAATCGCTGTTACGTAAGAGAGCTCTTCTCCTGCTCCACTTTTCACATAATCTTGAATTTATGAATTAACATAACGAAAAATTTGAAAAATTGAAAATTGCTTGAAGCGATTTAAAAGATTCAAACCTCTTATTCCAGTGTCTTTGCATACGTTGCCAACGCAGTTTTCCTTACCGAAACATTCCACCATTTTTTCACTTTCAATCTTAAATTTGGTTTAACGAGATAGTAACTGAAAAATAATAAATCAACGTAAACATATATATACAAAATCAGTGAAAGACCAGCAGAACTGAATCGATACCTGGCACAGGCAGTATCTCCCCTCATCCAGCTTTTCATCAGTGCATGCAGGCACTACCACTGATGGGAAACAAATCGGTATATCAATAGAGCATTTTAAGAATAATCATATTTTTCAAAACGTCTTCTTAGTCATGAAAACGATTCAAACATCTGATTTTCAAAAACAATTGGAAAATAAGACATTTAAAAACAATTGAAAAATAGAATTAAAAAAAACTATAAATATAATTCAAAAACAAAATTGTAAATCGAATTTTTGAAAAAATTTAAAAATCTGATTTATGAAAAAAATTTAAAATCGGATTTAAAACATCGGAAAATCGGAATTTTAAAACAATGAAAAAATCTGTCTTTTGAAAACAACTAGGAAATGTTTGTTTACAAAGTTTCAGTTTCTTCTTTTAGAATAATTTAATGATTTACATCTTTCATGTCCAATAAAATTCAGTACTTTTATTAGAAACAGCTGCAGAACATAATATCAATGCTGGTATCTTAAATCCTGAGCCACCAGGAGTTTGAGTTTTATTAAAGATAACTATGGAAAACTTATCTTTTTTAAACATAAAAAAATATATTTGTTTTTTTTATTCACGTCAAATATAACAAGTTAAAAGATAAATTGTTCGAAAAGTGATCGATAAATCCAAAACAGTCTTTTTAAACGAGTTAAAGTATTGAAAGCTAGATTGAAAATACCTTAAAAAAATTAATATATTTAAATAACTTTATACTGTCTATTAGTTATTTAAGTTCGGTGCTTTATACATATTTTTTGTACTTAAACTCTTTTTTTGCCTGTAAATGGTATTTTGAGTTTTAAAAACCCTATCAACTTTATAATATTTATACTCACGTAGAATTTTTTAATTTTTGTGATAAAGTATTAAAAGGTAAAACTTTTGAAAATTAATGTACTAATAAAGATGTGAAATGAAGTTTTTTGTCTTTTTAATTCAGCTATCGGCCAGCGCTATTTTTAAAAATTAAATATATTAAACTAATTTACCTTCCTTAGGACCAATCGCTGATACGTTCGAGATTTCTTCCCCTGCTCCACTTTTCACATAATCTTGAATTTATGAATTAACAAAACGAAAAATTTGAAAAATTGAAAATTGCTTAAAGCGATTTAAAAGATTCAAACCTCTTATTCCAGTGACTTTGCATACGTTGCCAACGCAGTTTTCCTTACCGAAACATTCCACCATTTTTTCACTTTCAATCTTAAATTTGGTTTAACGAGATAGATACTGAAAAATAATAAATCAACGTAAACATATATATACAAATTCAGTAAAAGACCAGCAGAACTGAATCGATACCTGGCACAGGCAGTATCTCCCCTCATCCAGCTTTTCATCAGTGCATGCAGCCACTACCACTGATGGGAAACAAATCAGTATATCAATAGAGCATTTTAAGAATAATCATATTTTTGAAATCGTCTTCTTAGTGCTAAAACGATTCATTCGTCTGATTTTAAAAAAAAATAGGAAAATAGGACATTTGAAAACAATCGAAAATTTGATTTGAAAAAAACTATAAATATGACTTTTGAAAAAGGGCGGCGATCTGCGGAAAATCTTGGGGGGGTCCTCCCCAGGGTTGGAATAAAAAAACCGATATCGGCCAATACAGTACCAGCGATATTATTTAGTATTGTTTGTTGTAGTGTACATTTTTTTTTATCAACTATTAATATTTGTATCGCCAAACATTAATTAAAAGTTTGATACTCAATAAAAATACTTTTCTATTACTACTATGAGCGATTTGAAGAAAAACAATAGCGATTTTAGTAACTTTTATTATTTGCAATCAAATAAATTTTAAAAATAGATTAAATTTTGCCAAAGTTATAAACAAAAATACAATGGTAATTTTTTTTGGCCCAAAGTGTATATTTAGATAACATAAAATACCCTCTCTGCCTGTCCTCCTGCCCTCTCCCACAGCTCGTTTACTCCAATTTCCAAAAAGACCCTTTCGAATGTCTGACCGTCTAGCAAATTCTTCTGCTAGCCTTTTTAAATCCAGACTGTCAAGTATATCCTGATGTGTATAACAAACGGCCAGTGATGCGAGGCTGTATCATAGGTGCTAACAACCAAGTCTTAAGACGCCGCAATGCACTAAAAGATCTTTCTGCAGTACATGACGTTATTGGAGACACAAGCATCAACCTGATCAATCTTTCAACCTAAGGAAACAGATGTCTGACTTCCGTGATCATAGCTTGCATTCTTTTTTTGCGTTTGTGCTGAAGTTCATTCTGGTCTTTAAACATAGGTAACTGTGAACAAAGACCAGATTCATTTAACTCACGATACTGCTTGCAAATATCATGGTTCACTTCACCAGTTAGCAACATTGTCTCCAGCTGCAAGTATGAACGCAAACCAGGAGAATCTCGATTGAACCTTTCTGTGAGTTGCATGATTGCAATGTCTATGACAGCGTGATCTGCTGCTCGATAATGTTCCTCTGGTGTTGTTGCTACAAAGGCTGGGCCCAGCCCACAATAATTTTGTGGCGGCTTTCGCACCCAAGGTACAGCAATCGGCTCGAGATCATTTGCCAAAACCATACTGTTGACATCTCTGAAAATGGCGTTAAACTGTTCATCTGATCGTAGGCGACGCAGTTCTTGCACAACGGAATCAGTCGCTGCAACCATTCCACTGACCTTGGCTCTTGGTGATTCGCAACGACTTGTTTAACTGTTCCAGAAGTGAAAACACTAAAACAACTACCTTGAGGGCCAGTGAGTTGAAAAAAGGCCTCGAGCATTTACAGCTGTTTAATCAGCAGTACCAATGGAAGCAAATGATTCCAAGCTAACAAGTACCACTTCATAATGTTCAAGCATAGAAGACACTGCAGATACTCTGGTCAGCCATCTTGTAGGACAAAGAAGTTTTATACTATACTTTTTATTCAGTGGCTCATCAGGCAAGTCAATTATAAGACACTAAAGCATCACTAAACTGCTTCTTGACCTTCCCTGATCGATTGTACAAGGCACCTAACTCTTGGACAAACTGAAGTGAATTGCTCACAAAGGGATTTGCGGCAGCTGTGTGCTGGGCAACAAGATTTGCATAGTGTGCAGAACAGTGGAAAAACACTTCAAGCGGATGCTCACTGCTGATAATAGCCTGACAACCATTATATCGGCCGTTTATGTTAGCAGCACCGTCATAAGTCTGAGCTCTTAATTTTCCTATAGGTAGCATAATTCTGATCAGAAAATCTTTTACTACAGCAGATAATGTTTTACCGATCTTGTCTGGTGGGCTGAATAAACAAATAAACTGTTCATTAACATTCAGAGCTTCATCAAAAAAACGAATGCATATCGATTCTTGCTCTAACCCATTGAGTCATATGTGCCGTCAACCACAACACCAAACTGGCTTGATTCGGCGTTAACAGTGCACACTGTGTTTCTAACGATAGAATGAGCTAAAAGCCTCAGCATTTCATTTTGGCAGTCATGCGATATGAAACTTTTAATTTGATTTAACCACAACTTTAGTTAATGTTCGAAGCCTTTTGAAATTCATTTACTTTGGTTCATCTAAAAAATAGAAAAGGTCGATATTAAGGTAGACCTCAGAACCCCCCTATGAATATTGCCCATGCAAAATAAGTAGAACAATATGAATGATTTGTTAAATAAAAATGTAAATATGTCTGCTTGCAAAAAGTGAACCGATATGGAGCGGGGATGGCTTAGCTGGTAGACGTCGGACTTGCAACTTAAAGGTTTCCAGTTCAAATCCCTGACGAGCAGCCGTGAACTATCATATACCTGGTGTATATGATGCGGTGTTTGCGACGTATGCATTGAAAGATGTGTACGTCGTGTGGAGTGGCGTCTCTGGCGCATGGTTCTTAGAACCATTGTAACATGGCCTGCGTCTGTCAGGCTGTGAATAATACAGACCATGAAAATAAAAAAAATTAAATTCTGAAAAGCATTCTGAATGTCTGCTTGCGAAAATTGAAAAATCAGAAATTTATTTTTTATAATAATAATTCATTAATTTAAATCCATAAATATAAGAAGAAGAGTAGGTAGAGGAGTATTTGAGTAAGAAAAGAATAGTTTTGCTTCAGGCAGCTATCACTATAACTACGCCTACCCGAAATATATTACTGAATGAAATTCTGTTTCATGCTGTGGCTGACGATTATGCTTGTATTAAGATAGGAGTTGAGAAATTATTGTACTTGAAAAACTGAAGGGGGTCCATATTAAGATGAACCCCAGGACCCCCCTAGCATCGCTGCCCATACATACTCACAATGTATTACTGTAGTATCATTTTTTTATCCCATGGTTGACGATTAGGCTCGTATTAAAATTAGAGTTGAGAAATGTGTATTTTTAAAGAGTGAGGGGGTTCTTTTAGAAGTGGACCTCAGACCCCTCAGGATTCCCGCCTACGCCATAGTGATAAAAAAACTAGGTGAAGGAGTATTTAAGAAAGCAAAGAATAATTTTGTTTTAGACAGCTATCACTATAACTACACATACTCACCATGTATTACTGTATAAACATTTACTTTATGCCATGGTTGACGATTATGCTCATATCAAAATAGAAATTTTTAAATACGAAAATGGGAAAAAAGTGGAAGGGTTCCTATTAAAGTGACCCCCCCCACTAAAAAAGAGTGGGGAGTCCTGACCCCAGAACCCCTCCAGGATCGCCGCCCATGCTTTTGAAACACAATTGAAAATCGGATTTGTGAAAAAAATTTAAAATCGGATTTAAAACATCGAAAAATCTGATTTGGAAACAATGAAAAATCGCATTTTAAAACAATGAAAAAATCTGTCTTTTGAAAACAACTTGGATATGTTTGTTTACAAAGTTTGAGTTTCTTCTCTTAGAAAATATTAATAATCTACATCTTTCATGTCCAATAAAATTCAGTACCTTAATTAAAAACAGCTGCAGAATATAATATCAATGCTGGTATCTTAAATCCTGAGCCACCAGGAGTTTGAGTTTTACTAAAGATAACAAGAGAAAACTTATCTTTTATAAAAATTTTAATATATATATATATTTTTTCACGTCAAATATAACAAGTTAAAAATTAAATTGTTCATAAAAATGATCGATAAATCAAAAAAAGTCTTTTTAAACGAGTTAAAGTATTGAAAGCTGGATTGAAAATACCTTAAAAAAATTTATATATTTAATTAACTTTATACCTTCCTTAGGATCAATTGCTGTTACGTACGAGAGCTCTTCTCCTGCTCCATTTTTCACATAATCTTGAATTTATGAATTAACATAACGAAAAATTTGAAAAATTGAAAATTGCTTGAAGTGATTTAAAAGATTCAAACCTCTTATTCCAGTGTCTTCGCATTCGTTGCCAACGCAGTTTTCCTTACCGAAACATTCCACCATTTTTCCACATTCACTCTTAAAATTGGTTTAACGAGATAGATACTGAAAAATAATAAATCAACGTAAACATATATTAACAAAATCAGTAAAAGACCAGCAGAACTGAATCGATACCTGGCACAGGCAGTATCTCCCCTCATCCAGCTTTTCATCAGTGCATGCAGGCACTACCACTGATGGGAAACAAATCGGTATATCAATAGAGCATTTTTAAAACTAATAATATTTTGCAAAACGTATTCTTACTAATAAAGACGATTCAAAAACATGATTTTCAAAAACAATTGGAAAATAGGACATTTAAAAACAATTGGAAAATAGGACATTTAAAAACAATTGGAAAATAGGACATTTGAAAACAATTGAAATATTGATTTTAAAAAGCGATAAATATGACTTAAAACACAATTGAAAATCGGATTTGTGAAAAAAATTTGAAAATCGGATTTGTGAAAAAAAGTTGAAAATCGGATTTGTGAAAAAAAGTTGAAAATCGGATTTGTGAAAAAAAGTGGAATATCGGATTTATAAAATTTACTAAATGTCTTCTTAAAAACGATTCAAACATCTGATTTTCAAAAACAATTGGAAAATAGCACATTTAAATACAATTGAAAAATTGAATTTAGAAAAAACTATAAATATGATTGAAAAACAAAATTGAAAATCGAATTTGTAAAAAAAAAATTGGATTTATGAAAAAAATTTAGCAATCTTATTTATGAAAAAAAATTTAAATCAGTTTTATGAAAAAATTTTAAAAATCGGATTTAAAAAATCGAAAATCGTATTTCAAAACAATGAAAAAATCTGTCTTTTGAAAACAACTTGGAAATGTTTGTTTACAAAGTTTCAGTTTCTTCTTTTAGAATAATTTAATGATTTACATCTTTCATGTCCAAAAAAATTCAGTACTTTTATTAGAAACAGCTGCAGAACATAATATCAATGCTGGTATCTTAAATCCTGAGCCACCAGGAGTTTGAGTTTTACTAAAGATAACTGTAGAAAATTTATCTTTTATATAAAAATTAAAAGATACTTATTTTTTTATTCACATTAAATATAACAAGTTAAAAGTAAAATTGTTCAAAAAATGATCGATAAATCAAAAACAGTCTTTTTAAACGAGATAAAGTATTGAAAGCTGGATTGAAAATACCTTAAGAACAGTAATATAATTAAATAACTTTATACTGTCTATTAGTAATTGAATTATGGTGCTATATATATCTTTTCTGTATTTAAAATCTTTTTTTGCCTGTAAATGGCATTTTGAGTTTTCAAAATCCTTTCAACTTTATAACTTTTATACTCGCGTAGAATTTTTCAATTTTTGTGATAAAGTATAAGGAGGCAATACTTTTAAAAATTAATGTACTAATAAAGATGTGAAATGAAGTTTTTTGTCATTTTTATTCAGCTATCGGTCAGCGCTATTTTTGAAAATTAAATCAATTAAACGAATTTACCTTCCTTAGGATCAATCGCTGTTACGTACGAGAGCTCTTCTCCTGCTCCACCTTTCACATAATCTTGAATTTATGAATTAACAAAACGACAAATTTGAAAAATTGAAAATTGCTTCAAGCGATTTAAATGATTCAAACCTCTTATTCCAGTGTCTTTGCATACGTTGCCAACGCAGTTTTCCTTACCGAAACATTCCACAAATTTTTCACTTTCAATCTTATGTTTGGTTTCACGAGATGGATAAAGAAAAAAAATAAATCAACGTAAATATATATATACAAAATCAGTAAAAGACCAGCAGAACTGAATCGATACCTGGCACAGGCAGTATCTCCCCTCATCTAGCTTTTCATCAGTGCATGCAGGCACTACCACTGATGGGAAACAAATCGGTATATCAATAGAGCATTTTAAGAATAATCATATTTTTAAAATAGTCAGCTACATTCATTGCAAATAAATTAAATTAATTTAAACAATTTACCTTTCGTATAAACCAGCAAAGGTGTGCTAGTGATGAAAACTACAATGAAAAAGAAACAGATCTTCATATCTGAAAAACAAATTAATCAAGTAATTTTTTACATCCAAAGAATTAATAAAATCTAAATTATTTTTTCTTAATTTTGACTTGGTTGCTAGATAGGAAACGCTTATGAAAACGTTTGAATTCTTAAATCATCATTAAAAAGTCAATGTGTGACTATCTCACAAACTATGAAACACTCTTACCTTATCGAAAGCTCAACTACCAGTGTTGTCAAATAGCGTTTACCTTCAAGTTCGCAAGAACGTAAGTTTTATAAGTTGTGTTTTTTTTATAAAGTATTCATGTATATAAACAATTCAAACTGATCTTTCTTATTCAAATTGTAAATAAAAGTATATATGAATTTACGTTTAAGTTTATACATATACATAGACGCCCACTTGTTTAAAATATTGGGAGGGTCCGGGCCACCTATACAATGCAGTACAATATAACGAAGAATATTATAAATGTGGCGTAAACCTGGACGAGCTTCAAGACAATCTATGATATGAAAGTCTCATCTTTTGATATTTTATAAATTAATAACACGTCATTTAACAACTTTTAATCAGTATAATTACAGATAGATTAACTATTTGAAATGTGTGTTTGTGAAGTAAGTTCAGACAATAAGTAATGAATTCATTCATCTCAACACTCTAAAACGTAGAAAAATCAATTTTGGTTTGTCAAAGTTTCATTTCTTATCAATTAAAAATAACTAAACAATTTTGTGAAAATGATATTTCAAATAGATTTTTTAAAATGATTATATATTTTAGTCCATTATCTAGAAGCGGGACCAGGACCATTTTTTAAAAATATAACTTTAAACGTATCACCTGGCTCACACGATGTATGAATGTATAGCTTGAGAGTAGTTTTGATTGGCCCAACGTTTAATCATGAAATGAATTTGAATGGCCACCATTTGTTCAGATTTGTGTGTATTGTACAATAAATTGAAAAAAGTCAGTATTTAAGCATTATGAAAAGTTATAAACCACAACAAAGACAATTCAACAATTATTGATAATTTTTCGCATCCCATTTCCGCGAAAACATTCCGAAAAAATCTCTTTTTATGTGGATTTCTCATAATTACCCGATGGGAGATCTTTGTGTTTTTAATAGATTTCATTATATTTTTTATGTAAGTAAATATTTTAATGCTGTTTTCATTTTTTTCCGTTTCCAGTTTGAATGTTGATTCTTGTTCTCGTTCTATACCAGGTTCCCAATTCTCCCCATTCCAGGTTTTACTTAGCATTCCAAGTCCCGATTTTATTTTATTTTCCTCGGGAGTCCCGCGGGCACTCGGTCAGAATTCCGCGCTTATCAAACACACACAACAACAAAAATAATTTTACTTAAAGATAGAAAGATAGCAAGGATACTTCACAGTTTCTGCTTAAATTGCGGTATAAAAAATTCAATTAAATATTGATTAGGGAGTAAGACCACCGTAGGTATTTTGACCTCTAATATGAAAGTTAGTATAGAAAATTATATCAAAATATGTATTTCAAAATAAATAAATAGTAATTGATATATTTAAACATTAAAAAATTCAATTTCTAAAAAAAAACATTGGGATGCCCAGATAATGGCGTTCTCAAGCCCCATGGAGTAAGCGCCTATGTACATACAATGTTTACAATGTATAATACAACCTGTCCTGAACTTTAAAAAAATTATTGAAAGCGTACTTTTTGATTGCTCTAATTTAATTCAATAATCACTCTTAGAATTGAATAAATAAAAATTTGTTCTCTTTTTTATGTATGATTTCACATTTTCCGAACTCGATAATCGGATATCCGGCTAACCGTTGCTATCTTTGCGAAATAAATCTATATAGGGAAGACCGGGGCAAGTTTATGTCGTTTTGTTATTTAATTTTTTTTATTAAAAAAATGTCATGAACTGTTAGAGCATTCATTTTTTGTTATAAATATATCAACATTTACTTTTAAAATTAGGTATAACAAAAGAATAATTTTTTACAATCCTACTAAATTTTCTTCATATTTAAAAAAAAAAACTTTTTTCTTTTTTAGTGAAAGGATCATCTTTCGATTTCAACTGGCATGAAAGTTCAAGTCTTTTTCCCTTTTTCTTTAAACGAGTTTATTTTAAATTTTTGCTTTAAAAAACTTAGCTTATTTTCTTTTAATCTAGTTAAGTTTTGACTGTTTTTTTGTTTGACCCGGTAATTTATTAATTTATAATAATTAAGTTAGCAAAAAAGCTCCAGTAAGACAATTATATTGATTTTTTTTAATTCTGAAAAATGAGTTAAGATGACAAGCCTGTCATTTTGCCCCGACCCTTTTGCCCCGTACTGCTTAGTTACAAATTTTCATTTTCATTGCCGTGTGTTAAAGTCAACTAATTGAAAACTATTTATGTTAATAAGTATTATTATAAATAAAACAGTAATAAATATTTTTTTCAAAAAATATGTTACCTATTTCTGCAGCAGAGATTATTTAAACGTGCATAAAAGTTATAACGTGACAGTGAAAAACAATCAAAGCTTCCAACTAAAACAAAAATAGTGATTACAGCGTTTGTATACAATTATTTAATGAAAAGGAGGTAGGAGAGCCAGTAGTGTTTGTTTCATGCTCTTAACTAATGAAAACTTGAAATATAGGACATTCGTCATCCTGCCCAGCTCATTATCTTGTCCCGGTCTTCTCTACCATCTTTTTTTATAAATAGATACGTAAAATTGAGAAAATTTGGCGTTAAATCAACTTATTTACGTATTTTTTCCATTATTTTTATATATTTAGATTGATTAATAATATTGTTTTGCTTTTACATTTATACTATATTAATTGAGTATAATGTAATATCCTGCTGTAAGTTTCAAATTAAATTTTGATGATGGCTTGAATAAATAATGGTAGTTCAAAAGTTTTCATAAATCACGAAATCACAACCGATTATTTGTTTTATCGATTTTTTATTTAGAGCTGTGGGGGTGTTGTAATACTTGTTGTAATGTTCTTTTGCCAATTAGGTAGATATGAAAATAATGGTTGTGATCAAAATTATGAAGACTTAATTCAATCATTAAATTTGAAAAAATTTAAGAAAGTTTTTTCGGAAAAATTTGATTTATAGAGATGATATATATATATTAATAAAATCATCTTTGAATTGAATTGAATTGAATTGAAATAGAAATAAAGTATATTTGATAAGGTTTTAATTTAGCCTTAAAATTTTATTGTATTTGCTGATATTTATAATATTTATCTCAGAAAATAATTTGATTAGTTGAATTTTGTGCTCAAAAATCCTTGTTAACGCAAATTTAGAAAACTCATTAATCATATAGCAGGTGCAAAAGTAGTAGTAGTAGTAGTAGTAGTAGTAGTAGTAGTAGTAGTAGTAGTAGTAGTAGTAGTAGTAGTAGTAGTAGTAGTAGTAGTAGTAGTAGTAGTAGTAGTAGTAGTAGTAGTAGTAGTAGTAGTAGTAGTAGTAGTAGTAGTAGTAGTAGTAGTAGTAGTAGTAGTAGTAGTAGTAGTAGTAGTAGTAGTAGTAGTAGTAGTAGTAGTAGTAGTAGTAGTAGTAGTAGTAGTAGTAGTAGTAGTAGTAGTAGTAGTAGTAGTAGTAGTAGTAGTAGTAGTAGTAGTAGTAGTAGTAGTAGTAGTAGTAGTAGTAGTAGTAGTAGTAGTAGTAGTAGTAGTAGTAGTAGTAGTAGTAGTAGTAGTAGTAGTAGTAGTAGTAGTAGTAGTAGTAGTAGTAGTAGTAGTAGTAGTAGTAGTAGTAGTAGTAGTAGTAGTAGTAGTAGTAGTAGTAGTAGTAGTAGTAGTAGTAGTAGTAGTAGTAGTAGTAGTAGTAGTAGTAGTAGTAGTAGTAGTAGTAGTAGTAGTAGTAGTAGTAGTAGTAGTAGTAGTAGTAGTAGTAGTAGTAGTAGTAGTAGTAGTAGTAGTAGTAGTAGTAGTAGTAGTAGTAGTAGTAGTAGTAGTAGTAGTAGTAGTAGTAGTAGTAGTAGTAGTAGTAGTAGTAGTAGTAGTAGTAGTAGTAGTAGTAGTAGTAGTAGTAGTAGTAGTAGTAGTAGTAGTAGTAGTAGTAGTAGTAGTAGTAGTAGTAGTAGTAGTAGTAGTAGTAGTAGTAGTAGTAGTAGTAGTAGTAGTAGTAGTAGTAGTAGTAGTAGTAGTAGTAGTAGTAGTAGTAGTAGTAGTAGTAGTAGTAGTAGTAGTAGTAGTAGTAGTAGTAGTAGTAGTAGTAGTAGTAGTAGTAGTAGTAGTAGTAGTAGTAGTAGTAGTAGTAGTAGTAGTAGTAGTAGTAGTAGTAGTAGTAGTAGTAGTAGTAGTAGTAGTAGTAGTAGTAGTAGTAGTAGTAGTAGTAGTAGTAGTAGTAGTAGTAGTAGTAGTAGTAGTAGTAGTAGTAGTAGTAGTAGTAGTAGTAGTAGTAGTAGTAGTAGTAGTAGTAGTAGTAGTAGTAGTAGTAGTAGTAGTAGTAGTAGTAGTAGTAGTAGTAGTAGTAGTAGTAGTAGTAGTAGTAGTAGTAGTAGTAGTAGTAGTAGTAGTAGTAGTAGTAGTAGTAGTAGTAGTAGTAGTAGTAGTAGTAGTAGTAGTAGTAGTAGTAGTAGTAGTAGTAGTAGTAGTAGTAGTAGTAGTAGTAGTAGTAGTAGTAGTAGTAGTAGTAGTAGTAGTAGTAGTAGTAGTAGTAGTAGTAGTAGTAGTAGTAGTAGTAGTAGTAGTAGTAGTAGTAGTAGTAGTAGTAGTAGTAGTAGTAGTAGTAGTAGTAGTAGTAGTAGTAGTAGTAGTAGTAGTAGTAGTAGTAGTAGTAGTAGTAGTAGTAGTAGTAGTAGTAGTAGTAGTAGTAGTAGTAGTAGTAGTAGTAGTAGTAGTAGTAGTAGTAGTAGTAGTAGTAGTAGTAGTAGTAGTAGTAGTAGTAGTAGTAGTAGTAGTAGTAGTAGTAGTAGTAGTAGTAGTAGTAGTAGTAGTAGTAGTAGTAGTAGTAGTAGTAGTAGTAGTAGTAGTAGTAGTAGTAGTAGTAGTAGTAGTAGTAGTAGTAGTAGTAGTAGTAGTAGTAGTAGTAGTAGTAGTAGTAGTAGTAGTAGTAGTAGTAGTAGTAGTAGTAGTAGTAGTAGTAGTAGTAGTAGTAGTAGTAGTAGTAGTAGTAGTAGTAGTAGTAGTAGTAGTAGTAGTAGTAGTAGTAGTAGTAGTAGTAGTAGTAGTAGTAGTAGTAGTAGTAGTAGTAGTAGTAGTAGTAGTAGTAGTAGTAGTAGTAGTAGTAGTAGTAGTAGTAGTAGTAGTAGTAGTAGTAGTAGTAGTAGTAGTAGTAGTAGTAGTAGTAGTAGTAGTAGTAGTAGTAGTAGTAGTAGTAGTAGTAGTAGTAGTAGTAGTAGTAGTAGTAGTAGTAGTAGTAGTAGTAGTAGTAGTAGTAGTAGTAGTAGTAGTAGTAGTAGTAGTAGTAGTAGTAGTAGTAGTAGTAGTAGTAGTAGTAGTAGTAGTAGTAGTAGTAGTAGTAGTAGTAGTAGTAGTAGTAGTAGTAGTAGTAGTAGTAGTAGTAGTAGTAGTAGTAGTAGTAGTAGTAGTAGTAGTAGTAGTAGTAGTAGTAGTAGTAGTAGTAGTAGTAGTAGTAGTAGTAGTAGTAGTAGTAGTAGTAGTAGTAGTAGTAGTAGTAGTAGTAGTAGTAGTAGTAGTAGTAGTAGTAGTAGTAGTAGTAGTAGTAGTAGTAGTAGTAGTAGTAGTAGTAGTAGTAGTAGTAGTAGTAGTAGTAGTAGTAGTAGTAGTAGTAGTAGTAGTAGTAGTAGTAGTAGTAGTAGTAGTAGTAGTAGTAGTAGTAGTAGTAGTAGTAGTAGTAGTAGTAGTAGTAGTAGTAGTAGTAGTAGTAGTAGTAGTAGTAGTAGTAGTAGTAGTAGTAGTAGTAGTAGTAGTAGTAGTAGTAGTAGTAGTAGTAGTAGTAGTAGTAGTAGTAGTAGTAGTAGTAGTAGTAGTAGTAGTAGTAGTAGTAGTAGTAGTAGTAGTAGTAGTAGTAGTAGTAGTAGTAGTAGTAGTAGTAGTAGTAGTAGTAGTAGTAGTAGTAGTAGTAGTAGTAGTAGTAGTAGTAGTAGTAGTAGTAGTAGTAGTAGTAGTAGTAGTAGTAGTAGTAGTAGTAGTAGTAGTAGTAGTAGTAGTAGTAGTAGTAGTAGTAGTAGTAGTAGTAGTAGTAGTAGTAGTAGTAGTAGTAGTAGTAGTAGTAGTAGTAGTAGTAGTAGTAGTAGTAGTAGTAGTAGTAGTAGTAGTAGTAGTAGTAGTAGTAGTAGTAGTAGTAGTAGTAGTAGTAGTAGTAGTAGTAGTAGTAGTAGTAGTAGTAGTAGTAGTAGTAGTAGTAGTAGTAGTAGTAGTAGTAGTAGTAGTAGTAGTAGTAGTAGTAGTAGTAGTAGTAGTAGTAGTAGTAGTAGTAGTAGTAGTAGTAGTAGTAGTAGTAGTAGTAGTAGTAGTAGTAGTAGTAGTAGTAGTAGTAGTAGTAGTAGTAGTAGTAGTAGTAGTAGTAGTAGTAGTAGTAGTAGTAGTAGTAGTAGTAGTAGTAGTAGTAGTAGTAGTAGTAGTAGTAGTAGTAGTAGTAGTAGTAGTAGTAGTAGTAGTAGTAGTAGTAGTAGTAGTAGTAGTAGTAGTAGTAGTAGTAGTAGTAGTAGTAGTAGTAGTAGTAGTAGTAGTAGTAGTAGTAGTAGTAGTAGTAGTAGTAGTAGTAGTAGTAGTAGTAGTAGTAGTAGTAGTAGTAGTAGTAGTAGTAGTAGTAGTAGTAGTAGTAGTAGTAGTAGTAGTAGTAGTAGTAGTAGTAGTAGTAGTAGTAGTAGTAGTAGTAGTAGTAGTAGTAGTAGTAGTAGTAGTAGTAGTAGTAGTAGTAGTAGTAGTAGTAGTAGTAGTAGTAGTAGTAGTAGTAGTAGTAGTAGTAGTAGTAGTAGTAGTAGTAGTAGTAGTAGTAGTAGTAGTAGTAGTAGTAGTAGTAGTAGTAGTAGTAGTAGTAGTAGTAGTAGTAGTAGTAGTAGTAGTAGTAGTAGTAGTAGTAGTAGTAGTAGTAGTAGTAGTAGTAGTAGTAGTAGTAGTAGTAGTAGTAGTAGTAGTAGTAGTAGTAGTAGTAGTAGTAGTAGTAGTAGTAGTAGTAGTAGTAGTAGTAGTAGTAGTAGTAGTAGTAGTAGTAGTAGTAGTAGTAGTAGTAGTAGTAGTAGTAGTAGTAGTAGTAGTAGTAGTAGTAGTAGTAGTAGTAGTAGTAGTAGTAGTAGTAGTAGTAGTAGTAGTAGTAGTAGTAGTAGTAGTAGTAGTAGTAGTAGTAGTAGTAGTAGTAGTAGTAGTAGTAGTAGTAGTAGTAGTAGTAGTAGTAGTAGTAGTAGTAGTAGTAGTAGTAGTAGTAGTAGTAGTAGTAGTAGTAGTAGTAGTAGTAGTAGTAGTAGTAGTAGTAGTAGTAGTAGTAGTAGTAGTAGTAGTAGTAGTAGTAGTAGTAGTAGTAGTAGTAGTAGTAGTAGTAGTAGTAGTAGTAGTAGTAGTAGTAGTAGTAGTAGTAGTAGTAGTAGTAGTAGTAGTAGTAGTAGTAGTAGTAGTAGTAGTAGTAGTAGTAGTAGTAGTAGTAGTAGTAGTAGTAGTAGTAGTAGTAGTAGTAGTAGTAGTAGTAGTAGTAGTAGTAGTAGTAGTAGTAGTAGTAGTAGTAGTAGTAGTAGTAGTAGTAGTAGTAGTAGTAGTAGTAGTAGTAGTAGTAGTAGTAGTAGTAGTAGTAGTAGTAGTAGTAGTAGTAGTAGTAGTAGTAGTAGTAGTAGTAGTAGTAGTAGTAGTAGTAGTAGTAGTAGTAGTAGTAGTAGTAGTAGTAGTAGTAGTAGTAGTAGTAGTAGTAGTAGTAGTAGTAGTAGTAGTAGTAGTAGTAGTAGTAGTAGTAGTAGTAGTAGTAGTAGTAGTAGTAGTAGTAGTAGTAGTAGTAGTAGTAGTAGTAGTAGTAGTAGTAGTAGTAGTAGTAGTAGTAGTAGTAGTAGTAGTAGTAGTAGTAGTAGTAGTAGTAGTAGTAGTAGTAGTAGTAGTAGTAGTAGTAGTAGTAGTAGTAGTAGTAGTAGTAGTAGTAGTAGTAGTAGTAGTAGTAGTAGTAGTAGTAGTAGTAGTAGTAGTAGTAGTAGTAGTAGTAGTAGTAGTAGTAGTAGTAGTAGTAGTAGTAGTAGTAGTAGTAGTAGTAGTAGTAGTAGTAGTAGTAGTAGTAGTAGTAGTAGTAGTAGTAGTAGTAGTAGTAGTAGTAGTAGTAGTAGTAGTAGTAGTAGTAGTAGTAGTAGTAGTAGTAGTAGTAGTAGTAGTAGTAGTAGTAGTAGTAGTAGTAGTAGTAGTAGTAGTAGTAGTAGTAGTAGTAGTAGTAGTAGTAGTAGTAGTAGTAGTAGTAGTAGTAGTAGTAGTAGTAGTAGTAGTAGTAGTAGTAGTAGTAGTAGTAGTAGTAGTAGTAGTAGTAGTAGTAGTAGTAGTAGTAGTAGTAGTAGTAGTAGTAGTAGTAGTAGTAGTAGTAGTAGTAGTAGTAGTAGTAGTAGTAGTAGTAGTAGTAGTAGTAGTAGTAGTAGTAGTAGTAGTAGTAGTAGTAGTAGTAGTAGTAGTAGTAGTAGTAGTAGTAGTAGTAGTAGTAGTAGTAGTAGTAGTAGTAGTAGTAGTAGTAGTAGTAGTAGTAGTAGTAGTAGTAGTAGTAGTAGTAGTAGTAGTAGTAGTAGTAGTAGTAGTAGTAGTAGTAGTAGTAGTAGTAGTAGTAGTAGTAGTAGTAGTAGTAGTAGTAGTAGTAGTAGTAGTAGTAGTAGTAGTAGTAGTAGTAGTAGTAGTAGTAGTAGTAGTAGTAGTAGTAGTAGTAGTAGTAGTAGTAGTAGTAGTAGTAGTAGTAGTAGTAGTAGTAGTAGTAGTAGTAGTAGTAGTAGTAGTAGTAGTAGTAGTAGTAGTAGTAGTAGTAGTAGTAGTAGTAGTAGTAGTAGTAGTAGTAGTAGTAGTAGTAGTAGTAGTAGTAGTAGTAGTAGTAGTAGTAGTAGTAGTAGTAGTAGTAGTAGTAGTAGTAGTAGTAGTAGTAGTAGTAGTAGTAGTAGTAGTAGTAGTAGTAGTAGTAGTAGTAGTAGTAGTAGTAGTAGTAGTAGTAGTAGTAGTAGTAGTAGTAGTAGTAGTAGTAGTAGTAGTAGTAGTAGTAGTAGTAGTAGTAGTAGTAGTAGTAGTAGTAGTAGTAGTAGTAGTAGTAGTAGTAGTAGTAGTAGTAGTAGTAGTAGTAGTAGTAGTAGTAGTAGTAGTAGTAGTAGTAGTAGTAGTAGTAGTAGTAGTAGTAGTAGTAGTAGTAGTAGTAGTAGTAGTAGTAGTAGTAGTAGTAGTAGTAGTAGTAGTAGTAGTAGTAGTAGTAGTAGTAGTAGTAGTAGTAGTAGTAGTAGTAGTAGTAGTAGTAGTAGTAGTAGTAGTAGTAGTAGTAGTAGTAGTAGTAGTAGTAGTAGTAGTAGTAGTAGTAGTAGTAGTAGTAGTAGTAGTAGTAGTAGTAGTAGTAGTAGTAGTAGTAGTAGTAGTAGTAGTAGTAGTAGTAGTAGTAGTAGTAGTAGTAGTAGTAGTAGTAGTAGTAGTAGTAGTAGTAGTAGTAGTAGTAGTAGTAGTAGTAGTAGTAGTAGTAGTAGTAGTAGTAGTAGTAGTAGTAGTAGTAGTAGTAGTAGTAGTAGTAGTAGTAGTAGTAGTAGTAGTAGTAGTAGTAGTAGTAGTAGTAGTAGTAGTAGTAGTAGTAGTAGTAGTAGTAGTAGTAGTAGTAGTAGTAGTAGTAGTAGTAGTAGTAGTAGTAGTAGTAGTAGTAGTAGTAGTAGTAGTAGTAGTAGTAGTAGTAGTAGTAGTAGTAGTAGTAGTAGTAGTAGTAGTAGTAGTAGTAGTAGTAGTAGTAGTAGTAGTAGTAGTAGTAGTAGTAGTAGTAGTAGTAGTAGTAGTAGTAGTAGTAGTAGTAGTAGTAGTAGTAGTAGTAGTAGTAGTAGTAGTAGTAGTAGTAGTAGTAGTAGTAGTAGTAGTAGTAGTAGTAGTAGTAGTAGTAGTAGTAGTAGTAGTAGTAGTAGTAGTAGTAGTAGTAGTAGTAGTAGTAGTAGTAGTAGTAGTAGTAGTAGTAGTAGTAGTAGTAGTAGTAGTAGTAGTAGTAGTAGTAGTAGTAGTAGTAGTAGTAGTAGTAGTAGTAGTAGTAGTAGTAGTAGTAGTAGTAGTAGTAGTAGTAGTAGTAGTAGTAGTAGTAGTAGTAGTAGTAGTAGTAGTAGTAGTAGTAGTAGTAGTAGTAGTAGTAGTAGTAGTAGTAGTAGTAGTAGTAGTAGTAGTAGTAGTAGTAGTAGTAGTAGTAGTAGTAGTAGTAGTAGTAGTAGTAGTAGTAGTAGTAGTAGTAGTAGTAGTAGTAGTAGTAGTAGTAGTAGTAGTAGTAGTAGTAGTAGTAGTAGTAGTAGTAGTAGTAGTAGTAGTAGTAGTAGTAGTAGTAGTAGTAGTAGTAGTAGTAGTAGTAGTAGTAGTAGTAGTAGTAGTAGTAGTAGTAGTAGTAGTAGTAGTAGTAGTAGTAGTAGTAGTAGTAGTAGTAGTAGTAGTAGTAGTAGTAGTAGTAGTAGTAGTAGTAGTAGTAGTAGTAGTAGTAGTAGTAGTAGTAGTAGTAGTAGTAGTAGTAGTAGTAGTAGTAGTAGTAGTAGTAGTAGTAGTAGTAGTAGTAGTAGTAGTAGTAGTAGTAGTAGTAGTAGTAGTAGTAGTAGTAGTAGTAGTAGTAGTAGTAGTAGTAGTAGTAGTAGTAGTAGTAGTAGTAGTAGTAGTAGTAGTAGTAGTAGTAGTAGTAGTAGTAGTAGTAGTAGTAGTAGTAGTAGTAGTAGTAGTAGTAGTAGTAGTAGTAGTAGTAGTAGTAGTAGTAGTAGTAGTAGTAGTAGTAGTAGTAGTAGTAGTAGTAGTAGTAGTAGTAGTAGTAGTAGTAGTAGTAGTAGTAGTAGTAGTAGTAGTAGTAGTAGTAGTAGTAGTAGTAGTAGTAGTAGTAGTAGTAGTAGTAGTAGTAGTAGTAGTAGTAGTAGTAGTAGTAGTAGTAGTAGTAGTAGTAGTAGTAGTAGTAGTAGTAGTAGTAGTAGTAGTAGTAGTAGTAGTAGTAGTAGTAGTAGTAGTAGTAGTAGTAGTAGTAGTAGTAGTAGTAGTAGTAGTAGTAGTAGTAGTAGTAGTAGTAGTAGTAGTAGTAGTAGTAGTAGTAGTAGTAGTAGTAGTAGTAGTAGTAGTAGTAGTAGTAGTAGTAGTAGTAGTAGTAGTAGTAGTAGTAGTAGTAGTAGTAGTAGTAGTAGTAGTAGTAGTAGTAGTAGTAGTAGTAGTAGTAGTAGTAGTAGTAGTAGTAGTAGTAGTAGTAGTAGTAGTAGTAGTAGTAGTAGTAGTAGTAGTAGTAGTAGTAGTAGTAGTAGTAGTAGTAGTAGTAGTAGTAGTAGTAGTAGTAGTAGTAGTAGTAGTAGTAGTAGTAGTAGTAGTAGTAGTAGTAGTAGTAGTAGTAGTAGTAGTAGTAGTAGTAGTAGTAGTAGTAGTAGTAGTAGTAGTAGTAGTAGTAGTAGTAGTAGTAGTAGTAGTAGTAGTAGTAGTAGTAGTAGTAGTAGTAGTAGTAGTAGTAGTAGTAGTAGTAGTAGTAGTAGTAGTAGTAGTAGTAGTAGTAGTAGTAGTAGTAGTAGTAGTAGTAGTAGTAGTAGTAGTAGTAGTAGTAGTAGTAGTAGTAGTAGTAGTAGTAGTAGTAGTAGTAGTAGTAGTAGTAGTAGTAGTAGTAGTAGTAGTAGTAGTAGTAGTAGTAGTAGTAGTAGTAGTAGTAGTAGTAGTAGTAGTAGTAGTAGTAGTAGTAGTAGTAGTAGTAGTAGTAGTAGTAGTAGTAGTAGTAGTAGTAGTAGTAGTAGTAGTAGTAGTAGTAGTAGTAGTAGTAGTAGTAGTAGTAGTAGTAGTAGTAGTAGTAGTAGTAGTAGTAGTAGTAGTAGTAGTAGTAGTAGTAGTAGTAGTAGTAGTAGTAGTAGTAGTAGTAGTAGTAGTAGTAGTAGTAGTAGTAGTAGTAGTAGTAGTAGTAGTAGTAGTAGTAGTAGTAGTAGTAGTAGTAGAAGAAAGGCTTTATTAGGGATCAATCAATCAATCAATGATTTGTAAGCGCCCTTTACTAAGTGATTTAAGGGATGGCATAGGTTAGCAAAAAATCGAAAAATTGGAAAGTCCTTACGAATATGGTTCCTGTTTGGATTTTTAACTAAGTTGATTGTCAAACTGTGAATGTCAAAAAAAGAGTACAGAATATTATCTTCTATATTTGAGTCAGTTTAGATTATGAAAATTAAATTTCTTCAAAAAAAGTTAGGTCAAACAGAAAAATGATTACGTTACATGTAATTTCGTTACATATTGTTAAACAGAAGATTTTTTAAACAACCATAATGTTATGGGAGGGGGCATAAAAAAGCAAAAAATCGAAAAATTGGAAATTTGTTACATCAACTTGGAATATGGTTTACTAGGTTATTTCATGAATATTTAATATTGGAAGTTGGTACTTTTGATGAAACCCCCCCTCTCCCCAAAAAACTAAATCGAAGATTTAGGCTTAAGCCTCAGCGTTTTCAAGTAAAAAGAAATCATTAGATAATTTAATTTACCCAAATTTTACGAAAATAAGGTTACTTAGTATAATATAATACTATATAAAAGACTTCACTGGGCTTCAGCAGTGGCATGAATAAAGTTCTACAATTGGTTGAAACGGATATAAAGATAAATCAGATTTACAAAGTTTTTTAGTGGAAATAAACGTTTATAGAAAAAATTCGAGTTTAGTTGGACATGCACTTGACATGTGTCTTCAGCTGGTGGCTTCCGAGCTCAGCCAAGCACTGAAACCGATTCAATGAGTTTCTTCTCTACTTTGAACAAAGAATGGTATCCAGTGGGCTGTTTATTTACAAAGACAACAACTCTGGTTTTTTCCAAGGCAAAAAAAGTTTTTGTTCACCAATTTAATGATCTCACTGAGTTTTCAAGCCAGAACCCACAGATAAACAATCGCCTAGGCTGTCTAGTCAGAGAAGTTATGGAACCTTCCTATTTCAAGTTGTTCTGGTGATGTTTTCCTGCTTGGATGTGCACTTGGTGTCAAAAGCAGCAGTTGAGCACTTGGAGTAAATCTTTTAGTTTGTTTCTCTTATGTAGCTCCATCTCAAGACGGTTTTAGATAGCAGAAGCAACTTATTTCAATCCCTGGTTACACATTTGTATGTAAAAATAGGGAAAATCGCATTAGAGGCGGTGTAGGTTTTTTTTATATCTAGCAGACTTTATTACGTAGTAAGAGATGATCTTTGTCCAAACTCTCAAGTTTTTGATTGGCTATGTATTGAAATAATTTCTGAAAACTCTCCTAATGTTATCTTAATCATTGTTTATAGACCACCAAATACAGATCCATTACTTTTTAATGATGCACTCACTAAAACATTAAGAAATAAATCGATAAAAAATAATTTAATATATATCCTTGGAGATTTCAATATTAATATATTAAATAGTGTTTGTAATAATATATCAAATGAATTTACCAATTTGATGTCATCATTCAACTTTATCCCACTCATCACTCACCCAACTAGAGTCACTTCATATTCCAGCACGCTTATCGACAATATATACACAAACAACCTACAACTACACATGTCTAATGTTCTTTCCAACGATTTATCCGACCACTATCCTATCTGCACCTTTTCGAAACTACAATTTTTAAAAAAATCTTTCACCCCAAAAAATAATTTCGTATTTTCAGATAGGAATATTTTCAAATTAAATAGTTTTTTGTTATCCAATGATTGGAGCAAGGTTTTGTCTTCTGACGACATAGATTTTGTCACAAAACACCTCATCGAAACAATACAAAGTGGTATAACTACTCATTGTCAACATAGAAACAGACATAATACTTGCTTGCGTAAACAAGCTTGGCTGACAAAAGCTCTTTTAGTTTCTTCAAAACACAAAAACAAGTTGTATAAAAAATGTATTAGCTCTCCAACTGATCTCAATATAAATACTTATAAAACTTATAAAAACTTATTTCATTCTCTTTGCAGAATTTCTAAAAATAAATACAATAAAGAAGAATTCATTAAGCATAAACATAATATTAAGAAAACATGGGATTTAATAAAATATCATTTAAATAACTACAATAAACAAAATAATATTACATTAAAAATTAACAATGAAATAATTACGGACAAATCTGCTATCGCAACTATTTTTAATAGTCAGTTTGCTGCTTCTTCTGAATACAAAAATAATCATATTAAAAAATCATACTTGAATAAAAGTCCACAAAATTCTTTTTTTCTCTTAGAAACAGACTTCATTGAAGTAAGCCCTATCATTAAAACCATTTCAAATACATCTAGGCGATGACCAAATTTCTAACAAACTTTTAAAGAAAATTTCACCAAATATATTAATTCCACTTACACATCTAATTAACGTATCTCTTAAAACAGGTTCATTTCCTTCTCTTTTTAAATTATCCCAAATTATTCCAATACATAAAAATGGTTTAGAAAATGATTCGAACAATTATAGACCCATGTCACTATTATCTTCTATATCAAAAATTTTAGAAAAAATTGTTTTTAATCGACTTAATAATTTCATAGAAAACGAAAATATTCTATCACCTAGCCAATACGGTTTCACAAAAGGCAGTTCTACGGAGCTAGCCATTTTGGATGTTGTGCATCATGTTGCTACTGGTATTGATTCTCGCTTACACACATTAGGTATTTTCATTGATTTTTCAAAGGCATTTGATACCATTAACCATTCTATCTTGCTTGATAAATTGTTTCATTATGGAATACGTGGAACATGTCACAAATGGTTTTGTGAATATTTAGGAAATCGTTCCCAATATGTATACATTGATGGTGTAACATCTAACACACTAAAGATTAACACTGGTGTACCGCAAGGATCTATTTTAGGACCTTTGTTATTTAACATTTATGTTAATGATTTAATGAATCTTTCCGAAATTGGCAAATTTGTCCTTTATGCTGACGACACTACAGTATTGTTCCAAGACAAAAATGTTAATAATCTTATTTTAAAAGCAAATACTTTTCTTAGTTTGTTACATCAATGGACAATTGACAACCAACTCAAAATCAACTATGCAAAAACATGCAGCATTCTTTTTGGCCCTAAAATAAAAACAAACATTATTAATTATACACTTACAATTGATTCTTATATTATAGAGAGAGTCGATTATACAAAATTCTTAGGTATCTTTCTTGGAATGAACATATAACGTATATATCAAAAAAACTTTCAAAAAATATTGGTATTTTACATAAACTTAAACACAATTTACCATCTCATATAATTAAGTTTCTCTATTCTACTTTAATTCTACCTTATTTGACCTATTGTCTCCCTTTATGGGGACATGCTTGCAAAACTCATTTACATCCTTTAAATGTTATACAAAATAATTTTCTTAGAGTCCTCTTTAAATTACACTCTCATGACCACATATCTCATCTGTATCTTCCAGCTCAAATTTTAACAATCAATCAGTTATACATTTTTAAAACCTATATTCTTTTTCATAAACTTATAATAAAAAACATATCCTCCTATTTTCCACATTTAATACATTCCTTCACATCCAACTGCACACGAACATTGAGAATTAAGTCTGACTACTACTTACAAACACCAAGAACCAATTTCTATCTAAATAGTCCAATCTATGCAGGGCTCCAACTCTCGAACAGATTGCCATTGAATTTGAAGAATATACAGCAAACCCTTAATTTTAAGAAAATAATTAAACCACTTATAATTTCCAATCACTTGAATTAATTTTGTTTTTGTCAATCAATGAAAACATTTGTTATTATTAACAATTCTTTTAATTTGTGAATTTAATTAAGAAGTCCATGTATTATTTTTCCTTTTCTGAGATCATACAAGCATTTATTTGCTTCGATTTCTGAATTTATTTGCTTGCAAATAAACGAATTGTTTTTTTTTGTTTTTTTAAAGACTAAGACATTGATGAAGAGGCTTTACCTATGGAGTACCCAATCAGTAAGCAGGCTTCTAAAATGGATGGCATTCTTGTTCACAACCTTGGAATAGAAAGACAGTGTGTTAAGGTAAACCATAGACTAAGTAAACTATTAAATTGAATGCAGTCAGTAGATCCATCATCCAATAAAAGAGCCAGCAGCCTAGAGATGGACAGATCCCGTCTTTCGGAGACTTCAAGGCAACGGGTCAAACAAGAAAACAGTCAAAACTTAACTAGAGTAAAGAAAATAAGCTAAATTTTTAAAAGCAAAAATTTAAAATAAACTGGTTTATAGAAAAAAGCGAAAAAGACTTGAACTTTTATGTCTGTTGAAATCAAAAGATGATCCTTTCACTAAAAAATAAAAAAGATTTTAAAAAAATATAAATGAAAGTATCAACCAATAAAGATTAAAATGTAAAAAAAATACAAAAAGTTTTAAAAAGTTTAAAAAAATTATTTTTCTTGTGAATAAAAGGTCTAACATCGATCATTTTGTGTGTTTTTTCAATCGCGGGGGGCGGGGGTTTATTTATGGCATAAAAAATTAATTTTTGTGTCAAATTTCTTGTATTGTTATTGTTAATCATGTCCTAAATGAACGTTTTGAAATTTTGGTATCGATGATTATGCCCCCCTACTTTATATTACATTTCGAAAAATGAATAACATTTTATACAAGAACTGTTCCACGAGAAAAAATGTTAATCGTCGTTACTCGATTGATTCAATGTTAATCGCGTTTTAACGCAATGTTTTAAGCATCTTAGAAATTAGTATGAAATAGTTTTTTTCTTTTTCTAAAATATAATAGAAAATATGGAAAATTCAGTAGAATTTATTTCAAATAGTAATCAACTTATGAAAGAAAAAAAAAGAATCCATAAATGATCAAAAAATGCCAATGTCACACATTTTATTTGAGCCAGTTACTCAAGCAAATAGGTTTCCTACATGTGTCCTGACAAGCTGAATAGATGTTCACATGGAACTGTACTTGCAGGAGATTCCAAGTGCTTTCTTGTGAGTTTCGCTCCTTCATGTTGCTGCCAGCAAACAAGAGGACACTTCTCTAAGCCTACCTTAGATTCTGAATGATTGACTTATTAATCAATTAGATATTTTCATTTTCAAAATTTGAAGTTACATATTTTCGTAATCTCTTGTTGGCGGAAGCTGTATAGTTTTGGACGTTTTCTTATCTTCAAGTTTCTTCAACTCTTTCATTTTTTTATACATTTAAAATGTTTAAATCGGGGGTCTAATGATGTGGCAATTCTTAACCATTGTATATTCTGATTAATCTTTCTATGCTTCAGTTCGGAGAGAAATGTTAAGAAAAAAAACCTTAACCTTCAGCAACCACTTCCACCCCAACCCTTAGCAACCACTACAACCATAGAACTTAGCAACCCCTCAAAACCATGGGCGGCGATTCACATCAACCCATCCCACTCCATCCCACCAACCCACACATCAATCCATCCACTCCATCCCACCAATCCACACATCAATCCATCCACTCCACTCCACCAACCAACACATCAATCCATCCACTCCACCCCACCAACCCACACATCAACCCATCCACTCCATCCCACCAACCCACTTCACCCACCCATCCACTCCACCCCACCAACCCACACATTAATCCATCCACTCTACCCCACCAACCCACACATCAATCCATCCACTCCATCCCACCAACCCACACATCAATCCATCCACTCCACCCCACCAACCCACACATCAACCCATTCACTCCATCCCACCAACCCACTCCACCAACCCATCCACTCCACCCCACCAACCCACACATCACTCCAACTACTCCATCCCACCAACCCACACATCAATCCATCCACCAACCCCACCAACACCACCACGACAGCATCAAAGGCAACAAGAGCTCCCTTCTCCTCCTGACCACGCCCCCCGCCATCGACCTCATGACGTCATATGACCTGATTAGAGATGACCTAGAAAACATCAGTGAGCTCAGCCATTGGCCGACTATGCCGGATCTGTTCGCTAAGGTCGACTCTAAGGTTGGTGTGAAGAGGTTTTGGGGGATTTTTCTGGTTTTATTTGGAAGTAATAACAAGAATAATCATGTTTTTTATTAATCCTTAATAAACTTCTCATTCTAATCGTTATCATCACCACTACCTCCATCACCACCCCCTCCCCCATGCCAGCACCACCACCTTGCGCAGACCAATGCAGTTCAACAAGCAGTGCCACCTCACCCCCTACACCACCTCCACCCTCCTCAAGAAGGCGAACAAGAAAAACAGTGATAAGGGTGGTGGTGACTATGATGATTATGGTGGTGATGATGATGATTATGGTGGTGATGAAGCGGCTGGTAATCATGATAATGATGATAAGGCTGGTGATGATGATGATGATCCGGCTTCTGATGCTTTGATTGTGGTGAGTGTTTTATTTTACTTTTTTTTTAAAAATTATTTTTCGATTTTATTTTTGATTAAAAACAGTTGTTTTTCATCCAAAATTGAAGTTAGTTTTCCATATTTTATCCTGTGTTTGACTCTATCTTGCATGTGTATGTGATTCTATTGGCTTCTCGTGTTTGTACTTAATAGTAGTAGTAGTAGTTGTAGTAGTAATAATAATAGTAGTAGTAGTAGTAGTAATAGTAGTAGTAGTAGTAGTAGTAGTAGTAGTAGTAGTAGTAGTAGTAGTAGTAGTAGTAGTAGTAGTAGTAGTAGTAGTAGTAGTAGTAGTAGTAGTAGTAGTAGTAGTAGTAGTAGTAGTAGTAGTAGTAGTAGTAGTAGTAGTAGTAGTAGTAGTAGTAGTAGTAGTAGTAGTAGTAGTAGGTGTTCATCAGATTGTTCATCCTACCCATCCACAAGAATGGGTAAGGGAGTGGTTAGAGTGGTTTGTTGTATTTCGGGTTTGAGAGGGTTTGAGGGTCGATGGGACGCGTTATTCGTTTCTCAAGTTGGTTGGATTCGATTATAGAAAGTTTTGAAGGGGGTGGAGGGGTGGTTGGAATGGTTGGTCGTGTATAAAGTTGGTTGGTTTGGTTGAGTTAGAGAGGGTCTGGGGGGTGGGTGATTGGAATGGGTGAACGGGTAGCCGAGTCTGTGTTATGATTCTTGGTTTGAGCAATGGTCAATGGTCATAAGTTCGAGTAAAAATGATGGCCTAGTAATTAACAAGCACGAATGAGACATTTGCAGCTTGGAAGCCCGATCGAATTATAATTAATACAAAATAATAATAATAACAATAATAATAAGATAATAATATTAATAGTATACATTGTTAATCCACTTTCACATCATTTTAGAGAAATTCTTGATTCTGCGACTTATCATTTAACGCAGGAACAAATTATTGAGTGGTGATGATAGTAGTAGGGGTGAGTGATGATGGCAGTGTTGGGTGAAAGTGGTGGTGGTGCTGGATGAGAGTGAGGGAGTGATGGTAGTGATGATAGTAGTTGTAATGGTGATAATTGTGATCTTGGTTTTTATGGTTGTTTCCGGATTAAGGATGATGATGATGGTGGATGATGATGGTGGAGGATGATGATGGTGGAGGATGATGATGGAGGATGATGATGAGGGTGGATGATGATGGTGGGTGATGATGATGATGGATGATGATGATGGTGGAGGATGACGATGGTGGATGGGGATGCCATCCCTGGTTCATCGTCTCCTCAAACTGTGGATATTCTCTTTTAAACAAGGTCTCCCTAATTCCCGTTGCCTTGACTGCCATCTTACAGATTAGGCTGGTTGATGAAGGATATAGGGATGAATTACTCACACCATCATCATCCATCATCATCATCACCCATCATCATCATCATTCGCCATCATCATCACCCATCATCATCATCACCCACCATCATCATCCTCCACCATCATCATCATCATCCACCATCATCATCATCATCCACAAAAACATAAAATTGATTTTTGGAAATAAATATTTTAAAAGATTTATAACTATATGTCATTAGTTCCCTGGAGTTGTAATTAACTTCGAAAACACATTATCCTGAAGAGAGATTAAAAACCTCAACATCATCAATTTAAACATTTGTAAGTCAGTAAGTTAGTTGATCTTGGGCCTAGCGAGGGATGGGCCTCTAGCCTATAAAAGAAGGATCATTTCGAGAGAGTTATTTCAAACCAGACGAGAACAAGAAAAGTTTCGACGGGGTGTTTGACGCCAGCGAGGAGGGTGTTGGACTGGAAAGAGCTGCGCTGGAAGGTGCTGGGCTGGAGGGTTCAGAGGAAAGCATGACACGCTTAGTAGAACTAGAGGAGGAAAAGGAATTCTCTATCTTTAACGAACCTCAAGGTAACGACCACAGCGAGGAACAGCGTGCCGTAATGAGACTTCTCTCTACTGACATCACCCAGTTTCCAAGTCTGGCGATGAATTTGGGAGGTGGTCCTATCAGAGGGAAGAGGGATCACTATGGTGAGTGATGTATATTCATCTTTTTTTATAAAATTACCCAGCTTATTGTTATTCTCACCCATTTTAAATTTCTCAGCATTTAACTTACATATTGTTATTTCTTTTATTATTAATATTAACATCAATTTTATTAATTAATATCATTATTCTCTCCCGTGCAGGCTTCCACCCCCTCCAGGAAAAGTGTTGTCGCCCTGGCTGCACCAAGAAGGAGCTGAAGGACATTTGTCGCAACCACTTCACCAGAAGAACTTAGCGTCCAGTCGTTCAGACAGTCTTTCACACCATCTCTGAAAATGACAGTTATACAAAATGAAAATTATATTAATACCTATTATTAAATAATTATATATTACTATTATATATATATATATATATGTATTTGTGAGCTTTATTTATTTAAATATATACATTTATTATTTATATTTATTTATATTTATACAATTATATACATTTGTGAATTTAATTAATTTTTATTTGTTTCAAAACATTATATAAGGTGAGAAACACATTCAATGTTTAAATGATTGTTTGAAACCTTTGAAACAATAAAAAAAAGCAAAAAAGTTTGTCTCAACATGTATTCAGAAAATATATTGAATAATCAGTACTAATGGCCTATTACTAATAGCCTAATTAATAATTAGGCTCTAAAATGTTTATAAATGGACGCAAGTAATCCGATTGTCTCGGAGATCTTTCTCTTTTCGAAATCTAAATTAATCTAACTATAATTGAACAATTATACAATTAAATCTACTTCAATCTAACTATAATTGAACAATTATAAAATTAACAATACTTTCAAAACATATTTTGTATTTCATATTTTTGTTGATGAATCAGTAAATAAACTTTTTTAAACTATCTTGTTTTCTTTCTCAATAAGTATATCCTTTTTAATTTGTTTATAATAGAGTCAGGGCTAGGGTAAGTGTTTAGTTTAATTTAATTTCAATTTATTTCTTTTAAATATACGAGATACGATACCATCTTCCAAACTACCGTAAAATACCAGATTGTTCGGACACCTATAATGTTCGGACACTCATTCCATGCTACATATACTGGAAAAAATTACGAATGGATCAGCTTTGCGCAGGGGTAGTACCATAGCCAGTGAGGTTAAAACCGAAGAGCCCCATCACAACTTGTGCACGCCTCCACAGGGCTTATACTTCAAATAATATTATAATTAAGATGTAGTCGCTAGGTTTGGTAGAATTTTTTTACATTTTCCAAATAGGAAAATATTTTGTATTTCATTAAAAATCTCAGTTAGTACTTATGTAATATCTCAATTTGGGTTGTATATTGTCTCAAAAGTTTGTGAAATTAACAAAAATAGTAAACTTCGAATTTTGAATAACAGAATCATGTCTGAAGTATGAAGACTTCAAATAAGTTAATTGTTGAAGTCCCTGAAGAATAAAAATATGTTTAAAGAAATTATTTCTCTGTTCCACTTTCATGTTTTGTTAAAATTCTTCTATCTTCTTATAACCCCATAATTAATTTTGCAAACATTTAAAATTTGAAAAGTATTAAAAACCATTTACTCTTTAATGCTGTTAATAGGCGAAATTGGATTTTAGATTTTAAAAATTTAGCGCATTAACATTTTTGGAAAAAATAACTTTGTCTTACTATCACTTTTAAGTTTAAAAGTAATTTTCAACATTCAAATAAATCCAAAATGTTTAAATTAAAAACAGGTGGAATGGTTGTTGTGGGTGGGTGGAGAGATGGTTGACTGCAAGGTTGCTGCTGCTGTTGTTGCCGTTGTTGTATTTGATGTTGCCGTAGTTGTTGGGGTTATTGTATTTGTTGTTGATGAACTGCTACAGTTCAAGATGCAGTGTCAGAACCTGAGGTCGAATTATGACCTTTTACAGTCCAAATTATAGTGTTTTCAAAATTACTGTTTTAAGTTTCTATTGATTAAATTAAATTAAATGACCAAATAATCTTTCATGCTACTACTCACCCACACCACCACCACCACACTATTCAACCACACTCAACCACCACTCCAACCACACCACACCAACCATACCCAACCACACCACCCCAACCACCACACCATCATCACACCAATCAGCAACAAGCCACCACTCAACCACACCACCACCACTCAACCACACCATCGCCACACCAATCAACCACACCACCACCACCACACCACTCAACCACACTCAACCACCACCCTAACCACACCACCCTAACCACACCCAACCACACCACCACTTCCACCACTACCAAAGTTATTAATACTTTTGTTTTTGTTTTATATAAATAGGTTTTAATTTCAATTTCGCTATATTTTAAGTTTAATCTTTTTAATATCAATATAATTACGTATAGAAGATGAAGGGTTTAGAGATAATGAGAAAGGGGGAGGCAAAACTAAAGAAGAAAGGGATAGTCAATCAATCAACCAATCAAATCGATTTCTATAGCGCTCTTTCCTCAAATTCAAGAGCACTCGTAAATGAATATGTTAAACAGATATGTCTTCAGATCCTTACGAAAAGTAAATAATGATTTAGAAGTAGTTAAATAAAGAGGTAATGAGTTCGAAATTTATGGACCTGCATAATGTGATGATAAATAGGAGTACGGCTAACGTCTCTAGCTGCATAATTAAAATGGTTTTAAAGTACTTTCGAGTAAATTATAATAGAGTGAATTACAATTGTCAATTCGAGATAGAAAAAGTGCAGAAACTAAAATCTTTAAAGAAGTGTCATCTAAGTAAGGTAATAATTGTCTAATACGTCTGAGATGAAAATAGCAAGATTTAGTAACAAATAGAATTTGGTTTGATAAACTAACATCTTTAAAGAATGGTCATCTAAGTAAAGTAATAATTGTCTAATACGTCTGAGATGAAAATAGAAAGATTTAGTAACAAAGTGAATTTAGTTTGAGAAGGTTAGTTTTGAGTCAGAAATAAATCTTATGCTACGACTATGATTAGATGGAACAATATTATGAGAGGAAAAATTACATGGATTAGTTTACCATTTTTATCAAAAAATATAAGTTCAAACTTTAGTGGATTCAATTTTAAAGACATTGAGCTAGACCAGTTTTCAATAGATAGTAGACATAAACACAGTCATGTGTAGAAGATTCGTTCTGACAGTCTGTCCTTCATCTGCAGAGCTCATCTGCCTTGTGAAGTAGGTAGCCAGTGGGTGCTTGCAAGCTGTGCACTGGTGCTAAATTTGAGGCCCTGGCACTTCTTCATAAACACAGTCATGTGTAGAAGATTCTTTCTGACAGTCTGTCCTTGATCTACAGAGCTCATCTGCCTTGTGAAGTAGGTAGCCAGTGAGTGCTTGCAAGCTGTGAACTGGTGCTCAATTTGAGGCCTTAGCACATCTTTCTTTTAAAATAAATCTCTGATTCGAATAATTTAAAAAATTGAAAATTGGTTTAAATTCGCCAAAGTTATAAAAAAATATACAATGGCTCATTTTTATTTAGCCCACAGTGTATATTCAGATAACATAAAATACACTCTCTGCTTGTCTTCCCGCCCTCTCCCACAGCTCCAATTTCCAAAAAGACCCCTTCGAATGTCTGACCGACTGGCAACTTCTTCTGCTAGCCTTTTTAAATCCAGACTTTCAAGTATATCCTGATGTGCATGACAAACGGTCAGTGAATTTAAGCGAGGCTATGTCATAGTTGCATGCAACCAAGATTTAAAACGCCGCCTAGCAATAAATGCCTCTCTACTGCACACGACGTTTTATACTACACAACCGGATCAGACGTTCAACTTGAGGAAACAGATGTCTGAATTCCGGGATCATAGCTTGTATTATTTTTTGCGCTTGTGCTAAAGTTCTGTATTCATTCTTGTCTTTTAACATAGCTAACTGTGAACAAAGACTAGTTGCATTTAACTCACGATGCTTGCAAATATCATGGTTCACTTCACCAGTAAGCAACATTGTCTCCAGCTGCAAGTATGAACGCAAACCAGGAAAATCTCGATTGAATATTTCTGTTAATTGCATGATTGCAATGTCTATGACAGCTTAAAATGCTGTTCGATAATGTTCTTCTGGTGTTGTTTCTACATAAGCTGGGCCCTGCCTACAATACTTTTGTGTTGGCTTTTTCACCCGAGGTACAGCAATCGGCTCGAGATCAAATGCCAAAACCATACTGTTGACATCTTTGAAAATGGCGTTAAACTGTTCATCTGATTGTAGGTGACGCAGTTCTTGCACAACTGAATCAGTCGCTGCAACCATTCCACTGACCGTGGCACTTGCTGACTGCAACGACTTGTTTAACTGTTCCAGAAGTGAAACACTAAAACAACTACCTTGAGGGCCAGTGCAGTAGTGCCTTGTTGAAAAAAGGCCTCGAGCCTTAACAGCTGTTTCATCAGAAGTACCAATGGAAGCAAATGATTCCAAGCTAACAAGTACCATTTCATAATGTTCAAGCCCAGAAGACACTGTAGATACTCTGGTCAGCCATCTTAAAAGTTGTATACTATAATTTTATCCAGTGGTTCATCAGGCAAGTCAATTATAAGAGACACTAAAGCATCACTAAACTGCTTCTTGAACTTCTCTGATCAATTGTACAAGGCACTTAACTCTTGGACAAACTGAAGTGAATTGCTCACAAAGGGATTTGCGGAAGCTCTGTGCTGGGCAACAAGATTTGCCCAATGTGCAGAACAGTGAAAAAACACTGCAAGAGGATGCTCACTGCTGATAATTGCCTGACAACCATTATTTCGGCCGCCCATGTTAGCAGCGCCGTCATAAGTCTGAGCTCTGAGGTTTTCTATGGACAGCATAATTCTGATCAGAAAGTTTTTCCGGTCGTGTCTGGTGGGTTGAATAAACCAATAAACTGTTCATTAACATCAGAGCTTCATCAAAAAAACGAATGCATATCGATTCCTGCTCTAACCCATTGTAGTCTTGTGTGCCGTCAACCTCAACACCAAACTGGCTTGATTCGGCATTAATAGTGCACACTATGTTTCGACCGATAGAATGAGCTTAAAGCATCAGCATTTCATTTTGGCAGTCATGTAATATGAAACTTCCATTTGATTTAACCACAACTTTAGTTAATGTTCAAAGCCTTTTAAAATTCATTTTCTTTAGTTCATCTAAAAAATTGAAAGGGTCGATAATAAGATAGATCTCAGAAATTCCCTATTAACATCGCCCATGCAAAATAAGTAACACAAAATGAGTGATTTTTTTATACCAATGTTAATCTGTCTACTTGCAAAAAGTGAACCGATATTTTCTGAAAAGCATCCTGAATGTCTGCTTGCAAAAAAAGTTAATTTTTTATAAATATGATTCATTAATTAAAATCTATAAATATAAAAATAAGAGTATGTGGAGGAGTATTTAAGTAAGCAAAGAATAATTTTTCTTCAGACAGCTATCCCTATAACAATGCCTACCCAAAAAATACTACTGAATAAAATTTTGTTTCATGCTATGGTTGATGAATATGCTTTTATTACGATAGGAGTTGAGAAATTATTGTATTTGGAAAGTTGAGGTCCATGTTAGGATGGACCCCAGAACCCCCCTAGCATCGCTGCCCATACATACTCACAATGTATTACTGTATTTGCATTTTTTTATGACATGGTTGACGATTAGGCTCGTATCAAAATGAGAGTTGAGAAATGTGTATTTTTAAAAAATTGAGGGGTTCCTTAAAAATTTGGACCCCAGGACCCCTAAGAAATCCCGCCTACGCCATAGAGATAAAGAGAAAAGTAGGTGAAGGAGTATTTAAGTAAGAAAAGAATATTTTTGTTTTAGACTGCTATCACAATAACTTCACATACTCATAATGTATTACTGTATAAACATTCAATTTTATTTCATGGTTGACGATTATGCTCATATCAAAATATAAATTTTTGTTAAAAAATTGAAAAAAAGTGGACTCTCCCCACGCCGCCCATGCTGACAATGTATCCAACATAGCAAAATGTAGTAACTACATTCCCTAAATAAAAAATATACTCTCTATAGTCTAAATAAAATATATATTCTATATAGTCTTTATAAAATATATACTATGTGTACTCTATGTAAAATATATAATCTACAATGTAGATAATCGACATTGTAGATTATCTACATAGTCTATATATTATATAGAGTATATAAAACATAAAGTATATACTATATAAACTATATAGAGTATATAGTAGATAGTCCTATCTACTTCTATAGTCTCATTCTAAATTTAATTTTAGGCAACTGTTCGAATTCCATTTTAGGCAACTATGACCATGCACATAATCATGGTCATAACGGGCCAATCACTAAATTTTTAATTTTACAACTTGCACACAATAAAACTGTATTGCATCATCTAATTACTAATAAAATTTGAAATTATTTACTTTCGGAAGTTGAGAAAAAATACAAAATGTTATCTACTAATATTTTAACAATTTTTCAAGAAATCAGTTTTCAAGAATTTTAATTGAATGAGACAACTTTTAGAAACGAAACCAACATAAAAATGTGCATAAAAGACGGATGCATATATATGAAATAAAAATAAAAAAAATTTGTGAAGCGAAAAACTGTAAATAAGCACGTTCTATCTTTGGAACCGGTTCATCTTGAGCAACCTTCTTCTATGTATTTTGTGTTGTATCCAGTATGAACTGTGTAATTTAATGGTTTAATATATAAAAATCTTACGTTATTCACACATTTTTGTTTAGTTGTGTAAACCTTATTAAAAATTTTGGAAAAGACCGAAAAAGATGGTTTGAGTAAATAGTTTCAATTATAGTGTTGAACTTAGAGGCAAATTAGAAGTACTTAGGTTATGGCTGTCTTCATGCTAATCAGGAAAATCGCAGTTTTTGAAAATAGGTAACCATCAATTTGAAATAAATGAACTTAAACATTTTTTTCTTCAAGGGTCATTACTGGGACTTTTGCTGTTATCAGTAATTTCTTCGCCTTAAATAAAATATCCTACTACCAATAGGCTAATAATACTCAGGTATTCTTATTCCTAAATCCTAAGAGCCCAGCATCAGCTGGAAATACTCTCTCTCTACTAGTACTCTTGCTCTCGAAAAAATTTTCATCTCAATTCCACAAAAACTGAATTCATTAAATGAGCTACTATTTTTAAATCCAAGTCATTAAGGTTAGGGTTAGGGTTAAGCTTATTTAATGGTCATCACTACATTGGCTGCCCATGAAATTCAGGGTTCTAGTCAAAATCTTAGTCATTGCTATAAAATTCTATCCACAACACAACCATTATATTTAAACCTTGGAGGACCATGCGGGTGTATCTCACTTGTTAAAAATTTGGGTAGGGCAATACAACTAGCAATCGCAAAAGCCACAAATTTTCTATTTATAAAGGAAATTTCAGACGCTGACGTATAATGTTAAACGTAAATTGACAGATTAGTGATTAAATGGGAGCAAATAAAATCAATGAGGTGCACTTAAAACCCCTTGGCCAACTGTGTTCCTCAAACCAAAGTTTTTATCAACTGCTATAGATTAATAAAACTTTTACTTTTTGCATTGTACGTGGTTATATTCCCTGTGAACGGAATTTTTCAATATGTGGTCGTTTAACTTCAGACCCAAAATCATCTAATTTGAAAGCTGAAACTCTTAACGGTTTAACCGTGTGAAAAGCAATAAAGACTTGATTGAATTACTCAAAAACAAAGACTAACTTCAATACTTTCATTTCAATAAACATTTAAAATTTAAATCGTGTTTTTTTATTTTATTAAAAGAAATATTCTCTAACTTTCTAATAATACATTTTAAGAAATGTTAGAGCTAGCAAGTTTGGGACCAGTGAAAATGGCAGCGAAAATAAATAAAAAAACAAAAAAGGTTTCGGAAACGGGTCGGGACCGGGAATCGAGTTGCGGGAACAAGACGGGACGGGAATCAAAATTCTGATGTTCCATCGGGAACGGGACGGGACGGAAAAACAAATTTCGGGAACGGGACGGGACGGGAATCAAATTTCTGCTGTTCCATCGGGAACGGGACGGGACGGGAATCAAATTTCTGATGTCCTATCGGGAACGGGACGGGACAGGAAAACAAATTTCGGGAGCGGGGCGGAACCGGAAATGAAAAATCGTCCATGTCCGACCTCTAATCTACATACATATATATTTATGTATATTTATATCTATAGATACATATATATACATAAATATCTATGCATACATGGGTTAATCCAGATTTGACTACAGACTTTGTGTCTTTCTATATTTAGGTTTTCAATTTCAAAAAAACTTGCTTTATGTATACTCATGTATGAATTATAGAGTATAAAAATCTTTTCAAACACAAAAATTGCATTAATCTTTTTTAATTAAGCAAATAGTTTTTCAGATTATCAGTGAACACTGACAGCCATTAAACCTCATTTAAAAAACAATATAAAATTTCTCAACTTAAATTTTTTTCAGTTTTCTTTTTTTCTTCTTTTTTCACACATTTGTTACTATATGCTTCGTAAATGAGAAACTTAAAATCAACTTTTTAAAATGGCGCCTGTAATGACGGTCATTTAAATCTCCGTAACTTGTTATTTTTCACTAAAATAGCTATTTTTACTTAATGAAATGGTGTTTGAAATAAATTTATTTAATACTCAATTACTTTTTAACGTTAGAACTTTAATTATTTCGAAAGAACCCAGTATAGTAGGAAAATCTATATTAACAAGCAGATCATGATAGTGTATTAATGCCCCAATCACAATTATGAGAATCGGGACAAATACTGCTATTTTACTAGTTTAGAAGTGAGTACTACAGACCATAATAAATATATCAGATATCTTGTCACAAAAATAGCTGAAAAAATTATTAGACGTGCTTATGTCAAAATACTCTTCTTTCAATGCATTCCTCAATTAATCTTATAGAAATACTGAAAAAACTCCTGTAAATTCATGACACCTAATACTAGTATTATGAGAATCGGAAAATATGTGTTAACGTCATGGTGTGCATGATATAAAATATTGATATAGTTTTACGAAAAAAAACATAAGAGCCTAATATTTAACAAGTAACTTTCTTTAAACATGTAATGTATTTATATAAAAAATTATATAACTCATTTGCTGCTCATTGAAGCGCGATGATCAGCGGGACGCTAAAATCAGAACAGAAATTGTCGAAATGAACAAAATAGTCAAAAAATGTTATAAATTGAGTATTCTAAAATTGAGAGAAGTAAAAACACGTTTTTAAATATGCCTATGACTGAATAAATCAAACCGGATAGAACTAACTAAAACAGAAATCTAAATATTTAATATTTGAGATTTGTAAAAGAAATTTAAGACATGCGTTTTTAGCCTATTTTCAATTTTCAAATAGTTAGAAAGCATAATATCGTAGTATTTATTATGAATAATTTACATGGAAAATATTTTTATATCCCTTTTCTTCGAAAAAAATGCATCCAGTCTTGGATACGATTTTCCATTCTTTTTAAAAACAAGTAGGACACTGCCAATCGTAAGTCTGTAATCGATTTTGGATTAACCCACATACATATATATACATACATATATATACATACATAAATAAACATACATATTTATACATACATATGTATACATACATATATATACATACATGTATATACATACATATATATACATAAATATATATACATACATATATATACATACATATATATATACATACATATATATACATACATATATATACATACATATATATACATACATATATATACATACATATATATACATACATATATATACATACATTTATATACATACATATATATACATACATATATATACATACATATATACACCAGTGTTATTTTCGTTTCATAAAATAATTATAATTTTTATTTCAGTTTCGTTTTGGAATTAATTAAAGTTTTTATTTTCGTTTTCGTTTTGAAAATAATTAAAGTTTTTATTTTCGTTTTCGTTTTGAAAAAAATTAAAGTTTTTATTTTCGTTGCAGTTTTGAAAATAATTAAAGTTTTTATTTTTATTTTAGTTTTGAAAATATATTAATTTACAACTTTGAACACTATTTTTTTATATCTAAAAAAATTAATTGATCATAAAGTGAAACAGTAAAATAGAACTGTATATTAACAACAAATGAGTTTTAAAAATTAACAGTCAATTGAAATTAGAGACCGACCGAAACAGATATTTTTATTTCGACCGAAACCGAAATTAGGCCGAAATTAAAATCCTATTTTCGGCCGAAACCGAAATTAAGCCGAAATTGAATATCAAATTTCGGCTGAAACCGAAATTAAACCGAAACTGTAAGCAGATTTTCGGCCGAAACCGAAGCCGAAACCGAAATTTTTCCCAACTTTTATTAAAAATGAAAAAATAGTATTTAATGATGACAATGCCAGTTTAATAAGTAAATCCAAACAAGCGTATATTTTAAGCAAAGAAAAAGTTTTTCAACAAAAAATTATTTTTTTTTGACAGGCTTTGCAGACTGACATTTTGTAAAAAACTTCCAAATAGGATTCAACGACATTCTTACAATTTATTTTTAAATTAATTAATCGAAGCCAAATCTTCTCGTTCTTTCGACTTATATACAGTGTTTTTCAAAGCATGGATATCTAGAATTCCACATGCTTGTATATCTTATTTGAATAATGTGTGTGTGTGTGTGTGTGTGTGTGTGTGTGTGTGTGTGTGTGTGTGTGTGTGTGTGTGTGTGTGTGTGTGTGTGTGTGTGTGTGTGTGTGTGTGTGTGTGTGTGTGTGTGTGTGTGTGTGTGTGTGTGTGTGTGTGTGTGTGTGTGTGTGTGTATGTGTATGTGTGTGTGTGTTTGTGTGTGTGTGTGTGTACCTCTAATAAATCGACCCTCTGGATCATTGCCAAAGATGCATTTAACTTTCCCATCACATCTAATTTTTTAAACAAATGTTTTGTTAAATATTATCTTTGAATGTATCCAAATTCACTTAAATATCAAATACATAATTTTTGTTCCAGATGCTTGTATATGTTATTCGAATAATTAGTTTGATGACACCCATAAATCAATCAACCACAATAACTAATAGATATCTAATAGAGAATCGAATCCGAACTTAATAGTTCGATTGAAGATACAGATATATCAGATAAACTACATAAATAAATAAAAATTTCGGTTTTTCGGTAAATATGAGATCTATTTCGGCCGAAACCGAAATTGAGCCGAAATTACAAAATTATTTTCGGCCGAAACCGAAAAATGGCCAAAATTGTAAAATTAGATTCGGCCGAAACCGAAAAATGGCCGAAACTAAGAAAATTGGCAATTTCGGCGCCGAAACCGAAACCGAACCGAATTTCGGTCGGTCTCTAATTGAAATATTATAAGAATTGAGTACGTAAATTATTGAGTAATAACAAATTTTAAATATAATAACAAATTTACGATTAAAATAAGAGATAATTTAATTGACAAAGCGAAGCGGTAATAAAATAACGTTTTATAAATGGCGCTACCATAGATATCCTACAAACAACAAGTAGTATACTATATCTATGGGCGCTACTTTCATAAAGCCCAAAGATAATGTTTATAACATAGACATATATTTTTTTTCTAAATTATACATTTACATATTATGGCATACTTTGAAATTTATTTAATTTTCGTTTTGAAAATGATTATAGTTTTTATTTCAGTTTCGTTTTGGAAATAATTATAGTTTTTATTTTCGTTTTCGTTTTGAAATAAATTTAGTTTTTATTTTCGTTTTCGTGGAACGATTATTCAGAATTGTCGTTTTCGTTTTCGTTTTCGGTACGAAAATAACACTGATATACACATACATATATATACATACATCTATATATACATATATATACACACATATTCATACATACAATGCTTTGCCATGAAAATGTTACAATTCAGCAATCTAGTTCTTCCTAGTTATTTTATCATATTGAAAAACTGGTCGGGGTATTTAACATTTTTTAAAATAAACTCAATTTGAGGTTAATGCTAGTAATTCAAAGTCATAGTTGTAGTCATAGTCATGGTCAGGTCAGGTTCTGTTAAGAACCTGCTACTAGTACCACGTAAGCTAGTACAACCTGTGTCGTGGTCGAGTGGCCGGCGACTAAGTTGACCGCCCCACCATCTTGTCACGATGAATCTGACTTTTTGGTGTAGAGGGTATCTGGGTTACCCAACAGCACGAAGATCAAAAACTGAAAAGGGCGGATGAACACATTCTTAGTGTCAACGACCAGCCCAGGAGCAGTGGGCAGGTGTATTACCTGTATGGGAAAGTAAGACATCCCCGCTCTACCACTAGTTCAGGGAAGCCCCTTAGACAAGTGCTATTACCCCTTCAGTCTCCCAACCAGAGTTACGGCCCTGCTGCCTCGCAGGTTAGGTTTTGGCTAATCAAAGGCTAAGAGAGTCAACCCTCATTTCAAATCCGGAGTCGGAGTCTTTAAGGTGGCTTAACTTTGCTCACAAAGTCATTCCGGCAACTCCTGCGACGCTGATGGTTTCAAGATGTATCGGCTTTGCCTTTCCCTTGGACTCATCATCAAGCGTGGAGAGAAGGGATCTGCTGCATGGGCTACAACTTTCCTTCCATAGTATTTTGCCCAAGCTTACGCCCTGGAGAGGTCACTCCAGCTTCGCTGAAAGCATTGAAAAAACACGGGAAGTAGCAGATTACCGGTTATGTCATATATTTCATATGGCGCCAGGGGTTGCTTCCGACGGTAGGAGAGATCGCAATGTCTTATTCACAACTACTGCCTGCTTCAAGCTGGGCAGCTCCCAGTCAAATAGGTGTTGTTCCATCACAGTCTGCCTGCCCTACTGGGTGCGTTGGGCTCAGAGTGCTGCAACACTCGACAAGCAGACTTATTATGTACCCACGAACAAGATTAAAAACAAAACAAAAACACCTGTTCTAAAACTGGGCACCTGGAATGTGAAAACACTCACACCAGGGCTATCTCAAGACCTCCGGATGATCAGTGATGCCCGAAAGACTGCAATTATCAACGATGAACTCGTGAGATTACAGGTCGACATTGCTACACTGCAGGAGACTCGGCTAGCTGATTTTGGAAGTCTTAGAGGAAAAGATTACACATTCTTTTGGCAAAGAAAAAGTGCTGAACACAACAGAGAATACGGCGTTGGTTTTGCAGTCTAGAACCATCTGCTGGGAATGATAAAACCTTGCCAAAAAGGAACTGAAAGACTTCTATCACTCCGTCTCCACACCACTTCTGGGCCAGTCAACCTCATCAATGCCTATGCCCCAACCTTAACGCAACGAGTGATTCCAAAGATGAGTTCTATGACCAGCTAGATTCGGTTCTCAACAAAATCCCTAAAGAAGAACAACTGATACTGCTAGGTGACTTTAATGCAAGAGTGGGTGATGATCATTACTCTTGGTCCCCATGTCTTGGTAAATAAGGTGTCGGAAAGATGAATGAAAATGGACAGCGACTCTTGGAGATGTGCTCATATCACAATCTCAGCATCACCAACAATTTTTTTCAGACGAAACCACAGCATAAAATTTCGTGGAGGCACCCACGGTCTAAACACTGGCACCAACTCGACCTGATCATCATCCGGCAATCTTCTTTGAAAAGTGTAATACATACTCGCACCTATCACAGCGCTGATTGTGATAACGATCATTCTCTGGTCTGTTGCAAACTGAGACTTCAGCCCAAGAAAGTTCACCGGTCCAGGCCTGAAAGAAAACCCCGAATCGATGGGAGCAAAACAAACCACCCAGACAAAGTGGCACAGTTTAACTGAAATCTCTTAGAACTGTTCCACCTAAAACCTCCTGATGGAACAGCCTAAGAACGTTGGGACCCTATCAGGGAAACGGTTTACAAGACTGCGTCCAAAGTCTTTGGAAAAAGGCAGAACAAAAACAGCGATTGGTTTGAAGCCCACTCCTTCACAATCATTCCAGCTATAGAAGAACGCCGCAGAACTCATCTGGAGTACAAGCTACATCCCAGTCAAAAGAGTCTACAGGCGTACAGATCCTCCAAGAGTGCAGTTCAGAAATTAGCAAGTCATTAAATGCGGTAGCACAGCTTTTCTAGAACAACTGCACTGTCTCCTCTGCAAATGCTGGGAAGAAGGAACTGTACCTCAGGACATGAGACACGCCAAAATATTCACTTTATACAAGAACAAGGGCGAGAGAAGTGATTGCAACAGCTACAGAGAAATATCTCTCCTCAGTGTCGTGGGCAAAGTGTTCGCAAGTGTAGTCCTAAAAAGATTACAGAAGCTTGCTGATAGGGTGTATCCAGAACCACAAGCTGGGTTTCGCGCAGAAAGGTGAACCATAGATATGATCTTCACACTCAGACAACTGCAAGAAAAAGGCAGAAAACAACACAAACCCCTTTTCTGAGCTTTCATAGACCTGTCCAAAGCGTTTGATCTTGTCAGTAGGGATGGATTCTTCAAAATTCTGGCAAAGATTGGCTGCCCACCAAAGCTCCTGAGCGTGATAAAGTCGTTTCATGACAATATGAAAAGCACTGTGCAGTACGATGGGTCGACACCAAGTGCTTTTGAAATCCGCAGTGGCGTCAAACAAGGCTGTGTTCTCGCTCCCACTCTCTTCGGCATCTTCTTCGCTGTTATGCTGAAACGTGCCTTTGGAGCATCAACAGAAGGTGTATATCTTCACTCCCGATCAGACGGCAGTCTTTTCAACCTGGCTCGTCTGAAGGCAAAAAGCAAAATACGAAAAGTGACGATAAGAGACATGCTGTTTGCGGATGATGCAGCACTGGTCACCCACACTGAAACAGAACTGCGAGGGCAGCCATTTCTAGCATGACTACTCTTCTTCGTCAAAGACGTCTCCGATGGTTGGGACATGTACGTCGGATGGATGATGGCTGACTTCCCAAAGACGTGCTATTCGGCGAGCTTGCCTCAGGCTGGAGAGCAATTGGCAGGCCATACCTTCGCTACAAGGACGTCTGCAAGCGCGATCTAAAATCTACAGAGATTGACGTCATCACCTGGGAATCGCTTGTTGAAGATAAAAGCAGATGGAGGCAAGCTGTGCGCATGGGACTAGAAGCGGGGGAAGCAGGGATTCGTCGGCTTGCCAGTGAAAAGCGCTCCCGCAGAAAAGAAAAACAGCAGCGTCTGCGACCAGCAGCCACCAACAATCAGCAGCAAGCAACAACCAGAGACGAGCAACAACCAACAGCGACCAACAACCAGCAGCCAACAATAACCACCAGCCAACAATAACCAGCAGCCACCAACAACCAAAAGAGAACAACAACCAACAGGCAACAAAAACCAGCTGCAAACAACAATCAGAAGAGAACACCAGCCATCAAAGAACAACAACCATCAAAGAACAACAACCATCAAAGAACAACAACCATCAAAGAACAACAACCATCAGAGAACAACAACCAGCAGCGAAAAGTTCTTCCTCGGCGCAAGTCCATTGTCTACCTAGACTGAAGGACGCCAACAAATATACATACATATATATATACATACCTATTTATACATACATATACATACATACATATTTGTAAATACATATATATACATACATATATATACTTACATATATATACATACATATATATACATACATATATATACATACATTTATATACATACATATATATACATACATATATATACATACATATATACACATACATATATATACATACATTTATATACATACATATATATACATACATATATATATACATACATTAGGGAATGTAGTGACCTACATTCCCTAGCCTGCATATATATTTAATAATATATGGGCGTAAGAAAAAAGTACGATTTCATAAAGTTACAGTGGCTTCTCATTTGAAGTCACTCATCTCCATCATGGGCACCGATCCTGGGGGTTCTGGGGTCCGTTCGCCCCACTTTTTGGTTGTGAATGGGTCAACTTCAATCTTTTGGACCCCAGGACCCTCCCCAGGATCACCGTCTATGCTGGGTAAGACCCCCCCACAAGATTTGCCGCAGATCACCGCCCCTGATTTCCATTAAGCTTTTTAGACGCTTTGCTTGAAATTTTTAGTAATAAAAAAATCAAAACTACTTGATTTTATTCTAAAAGCAGATAGGAGGTATTTTCATAGACACCAAAGTATTATTGAATTGATAAAAGTATTGATGCATTGAACCACACAATTTCGATTATATTATCTAATTTAATATAACGACAAACGTTAATAAATTTTTAAATAATGAAGGCATTTTCAAGTTTTTCTTTCAACTCAGGCGCAGCTACCACAGCATTCTTCTGCGACTTTCGGATCCGTACAGTCCATCTTATCATGTGCCGCTCGGTCAAAGCATTCTGCCATTTTGTCTCCATACAGGCAATCTAGTGATTTTTAATGTATTTGTCGAATACAATTTAATTTAAACTTGTCTTCAATATCCTTCAATTTTATTTTTTTGAATTTTTAAAATATTAACTTGTAAAAACAAGATTTTCGGAAATTAAAAAGCGATTACTCAAAAACTTCCGAAGACTTCAATATTTTAGGTATTAAACTATATTCAAGTTTTGTGAAGTCTGTAAAAAATAGAAAGAAAATAAAGAAAACAGTAATACACTGAGCTTGTGAAAAAACTCTGAAAATGAGAAACAATTAACAAATAAAAATATGAGAACCTGGATTTTCTGTTTCAAAATTTTTGCAAGTCTTGCAGCAATGTTCGTTATCAGTGTAGCAAAAGTAGGCATGCATTTGGGGACATTCATCATCCTCTTCGCAACCTTGCGACAAAGAATTAAAATTAAAAAGTTAATTCGATAATTATATGATAATTGATGTTTTAACTTTTTGAAGAAATATAGTCTTAAAATAAGCTATAATTCTAGCATATAAAATACGTTCATAAAGACAGCCACCTTACCTTTCACTGCAAGCATAGCACTGACAAAGAGTAGGAACAAGGAGGTGGAGCTCTTCATGGCTTGGTCGACTTGAGAGGATGAGTAAGAAATGCTGAAGGGACTGAATACTATTGTATTGAGAGGTAAATCTAAGATTTCAGGTGGTTGATTTTGCTATATATATATCCATTTAATGTTTGATTTTGTTATATATATCAATTTACATGTTTGATTTAAAGATGTAAGTTTCTTTACCTTGAAATAATACAATTCAACGCAACGACGTGGCGTAAACCTGAACGAGCTTTAAGACCATTCATTTATGAATATTAATACCACTTAATAAAATAACAGTAAGAATACAAAAAAAATAATTATAAAAGTTAGAATAAATATTAATAATTAAATTAATATTAATAAAAGTGATGGTCAGTTGGATATGAGCCTCAGAACACTTTTCATAATTTCGACCGTCACTTCTACAGAGGCTGCAGGTGATGGATGGAAGAGGAAGTGGAGGTCCAGTAAGAATGATATTGCCATAGTCAATTAGACTGTGCTAACTCTTGTCAAAAATCAATAAATCAAATATACTTATATAACTCTTTTCATAAATTTAAAAGCGCTCTTTGCATTTCCCACTCACAATTAGATGCGCATGTGGCATTGATTATGGGGGAGGAATTGCATCACCCACGCACTTTCAAAAGCACCTCAAATATGTATCTTTATACCATTTTTTAGCTTTTTTTGGTGGGGGATAGTTTTTGTGTTAGGAATAAGAAGTTTTATTAAATTTTATTAATTGCGTTTAAAAAATTGTTTTTTAATAACGCTTTTATATAATGCGCCAAAGCACGCAACTGAGGTGCCACTCACATGACATAAGTTTTGAAACACCGCATCATATACATAGCAACCACCACAGATTTTCCAAAATGCCAATTTGAAAAAAATTAATATACATATAATAGATTTTGACTTTTAGATTGTGAATCTGTTTTTATTTTTTCAATATTCCAAACGGTTCAAAAGTTATTCAGCTTTTAAACTCGAATAAATAGAACTTTTAGGATAATTACGTATAGCGCTGTTTGGCTTGAATAAATATGCGTTTCATGGACCTGACTTTGAGAGTCTTACTTTATCACTATACTTTTTCAATACCTCGTATATTGATGAAACTTTTTTATGAATGAAAATTCCAATTAAAAACTTAGATTAAAAGCTTATTTCGACAACTAAAATAAAAAATCATACTCTTATTAAATCTTGTGAAACAAAAATTTTGCTCTAAAGTAATGGGGGAGGTTGCACAAGATGGGATGATTTTTACACGTAGCCTCATAGCTCAATGGCTTAACCAATAACGTAAATTAAAATTTATTCAGCCATTATATCGCCTCATTGTCTAACACACAAAAATAAAGATGGTCTAATGTGATAGGAGAGAAGGATGAAAAAGATTCAGAACTAAACTTAGTAAAAGATGGTGTAGTCCTATTATTAGACGAAGATCTAATATTACATATTTTATTAATGAAAAATTCAAGAGAAAAAGAGCAGGAGGAGAGTTCTTATGTAAATGTTTAGATAAGGAAGACCACCTATTCTTAGAATTGGAAGAGAAGATGAAAGAATTTCTTAAAAACGAAGAGTGTTTATTAAAAAGGGGAGTGCGATAAGAAGAGAAACAATTTTGCCATTTATTCAAACAGGATACAGAGAGGGAAGATCGATAAGTTCGTTCATACTTGCGAGCTAGTCGCTTAAAAGTCATGCACTCACAATCATACCACGGGGATTTTTCAGAAGACGATTTTTTAGAGACGATCTCGGAGAGTTTTGAATGGAGCAAAAATATCTATAAAAAAAGAAGAGAGAGTAAGATTAAAATTGTCAATTAAATTATCCACATCTGCAAAAAATTTAGAAGCAGAGTCAGAAAAAAAAGCATTTAGTAAAATTTATTTTATCAAAATTAGACCAAGGACGCTTAACAATAGAAGAGGGGAAGTTAGAGAAAGGCTGAGCAAGAGATAGTTTAAAAGTTTAAAGTAGTGGTCAGTAAAGTGGATTGAAATAGATTTAAAATGATTAATTTTGCTATAATTAGAAGAAATTACAAAGTCAAGAGTACATGAGTAAAAAAATTACAGTTTTGAGATCAATTAAAAAAGTAAGAATTTCAAGAAACTTAGCAACATAAAAGTTAGAAGGTTTATTAGAAGAGATATTAAAGTCTCCAAGAATATCAAATGAACAAGATAAATAATAAAGGATCTCAGAGAGGATATGAAAATCATCTAAAAATTGAGGAAAGGCACTGTTTGGAGGTCTATAGAAAGCAACTAAACTAAATTTTTTAAAAAGTTTCACAGTAGTAAAAAGACATTCAAAGAATGAAAAGTGAACAGAAGAGTCAACAGAGATAGAATAAAATAAATCTCAATCTGGTTTTAGAATTTGCCACTCCACTGAAACTGCTTTTGATACTGTCAATCATAATCTTTTATTAAATGTTTTAGATTCTTCCTATAATATTTCTGGATCTTGTCTTATCTGGCTTAAATCCTACCTTTCTGAGCGAACTTCCTATGTATCAATTGAATCTTCTCGTTCTTCTTCTGTTTCTTTATCTTATGGTGTTCAACAGGGCTCAATCCTTGGTCCTTTACTTTTTATTCTCTACACCTCGGAACTACCTAATATTATTTTTTAATCTTCCTTAAACAGTCAAGTTCATGCTGACGACTCCTATATTTATACATCTTTCACTGACTCTTCTCTTGACCTTACTGTTAATAAAATAACTCTATGTCCTCAATCTATAATCTCTTGGGTTTCATCTATGTTTCTCAAACTTAATCCGGACAACATTGAACTCATATATTTCAATAAAGAATCAAAGTCTTTACTATCCCTTCCTTCTTTAGTTTTGCTTCCCCTTCCTCACTATCTCTAAACCCTTCATCTTCCATTCGTAGCCTTGGTTTTATCTTCGATTCTAACCTGTTTTTAGCTCCTCAAATTCTATCTGTCTCTAAATCTTGTTTTTTCAACATTCGTCGTATTAAACAGATCTTTATTTTCTTGATTATCCTACTTTGCAGCTTTCTTGTATCTTCTCCAATTCTCTCCAGAATTGATTATTGCAACTTTCTTTACCATGGCCTGCTTGACACTATTTTAGCTTTTCTGAATATGTTTAAAATTTATAACTTTACTGTTCCAATTTATCTTAAAAATCTAATTAAACTCCCTTAATCTGGTCTAAGATCATCTATCTTTAAACGTTTTTTTCGTTTTTCAGTTAAACACTCTTTTCCTCAACGTTCTTTTTCTTACTGCAGTCCTTTTTTATGAAATTCTTTACCCTCTTCTCTAACTTCAACTAAGTCACTCATAGCTTTCCGTCGAGGCCTGAAGACGTATTGGCTCAAAACGTGATGGCGGAGCGCCTTTTTTCGCTTCATAAAGGAACATAAAGTTGATTAATTGAACTTCTTTTAATTTATTTTTGCTCGAACGAAATGTATCTGCCGCAGAGCATATTTAAACTTGCATGAAAGGTATGAGAGCTCTTCACTAGTGAAAACATGAAAAAATAAATGACCGCGAAAAATATTCAAAGCCTCACAACTAAAACAAAAATAGTGATTTCAGCGTTTGCATACTATTATTTAACGAAAGGTAAGTAGGAGAGTCAGTAGTGTTCGTTTCATTCTCTTAACTAGTGAAAGACTAAAGATATAAGACATTGGTCATCTTGCCCCGGACTCTTCTAAATATAAAATAATGAACTTGTACAGAATAAAATAAAAATAAAAACTTGAATTAATTTTAGTTTTAATTAAACATAAATGTAAAATATCACTGACTCAATTTCAAATCCGTTAATTGAAGGATACATAAAATAACGCTCACCCGATAAGTGCGCTGAAGTTAATTCAATAGAGAAAACGCATTTGATTGCTTGACGGCCCCAAAGCTAGCTATTCTATCGATCGAGGTTCGTTAGTGTGATGGGCGAGATAAGAGTTATTTATTGTTTGCAAACTTTCCATTGAATTCTCATCCTATTAGAAAGCCTTATTTATGTGCAGTTGCTTTCAAAGAAGCAATTTTGATTTTTAGCGATTTTTGTTTTTTTGTTTTTTTAATATTGAAAATGGGAAAGAGTGTGAGGCATGGCAGGCGCTGAGGGTGAGAAAGGAGAAATTTGAAAGTAAAAATTAGTTTTTTTGTGGTATGTGTATGGTCAAGATGTGGAGAGAAAAAATGTAAAAATGAAAAAAAGAGTGGTAAATGCAGAGAGCAAAGTATGAATTATGGAACAGGAAGTAAAATAATGCAAAAAGAATGATAAAAAAATGCAGATGTGTTAAAGACGGATTTGAGGGAGGAGGTGCAGAAAGACATTAAGCTGCCAGGAACCAAGGTAGATGAGGAGTTAAAAACTGATCTGGTGAAGGACGGATGTGGTAAGAAGCCAGAATGAAAAGGCGAGAAAAAAAAAGATTATCATGTTTGGGTTGAAGAAAGAGGGAAAAGATGATGATGTCAAGATGAAAGAGATAATCAGAGTCATTCCTCAAGATGCAATAGAACCAGTATTAGTGGAAAGAATGAGAGAAAAAACGGGGTGAGTGCTGGCATTAAATTAAGGTCAGATGCAGATAAGTGGAGGGTGATGAGAAGAAAGGGATCTCTGAAGAAGGATGAAAGGTACAGAAGAAAAAACAATGGGAAAAAAGCAGAAGAGAATAGATCAGCTCATGAAAGCGTTGATAGAAAAAATTGCAATTTAGGCCGCAGAAAGAATGTAGAAAAAGACGACTATTGAAAAAAAAAAGACAAAGGAGAGGTTTAAAAGAACTGTGCGTGAAAAACCTGAACGAAGATCAGATGGGGGATGAACAGTGCTTCTTATAATGGTTTGGTATGGAAAGGAAGATGAAAGAAGGGAAATGTGGTGGTGTGGGGTTTTTAGTTAAGAAAGGCTTAAAAGTAGTGAACAAATACAATACAATACAACGACGAGTAAGATTATAGTGGCATAAATCCGGTCGAGCTTCAAGACCACTTAGTTATGGAAAAGTGAATAATTATATTAATAATTATTCTTATTTTAAAATTATTATTAACCATTAATAAATAATAAATAAATAAATAAAATGAAGATAAAATTAGAAAGCAAGAAATTGATGAATGGAAGATATGAGCAGTAGATTTTTGGGTTATTGTGATCTGCCAAACAAGTACGTATTCAGGGAACGGCTGAATGTCGCAGTCGAGCTCGGGGATTTGAGTCTATTAGGAAGACTATTCCAAAGAGTCGGCGCTGCAACAAAAAAGCTTCTTGCACCTGCATACTTGAGTTTGTAGCTCTGTGCAACTACATCTCTTGACCTAGAAGACCTGAGTCTTTCCCTCTGGGGAAGACTTGCTCTCATGACAATGCTACTCGACAAATAATCTAGGCACTCATTAGACAGACACTTGTGCATTAACAAGATGTTTTTGTATTCAATTTTATTTTCAACACGAAGCCAGTGAAGCTCTTTGAGAACAGGGCTGATGTGATCGTACTTTCTAGCACCTGTTATGAGCCTTTGTCGAGATAAACTCCTAGAGGTTGCTGACACTTTCAGAAGGAATTATCTCGTTCTGACAAAGGCGAACTGGATCTTTGGGAGTGTAAACAGAGTTTCGACGGGATGAGAGCCAGATAACTTCAGTTTTTCTGGAGTTAAGTTTCAGGTGATTGGAACCCATACAACCAGAAATTTCATCAAAGCATGATGACACCCTTTTTTGCAGGTCAGCCTGATGACCTTTAATGCAATGACCGTAAATCTGGGTGTCATCAGCATACTGATGAAAAGCAAGCTCATGTCTAGCTGCTAATTTTTCCAAATTTTCAGTGTACAAAGAGAACAGTAAAGGACCAAGGACTGAACCTTGGGGGACTCCTACAGCGGAAACCGACATTGTCGATTTTGTCCCACTACAGCGGATGTCAAAACATATGCCACCTAAGTAGCCCCTAAACTCTTCTAACGCAGATTCAGAGAACCCATAGTCTTCGGAGCAGTGTTGCATGATCTACCAGATCAAAAGCTGCCGATAGATCAAACAACACTAACAATGTAAGCTTACCGTCATCTGCTGCTCTAAGGATATCTGAAAAAACCTTGGTTACAGCAGTTTCTGTCGAATGATGACGACGGTAAGCAAGGGAGGAAAAAGATGAAATTCTGCGAAGTAGTTGACTACTCTGTGGAGAACTAATCTTTCCATGAGTTTGGACAACACCCTCAAGTTTGAAATAGGCCTGTAGGACGAAGTTTCAGTTAGTTTAAAACTCGGCTTCTTAAGCAGTGGCGTGATGTAGGCCGACTTGAAAGACTTCGGAACCCTGCCTGCCGAAAAAAACCTGTTGAATAAGCTCACTAAAAAGAAGCAATTATTCTAGGTATCTCTTTCAACAGCCATGTAGGAACCGGATTATTCGAGCACTGCTTATTTGAAAGCCCGTGAATAGCCCTAACTACTTCCTCTTCGTTGACTATGCTGAACCCATTCAAACTGAGCCCGTGCTCGCAGAATGAAAATGTTGGATCATCTTGGGCATTGATTGACCTTCTCGCCGACGCAACTTTCTCTGTGAGGTGTGCGTGATAGTCATCAGCACTGATGCCTGAGACTGACGACGTCTTACTTCTGCCCGCGATGCTGTGATGAGTTTCCAAGTATCAGCTGACTTCCCTTTGGACTGAGAAAGCTTCAAGTTCCAGAACTGTTCTCGCTTACGTCTGCACAGACTCTTGTAAACTTTCAACTGCTTGACCCAGGCAATACGCGCGTGCTCATTTTTTGACTTACTGTAGCTTCTTTCAAGACTTCTCTTAAGGCGTTTAGAGGCGCGACACTCATGGTCAAACCAAGGGTCCGAAGGCCTCTGGTGCACTCTAACAGTATTAAGAAGAATCAACTTATCGAGAATGCTAGTCAAAGTGGAGCTGTAGAGGTCAGCAGCTGAATCTACATCAAGGTCAGTGCTAGTCGAGAGTGGAGACAATCGAACCTGTTGAGCAAACTCTGTTCTATCCAAGAGTTTCAAACCTCTACTAGAAATTAATTTGTACAAAGAAGACGGTTTGGCCAGTTGACTCTTCCAGACCAACAGTTTGTGGCCTACCTCAATGCAGTCAATATCATGGATGGCTGGCTCATGGCTTCTAAGTGCGTGCCGGCTTCGGCTTTACGAGTTTTCCGCCTCGTCTACCACGATATTGCCAATGCTTTTATATTTGCAGTTGTGGGGAATAAGAATCTTGTTTAATTTTTTTAAAATAAAAAGGTTAAAAATTTCTCAATTTTATCAAGCAACCGTATTGGCGCCTAGCAAAGAACAAACAAATACCAAGAAGAAGATTTGCTGGTGTTGAGGATGAACGGAGAAACAGGTGTGTAGTGCTGTGTGTGGTGTATCAGAGATGCGAGAGGGTGGATAAGGTTGCAAATGAAAGAATTTCATGCATAGCTAGGGTGGCAAGGGAAGCAAAATGTTTAACCCATTAACGCATACTGTCCTTTTTTAAGGACAGCAATAACAAGTTTTTTTTATAATAGTTATCTTGATTATATTTATTATCTTTGCAACTAATCCTGTCTTATATAAGCTGAAGTCTTTAAAAAAAAAATTTTTGTGATTTGAAATTGATAAATTGTTTCGATATTCTGATTTTTCAAGGCGATAACTAAATTTTTTGTGTTTTTGTCATGGCTCATGAAAAAAAGTTAGTTATAATTTTATTTAATGTCTACCATTTATGATTTATAATATTATTCCATTGTTATTCATTCTTATATCTTATTTTAAAATAAATTTCATTTTACATGTAATATTATTTCCAAAAACTGTGTTTTATTGAGTGTCCTTTTTTAAGGACACTATGCAGTAATACAGATGGTAAAAACAATTATTTTCAGATTCGCTCTTCATGAAGTCATTAGTATTTTGGAAGATGACAATGATTTCTTTTCAGCAGATATAGTCATGATTCCTTCTACTGACCCAAACTGCTCTGATGAGGATAGTGAACCCGAGGATGGTGAAGGTACCCTAGATAATTTATCAAGAAACCAGCTAAATGCAGAAGCAGAAATAGTAATTTCCAAAATCGGGGAAGAGAAAACCACTATAAGTAGAAAAGAAACTGCTGTAAAAAGACAGGAGATAGACTTGTGGTAGGAAGAGATTTCCACGGACATCTTATGGAATTGGATGGGGTAGATAACACAAACGGTTTGATGGTTAAGAAAATGATCGAAGAAGAAGAGCTGAGCATCTTGAATTGTGAGTGGCCAGGGATGAACATTCCCACTTGGAAATGTGGCAAGAAAGAGTTTGGGTTAGATTTGGTACTAACTAACGATAAAGGAAAGGAATAAGTGTTAGAAGGGCGACTTGATGAGTTTGGGGAAAGTGACCACTGTTTGGTGCGGTAAAGATGATGTGGCACAAAAATAAAGATCAGAAAATAAAAAAAGAACAAGAAAAAGATCATTAAGGAGGAGAGTTTAGAATTCTGGGGTGGGGAGGTTGAAACAGAAATAAATGAAAACAAAGGGGAAAATATTGAAAAGTTGATTAGAAGAGTGGCAAAAAGATTCGAAGTGGAGAAACCATTACATAGATTGGTGGGATTTGGAAGTGGAAGCAAAAACAGATAGCGAATAAATTGGTTTTGAAAAAAATAGCAGTGGAGTAGAATAAGAATGGAAAACACGGAAAAAGGAAATAAAAAGATGATAAATATGTTCAGAGAGCTGAATAAGTTTATGAGGAAAGAAAAAAATCTAATGGAGGTAGAGGATTTGGTGGATGAAGAGGGTGGTGTGTGGAGCTGGCTCTAGCAATCCTGACGTTTACCTATTGATAGTATCACTCTGGGACTAGTGTACTGCCTAGGTAGGTGAACCGGTCAGCCTTTGACCATTGACCAAGATGTTGGACTCAACGTAGGGCTTTCAAGAACCATGATCAACTATAACATGACAAGGTCATGATCTTCCACAGACCCTCTTTGCTGACTTTGTCAAAAGCCTTGGTGAGCTCAACATGTGTAAGAAAAGACAAGTTTAAATTTAGCTCTTGAAACTTTTCTTGCAGCTGCCTGGCAGCGAACACCATGTCGATGGTTTCTCGTTATTTTCGGAAACCACACTGACTTTCAAGTAGGAGCAAATATCTTTTCGGCAATGGAAAGCTGTGATATGCCTCTGTGGAAGTAACAGGTTTCCGCATGTAGAGATGTATGATGGAAGCATCGTTGAATCAATTCTTCACCACGATTCATATAGTTTGTCTAGCTTGTCTAACTGGGCATAATTTAATTCATTATTAATTTTACTTTTCTAGTTTTTGGAAAAAGTCTTCAACTAATAAAATGAAAGATATTTAGAAACAATTAAATAGTTCTTTTTAAAAGTTCAATTTTATGATAATTTCTGAGGCGTCAAAGAAAAGTTCTCATTCCGTCAAATATAAAGCCTTAAAATTTAAAAACGCTAAACATTCTTCAAATTCTGTCAGCTTTTCAAAAAAATAATTGTAAAATATTAATGGAGGTATGCTATTTTCAAAGTATGATAAAATCGTGCATACAGAAATTTGTATGAAATAAAATTATTTCGTATAAGATTACGTACGATGTGTGTGTGTGCGTGTGTGTGTGTGTGTGTATGTGTGTGTTTATGTTTGTGTGTGTGTTTGTGTGTGTGTGTGTGGGTGTGTGCGTGTGTGTGTTTGTCTATTTTTGTGCTTGCGTACACCTCTCCGTGTATGCAAAGGCTGGTCTGCTCATTTCACCGTAGCATCTTCAAGAGGCAAAACGTTTCTTTCGTTCTTTCTATTCCAATTTTTTCTTTGCACATTTTTTCTAAAAATTGATTAAAACTTCAAATTTGATTGCATACATGGCTCAAAATATAAAAAAAATGAATGTAAAATTTTGCATTATTGAAAAAATTCTTTATTAAAACCTATGCGCGAGTTTCATTTCAATGATGAAATTTTAACGATGCACTAGGTTCATCTTAGCAGCCTCTTTGAGGCAAGGGCGTGTCAATATTTTAAAGAAAATCTTTTCCCACATTCCGAAAATATAATTTTTTTTCAAAGTATAAAATACATTTTCTTTTACCAGCTCTAGCTTTAAAAATAGGTTACATTTTAATCTTCAGTTTTTACTCAATATTTTGCAATATGTAATAACACTGCGCCATATAAATCTCTGTGTTTTTTAATTAAACTTAAAATTATTTTTTAAAGTTATTATATTTGCATGTATAAAAAATAGAATATGTTTTTTTTTAATGAAATAATAATGTGTTTTGCTTTATTGGTGGAAAATTCACATGAAAAGAAAACAAAAACTGTAGTGATTTTATGGATAAAGCGTATTTCGGTAATTTCATCCAGCCTCAGCGTCCTCTCATAGGCTCTCAGAGTCAGCATACAACCCTTAATCCTTGCCGGCACAATGTCCGCCTCACGCCACACTGCTTCATCGGGACATGTCCTGGTTAGGCCAGCGATGATTTTTGCCGCTCTATTCTGTTTCCTTTCCAGAAGATCAAAGTTGGAAGCACTTATCCATGGCATCCATCTGGCAGCAGCATACCACAGTACTGACTCCACCGTGGCGTTGTAAACCTTCTTCAGTGTCGCAAATTCACATCCTTAGTCCTTACCAGGGAGTGCTGCGATCACCTTAGTTCTTTCACGCATGGAAGCTGCCACCATTTGGACGTGCTTACCAAAGCTGAGGTCTTTGTCAATTAACACACCAAGGAACCTGCAGTGACTACTGAAACGCATTTTGTTGTCGTTGTTGTTGTTCTTCATTTTTTAGTTTTTTATTTGTTTTAGTTGTTGCTTCTCTTGCTTTTGTTTTAGTTGTTGTTTTATTTTGATAACTTTTTCACTTTTTTGTCAACTACTTAATTCTTGTGTCATATGTTGTTCGTCCGTCGAGTCGACGAGGACCACTTTAAAGTCATTCGGTTGTGTGTGCGCAAATGGCTGATGAAGCCGATCCTGGCACGGAAGGTTCAAGAACATGAGGGACATGGGATGAGTGGGACGTCTCCAGGAGGGTTGGAATTGCCTCTTCTTTTCTGCGGCGTTGATCCTGTTTGCTTCACAGGTCATGGCATCTTTGTGAATGGAAGAGTGCCAGATGGAACGATTTGTTGCAGCTTGTTCCCAAGTTTCTACGTTGATGGAAAACGCTTTTAGTGAGGCTTTCAGAGTCTCTTTAGGCGTTTTTTTTGCCCACCCTGAGATCGCTGTGCATGCAGAAGTTCACCATAGAAGAGTCTTTTTGGCAGTCTCTCGTCTGGCATTCAGACTACGTGCCCTGCCCAGCGAAGGTGATATTGCATTAGCAAGATGAAGATGCTGGGAAGTCCTGCTACGGACAGTACCACTGTCTCTGGAGTTTTGTCTTACCATTTTATGTTGAGGATTTTCCTGAGGCTTGTTGTGTTAAAGTGGTTCAACTTCCTAGCATGGCTTTGATATACAGTCCACGTTTCACATGCATATAGCAGTGTGGGAGCACTACAGCCCTGTATACCTTCAGCTTTGTCTTGGTGGTGATGCCTCTTATGTTCCAGACGTTGGGGTACAGCCTGCCAAAGGTGGAACTGGCTCTAACGATCCTTATATCACCTCGTCATCGATAGTGACACTTTGGGATAGTGTACTGCCTAGGTAGGTGAATCGGTCCACTGTGTTGAGCTTTTGTCCATAGACCGGCTCAACGTAGGGCTTTCCGGGTGCTGGCTGATGAAGGACTTCAGTCTTCTTTGTGCTGATCGTCAGACCAAAGTTTGTGCAGGTGCTGGAGAACAGGTTTACGCTGCGTTGCATGTCGTCTTCTGAGACAGCGTTGAGGGCACAGTCTTCAGCAAACAGCAGGTCTCTGATGATGTCTGTCGTAACCTTGGTTTTTGCCTGGAGCCTTCGAAGGTTGAACAGTTTGCCATCTGTGCGGTACTTTAGATTGATACCAACCACCTCATCTCTGAAGGCAACCGTCAGCATGGCTGAAAACATCAGGCTAAACAGAGTTGGTGCCAGAACGCAGCCTTGCTTGACCCCGTTCGTGACTGGGAAAGGGTCAGATGATTCTCCACTGTCCTGGACTCTGGCTTGCATTCCAACGTAAAATTTTTTCACCAAGACGATGAATTTCCTAGGACAACCGTACTTGGCCATGATCTTCTTTAGACCCTCTCTACTGATGGTGTCGAAAGCCTTGGTGAGATCCACATATGTAGAAAACAGGTATGAATGACTAAAAGTGACTTGCACAATGAATTGGATTAAAGCGAGAAAGAGTTGCGCAGTTCTTCGATCTCACTTTCTCGCCCGAGACCATCTTGATCCAGTAGCAGGACAGAGTCGAGACGGCTGGAGATGGAAACGGGTGCAGTGGATGGCCATGATGTTCTTCGTGTCTCGTCATGCCCTTAGCGTTCCACAAAGCTTTGCTGAGAATCGCCTTCTTGGCCGTTGACCATCGAGGGTTTCTCTGCTCCGTCCGCCAATTCCAGTCTTCACGTGCATAGGTAGACATACCTAGACCACTGCGCACGCTACAGTTCTTATCTTCGTCCCAAGCCCTGGAACAGGGAATCAAGTTAGTTATAGCGCCAACAACCCGCTTTCGCCCCTTCAGCATTTAGCATTATCCATGGAGTGCCACGAGGAGGCATGCTGTTGGACTTTGGAACAGAGCCTGCAACGCAGGTCGACCTTTTTTCAGTTTTCTTGGTGAACCCCCGGACCAGGAGGGAACCCACTCAGAGTCTTGCTCCACTTGCTCCACTGTTCCACTTGCTCCACTGTGTTATATATCGATGAATACTTGTTCAAAAGTAATGAAAATGAGCTTTATTCTAATTAATTCGTTAAAAAAAGTGACCCACCACGAGAAGTTTACCAAATTATTTTAAATATTTCAGTCAAGTTTTTTAACAAGTATTTAAAAATATATATAATTATTTCAATCATTTAAATTATTGTTAAAATTTTAAATTATATTATATTTAGAGCTATTCCACGATTAAAAATTTTAATCGCCGTTAATCGCTCGAATAAATATTTTAATCGTGCGTTAATCGTATTTTAACGCAATGTTTTTAGCATCTCTGACATTAGTTTAAAACAGTATTTTAATTTTGTTTTTCACAAACGTAATTGAAATTTCATAAGAATTTATTTATAAAATTAATCCACATTTGAAGAAAAAATGAACCCATAAATGAAAAAAAATGCAATTGTCACACATCATTTTTGAGCCAGTTATTCAAGCAAACAAATTTTTCAACATTTTTTTAAAAACAATAATTCGTTTATTTGCAAACAAATAAATTTAGAAATCGAAGCAAATAAATGCTTGAATGATCTCTTTGAAAAATAAAATAATACCTGAACTTCTGAATTAAATTCACAAATTAAAAGAATTGTTAATAATAACAAATGTTTTCATTGATTTACAAAAGAAATTAATTAAAGTGATTGGAAATTATAAGTGGTTTAATTATTTTCTTAAAATTAAGGGAATGCTGTATATTCTTCAAATTCAATAGCAATCTGTTCCAGAGTTGGAGCCCTGCATAGATTGGACTATTCAGATAGAAATTGGTTCTTGGTGTTTGTAAGTAGTAGTCAGACTTAATTCTCAATGTTCGTGTGCAGTTGGATATGAAGGAAAGTATTAAATTAAGGATCTTTGGTTAGCGGCTGCCATTTTGGCAGCCGCTCAAATAAATTTGTGGAATAAACGGTTTTGGGTATAATATATTAAAATTTTATAATCTAAAGTCTAAATAAAAATTAAATTTAATTAATTAGAATGTTTTTAGTGCAAATGTTGGTTGTTTTGAATCTGTCGAGAATGGCCGCAGCAGACCAAGATGGCCGCAGGGAATCAAAGCGCTCAAGGAGAAAGGATAAAGGAGAAAGCTTTCCATAGCAGCAGCAGTACCAGCGTTGGCAAAGACTTCTCCTTCACCCTCTTTCGCAGCCTCGGCACCAGTGGCAAGACAGAAAATTGAGAAGAATGATGATTGTGTTTTGAGGATGATGTTGTGATGATTGTGCTGTGGTATGAGTGTTGGTATTGTGGTGATGAAAGAATTTTTTATTTATGGTGATAGTGATTTTTTGGCGGTGATTGTCATGGTGGGGTGGGTGAGGTTGGATTATTGAGGTTGATTGTGTGTTTATATATATATTTAATTTATATATATACATATATTGGTAATGGTCTAAAAACCGTTTTATTTAACAAATTTATTTGAAGAGCGCCTTTGTTCACTTAGTAAAGGGCGCTATACAAATCATTAGTGATTGATTGATTGATTGATTGATTGATTGATTGATTGATTGATTGATGTGTAAAATAGGAGGATGTGTTTTTTATTATAAGTTTATGAAAAAGAATATAGGTTTTAAAGATGTATAACTGATTGATTGTTAAAAGTTGAGCTGGAAGATACAGATGAGATATGTGGTCATGAGAGTGTAATTTAAACAGGACTTTAGAAAATTATTTTGTATAACATTTAAAGGATGTAAATGAGTTTTGCAAGCAAGTCCCCATAAAGGGAGACAATAGGTCAAGTAAGGTAGAATTAAAGTAGAATAGAGTAACTTAATTATATGAGATGGTAAATTGTGTTTAAGTTTATGTAAAATACCAATATTTTTTGAAAGTTTTTTTGATATATACGTTATATGTTCATTCCAAGAAAGATTACTGGTTATATAAATACCTAAGAATTTTGTATAATCGACTCTCTCTATAATATAAGAATCAATTGTAAGTGTATAATTAATAATGTTTGTTTTTTTTTAGGGCCAAAAAGAATGCTGCATGTTTTTGCATAGTTGATTTTGAGTTGGTTGTCAATTGTCCATTGATGTAACAAACTAAGAAAAGTATTTGCTTTTAAAATAAGATTATTAACATTTTTGTCTTGGAACAATACTGTAGTGTCGTCAGCATAAAGGACAAATTTGCCAATTTCGGAAAGATTCATTAAATCATTAACATAAATGTTAAATAACAAAGGTCCTAAAATAGATCCTTGCGGTACACCAGTGTTAATCTTTAGTGTGTTAGATGTTACACCATCAATGTATACATATTGGGAACGATTTCCTAAATATTCACAAAACCATGTGTGACATGTTCCACGTATTCCATAGTGAAATAATTTATCAAACAAGATAGAATGGTTAATGGTATCAAATGCCTTTGAAAAATCAATGAAAATACCTAATGTGTGTAAGCGAGAATCAATACCAGTAGCAACATGATGCACAACATCCAAAATGGCTAGCTCCGTAGAACAGCCTTTTGTGAAACCGTATTGGCTAGGTGATAGAATATTTTCGTTTTCTATGAAATTATTAAGTCGATTAAAAACAATTTTTTCTAAAATTTTTGATATAGAAGATAATAGTGATATGGGTCTATAATTGTTCGAATCATTTTCTAAACCATTTTTATGTATTGGAATAATTTTGGATAATTTAAAAAGAGAAGGAAATGAACCTGTTTCAAGAGATACGTTAATTAGATGTGTAAGTGGAATTAATATATTTTGTGAAATTTTCTTTAAAAGTTTGTTAGAAATTTGGTCCTCGCCACAGCTAGATGTATTTGAAATGGTTTTAATGATAGAGCTTACTTCAATGAAGTCTGTTTCTAAGAGAAAAAAAGAATTTTGTGGACTTTTATTCAGGTATGATTTTGTAATATGATTATTTTTGTTTTCAGAAGAAGCAGCAAACTGACTATTAAAAATAGTTGCGATAGAAGATTTGTCCGTTATTATTTCATTGTTAATTTTTAATGTAATATTATTTTGTTTATTGTAGTTATTTAAATGATATTTTATTAAATCCCATGTTTTCTTAATATTATGTTTATGCTTAATGAATTCTTCTTTATTGTATTTATTTTTAGAAATTCTGCAAAGAGAATGAAATAAGTTTTTATAAGTTTTATAAGTAATTATATTGAGATTAGTTGGAGAGCTAATACATTTTTTATACAACTTGTTTTTGTGTTTTGAAGAAACTAAAAGAGCTTTTGTCAGCCAAGCTTGTTTACGCAAGCAAGTATTATGTCTGTTTCTATGTTGACAATGAGTAGTTAGACCACTTTGTATTGTTTCGATGAAGTGTTTTGTGACAAAATCTATGTCGTCAGAAGACAAAACCTTGCTCCAATCATTGGATAACAAAAAACTATTTAATTTGAAAATAATCCTATCTGAAAATACGAAATTATTTTTTGGGGTGAAAGATTTTTTTTAAAAATTGTAGTTTCGAAAAGGTGCAGATAGGATAGTGGTCGGATAAATTGTTTGAAAGAACATTAGACTTGTGTAGTTGTAGGTTGTTTGTGTATATATTGTCGATAAGCGTGCTGGAATATGAAGTGACTCTAGTTGGGTGAGTGATGAGTGGGATAAAGTTGAATGATGACATCAAATTGGTAAAATCATTTGATATATTATTACAGACACTATTTAATATATTAATATTGAAATCCCCAAGGATATATATTAAATTATTTTTTATCGATTTATTTCTTAATGTTTTAGTGAGTGCATCATTAAAAAGTAATGGATCTGTATTTGGTGGTCTATAAACAATGATTAAGAGAACGTTAGGAGAGTTTTCAGAAATTATTTCAATAAATAGCCAATCAAAAACTTGAGAGTTTGGACAAAGATCATCTCTTACTACGTAATAAAGTCTGCTAGATATAAAAAAACCTACACCGCCTCCAATGCGATTTTCCCTATTTTTACTTACAAATGTGTAACCAGGGATTGAAATAAGTTGTGATGACGTGTCATCCAACCAGGTTTCTGACACACCAATTACAGAAATTTGTAGATTAATTTCCTTCAACAAAAAATTAAGTTCTTCCATTTTGTTATATAAACTTCTTGCATTAATATGCAGCAAAGAGAAATTAAAATCAAAGTTCTGTACATTGGCAAGAAGATTAGAGGGCGAGGTTGTTGGAGAGCTTGATGAAGACTGATTCAATGAGTTAAATAGATGAATGTCTGGGTCAAAAGGCAGCAGAACGTCGGGAGCCATCATGAGGTAGGTTTGTGATTGAATTGCCAATATTTTAATACCGCATCGTCCGGATGGATGTCAGCGTTACAGAATTTTTCTATGTCTTTTTCCTCCAAACAATTACGGAATGCTGTAGAGACAGTGGATTGGTCATTTTTAGGTTTAGGTTGGTCAGGTGTCATTTTAATACAAGCATAACACGAAATGATGTTGATATCATGTTGTGCATAATGGGCCGTTATGTCTTTGCTAGTGCAACGTGGCACTTTACTTAAATGGAGAAACGTTTTTTTGACAATTGGCACGCCATTATTTAATTTTGTTGTAACATCCCTGTTTTTTCCAATCAGCAAAACCTTGTTACGGTTTATTCCCGGTTGAGTTTTATTAGAACCTACGGTATTACTGTTGTCAGTAGAGCTCAAATAAACATTATTGTTGGAGATATGTGGAAGAAGCTCTTGTTCTGATGTAGAAGTTCTACTTCGAATGTTTGGATTGGTAGATAATAATTGAGTGTTTTGTAGCAGTGTTGGTTGTATATTATTTACAGGATTATTATTATTATTAGTAGTAGTAGAACTGTTATTGTTATTGATACTGTTATGCTGCACATTACTATTGTTGTTGTTGTTGTTGTTCGGATTTGGACTTTGAATTATTTCAGACCATAGACGAGTATTGTACTTACTTTTTAAATTATTCAACGTTTGTTCAAATGTATTTTTAAATTATACAATTGGTTGTTAACGTTCAATACACTCTCACTTAATTGTTGTATATCTTGTGTATGTTTGTTGATAATGGCGTCGAATTTGTTGTCGAAAAGTTGTTCAATTTTTTGATATATGGACTCACAATTGAGATTTGTACTAACCGGTATCCTATTGAGATTGGCACTGACGTATGTTGGTATACGATTAAGTCCAAAGTTGTCACGGATGTGCAACAACACTTCAATTATATCCATGAGTTTATCTTTTTTAGTGTTGCCATGTTGAACGAATTTAATTTTATCAATATTAAGACTTTTGAATTCGGTGTTTAGCAACTTTTTTGATAAAGTTATTTCTTCGGTTGTAAAAAATTCAGCAGTATTAGATAAAAATGTTTCATTATTTAAACTGTTTAAATTATTTAGTAAATAGCACAAGATTTCATTTATGAAACAATTTTGAGCAGCCATGTTTAGTTCAACCAGGTGCGCAATTTGTTGGTTTAAAGAGGCTCTTCACTTGCTAAGTATGTTTCCTGAAAAACTTAATAAACGTATAGTTTTGAAGATCTTTTTTCTTCTCACGTTGCTTGTCTTTCATCCTTTTAACGCATTAAAAGTTTTTAAATCGAGGGTCTAATGATGTGGCATTTCTTAACCATAGGATATTTTGAGTAAAATGTTTCTGCTTCAGTTTGGAATAAATTTTTTTTTCAAACGAATGACATAATCTGGATCATCTTGAGAACTGCATAATTCTTTTATAAGGTGACATATTGCAAGTAAAACTATTAAACATGTTACGTATTTTTCACCCCCTAGAAGTTCTGTTGCAAATCTACGAGGAACGAGAGGTTTTTGATCAAATTCAAATTTTCCGACTCGTTTGTTAACAATATATTAAGAGAGTGTTTTTATTTACTTGTTCACAACGTTGCCAAAACAGCATCTTTGAAATCAGTTAGTCTCTCTATCATCGGAAGTTTCAAATGTGTTAACATTTTCATATGCGCTAATTTTTTTTACCGCGTTTATTCATTAACAGGTTAATCGAAAGTTAACGTAGATTTAAGCACAGCTCTTATTATACTCCAAAAATGTAGCTATATGATTTCGAATTCAGAAGCAGTCATACTGGTCGCTTGGTCTTTCACACTGCACTCTTTCGAAAATGCTTGTGTGACCTTGTGTTAGAGCACAGAAAGAACCTATTCACAGCTTTAGAAATGCCTCAAGGATTCCTTAAAAAGAGTCAAATCACATGGCACTGCGACGAAGAATATGTTGTTGGTCAGAGAAAGACTAACAGTTTGAAAGGGATAAACGATAAATGATAAAAATGCAATTGTCACAAATCTTTGACTTAGTAAACATTGAGATATCTTCATCTGCAGAATCTGAGATTACATATGTTCTTAGTATCTTGTTTATCTTCCACATGTTTCTTAAACTCTTTTATTTTTAAAAAAAGTTTCAATTTTTTAAATCAGGGATCTAATGAAGTGGCAATTCTTAACAATTGGATATTTTGATTAATCTTTCTATGCTCCAGTTCGCAAATGAAGTTTTTTTAAACGAATGACATAAGTTGGATCATTTTCTGAAGTGCATATTTCTTGTGTAAAGTGACAAATTGCAAGTAACACTAGTGAACATGTTACGTATTTTCACCGCTTAGAAGTTCTGTTGCTAATCTACAATAAAATGAAAAGTTTTTTGAAGAATGAATGCAATTTTTACCATTCTTTTGATGACAGTAAATTGTTTATTTTTGCGTCCACGTGCTGACAATGTAGCCAACACAGCTGAAAACAGTTTTTTTAGCAGAAAATGAAATGCATTAAAAATTTTTTATGCGTTAATTTTTTTAATGCGTTAATTTTTTTAATGTGTTAATTTTTTTATGCGTTACTTTTTTTTAAGCCTTACTTTTTTAATGCGTTAATTTTTTTATGCGTTAATTTTTTTTAAGCGTTAATTTTTTTAATGCGTTAATTTTTTTAATGCGTTAATTTTTTTAATGCGTTAATTTTTTTAATGCGTTAATTTTTTTAATGCGTTAATTTTTTTAATGCGTTAACTTTTTTAATGCGTTAACTTTTTTAATGCGTTAACTTTTTTAATGCGTTAATTTTATTAATGCGTTAATTTTTTTATTGCGTTACTTTTTTTCAATGCGTTAATTTTTTTAATGCGTTAATTTTTTTATGCGTTAAAATATTTATCAGCTTTAAATTGTTCCACTTGTGTTGATTTATTAATGCTTTAATCGAAAGTTATCTAGGATTAAGGCATAGCTCTTATTTTTATGTGTTTAACAAAACGGTTTTTGTTCATTTCACACTTGTTTGAGTTTCGTTAGATAAAAGTACTGCATACTGAAGAAATCGATATAAACTTAAAGAAATCTTATTTTCCATTTCTTTCTGAGTAAATAGTTAAATTAAATTGAGAATCGATTAATATTTGTCAAAGTTATAGACAAATATACAGTGGCATATTTTGTACACATTATATATATATATATATATATATATATATATATATATATATATATATATATATATTAATATATATATATATATAGCTTCAGCAAGCATTCAATATCTTGTCTTAGAAAATAAATAAATAAATATATATATATATTCTAAGACAAGATATTTCATGCTTGCTGAAGCTTTTGAGATTCAGTTGAATAGATCAGAAGAGTTTTCAAATGTATCCTTGTTGTTTCCCTTTATTAAAGAGCAATTAAAATCATATTATTCACTTTTTGTATTTACGATTTCTTGTATTGGACATTTTGAACACCACTAAGTAAGTGTTACAATTATTTTAAAATAAATTCAGACTTAGAAAATGAAATAAAACATTGGATTATAAACTAAATGAAAAATATTTCATAATATGAATGCCTTTTTAAATATTTGATAAGTTTGCAGCGTCATGGCTATTATGAATAATTTTTTCAGAAATATAAAGCACAGATTATGAAAAAATTAACGATTGATGCCAATACATTAAAATGAACTAAGGTACCTTAGGTAAAATATGATATATATACATATGTATATGAATATAATTTAGTTTTAAAGTATTGTTAACCCAGATGGGCTTTTAGAACTTGTTAAACTATAAAATTATGTACATAAGTAGTAATTTCATGAATAAAAAAAATTAAAATTAATGATTATTTTTATCATATCTTAGAGATTTTAAAACCCTAATGAACTCTATTTTTTTTTTGAAAAAAGTTTTCTATTTTAATCTCTCCTGAGACAATTCTAACACAGTGACTATAGAAGGTTGTCACTGCCAACATCTACTAAACTTTAAAAATTGAAAAAACTAATATATGCTTTTTCATAATAAAGAACAAATTTATGTTGCTGTCAAATGAAAAAAATTGTAAGAAGAGAGAAAAAGAATTTATACATTTTTTTTTTTAATTTTAAAAGTTGAGTGCTCATGGGAAAGAGAATTTTTCTTTAACTAATACATTAATCTCAAATTGGCTTTACGCTCACTAACCCTGATGTACCTTACCAAACCGTGTGGTTCAAGGTGCTTCGAGCATTGGTCTTTTAAATCTTTTAATCAATAGTAATGTTTTTTTTACTATTCAAAAATATTTTCAGATTTGAAATATTTTCATGAAACCAATGGTTCGGTAAATATAACGATTAGGATGCATATTGTGTTCGACATTCATGATTTAGTTTAGTTTAGGGAGTTAAAAACCACGCAGATCTTTTGACCTCTATAATTATATAAATCATCACTTTCATCAATATAAAAGTATAATTCTGAAAAACAATGAAATAAATGTAACTAGAAAAAATATTAAGAAGTTGTAAAATAAAAAATTATTAATAAACATTTCAAAAATTCATCATATTAATTTAAATTCCATTTCAATTACAGGTTATCTTTCAGAAAACTTTCTTGTTCTACACCATCCAAAAAAAACTGCAGTGGCTGTTCTTGTGCAAGTTTAACATACGCAGAAAATCAATAAAATTATTTTTGAAAAATATAAATACTTCTAAATTGCAACGAAAATGGGTTTAATTTTTTAGATAACTAAAATCATTTATTAAATATATTGAATATTTGAGATTAAGATAACATTAACACATGTTTTGAAAATTGAAACAATTAAAAATTCATTTATAAGTAAATAATAAATGAAAGAACATTAGTTTTCTATAACTCATCAAATAACAATCTAATAAGAACTTAAATTGGCCACATCGGGAAACAACTCCACTAAAACCTCTGAAACAAGACTGCAAAATATATAAAAACATTTAATTCAAAGAAGCTTTTGCAACAAAATGGAAAGAAGAGTATTGCTGTTGTTGTGTTTGTTGTGCAGTTCTTCTTCGGGCGATGATGACTCAAGTGGTTAGTTTCTGATGAATACTGAACTTTTTGTCGTTCTATATCCCATTTTTTCTCAATTTGTTAATTTTATTTGTTTTTTCATTTTTCTTTTCCCAATACTATAAATTAAAAAAACAAAAATAATGTGATAGGGTAAAAAATATATATTTAGAACCAAAAGTGTAAATGTTCCAATAATGGAACACTGAGCCTGAACGGGGAGAGTCAAATTTAAGATGAATTAAAGGTTTTATTATCTAAAAATTTTAACAATTGTTTAGAAAAAATATTATTATTCATTGAATATCAAAAGAACATTAGTTAAAAAATAATATTATTAAAAAAGTAACATTATTTTCTTTTGTATGAAATGTTTGAAAGTATTTTTCACATATTTTAGTTATGTTCTTTTTGCAAAAAGCGCATCTGGTTTGCTTTTCTGCTGAAATTAAATAATGTTTTAGCATTTTTTAAAAATGGTTTGTATTATTTACAGCCTGACAGACGCAATCCATGTTATGCACCAGAGGCGCCACTCCTTACGACGTACACATCTCTCAATGCATACGTCGCAAACACCGCATCATATACACTATGTATATGATAGTTCAGGGTTGCTTGTCAAAAACTGGCGACCTTTAAGTTGCAAGTCCGACGTCTACCATCTAAGCCATCCCCACTCTCCACTTGCCAATTTGTATGCCTTACACTACCTAAGGAAGAGTGGAATATCCACAGATTTCTCTGTTGATACACATCGTTGACATGAAATAACTGAAATGATGCCCTTGAAATTTCTAATCATATAATCTAGAAAGTTATCATTCCAAATTAATCTTTTACTATTGGAGAATTTTTCTTGTTTATAATCAAAACAACCCCTAGAAGTTTTATTAACATCCTTATTTTTGAAAATCATCAATTAGCTTCAGTGAGCTGGAAAACCTACCTCTAAAATTGTAACAAACATTTGGTAGCTTTGAAACTGAATTTAAAACAACGCTGGCAACAAGACCCAGCTCCTTGTCATATACTTGACCTGTTGCCCCGTGGTAGGGTTCATATTGAATTGAATAACAAAGACGGTAGCGAAGACACCAAAATTTAAACCCAAAAGCTTATAATAATAATAACAATAATAATAATAATAATAATAATAATAATTCAAAATTCAAAATTCAAAAATGATTTTATTCAGCAAATTAACATGGTTAATTTCTAGGAGACCCGAAGTATACACTTGTTGGGCCACCCAAACAAAAATTACAGAGAAATTGATTAATAAAGTATTCACAGTAATCACAAAAATAATTAAAACAAAAATTAAATTCAATGTAAACAAAATTGATATTAACTTTCCATTAATAATCAAATTTTTGTAAAAAATAATAATAAGAATAATAAGAATAATATCAATTATAATAATAATAAAAATAAATAAGAATAATATTTTTTTTTAAACGTTATTATTATTATTATTAATTGAGTGATTAGCCTGTTGTAACCATGGATTTGTAGCATTTCATAATCACCACAGTACCATCACCCCTGATATAGCTAGTCTAGTATCATCATCACCACATCATCATCATTCCCCTTAAAAAATCATCCTCATCATCTTCTCTCTGAATCCTCTTGACAATAGAGTTGAGGGTGTGACTGAAAAGAAGCCGATAGACCTTTTTTATTAATACTAATGATTTATTATTTAAAGCCTAAATTGTGAAATATTATCTTTAAACCCGTTCAATCAACAAATTAATCGCCTAGTCAAAGCGGCTGCAAAGATTTTATCCAAAGGTTTCCCAGTTTTTCTACGTATGGTCAGTCAGTACAATTTTTTTCTCTTTCACTTGGGTGACATCCCTGTTTACGTAATTCCGTTTCAACTTTTACTCCTGCTTACTTGTTTCGTCATATTCTCCATCTCCTTCATGTTTTAATAATATCTTATCTCTTATTTTACCATTTATTTTATTTTTATTTTACCAGACGTTGAAAAGTGTACCGAAATGAATGGTCATATATTTTTGGTTTAATTACATATACGCTGTACCATAAACTATGTGATATATTGGGTTTATCAATTTGTGTAAATCCATTAGCCATATCTCTTATGACACTTTTTTTGTTACATTCATGCTTGTTTAAATGGCTTTAAACCGATCTTGAACTTCAACAAATTTATTTAAGCAAAGTTAATAATTAATACAATTATTTGTGAGAGACACTTTTGTCAGGAATAAGTAATGTCCTAACATCTCCTTTTCAAAGAAAAAAAAATTAAATGCTGGATCTGCGCCTGACAATTGATTCACCTATTCGGAAAAAATATCTATCGATTTACTGTTAAGAGTCTGGTGTCGTGTAGGTTTGGTCTCAGCTCATGATGAATGCTTGGATTGTCTCATTAATCATTAAATTTCAAATCATCTTGTAAATAAATAATTGAATTTTGCGATTTACCAACAGAAAAATAGTATTGTGCTTCGTTTTGTAAATCAAGATTTAATAAGTTTCTTCTCAAATTGAGAATTATATTCTATTTTTTTTTCTTAATTTTATTTATAAAATAACATTTGAAAAAAAGACTCTAAGATACTTTCAGTTTTTTTTCTTTAAAAGCTTTTTAATTCAATGGCCAATCAATCAAAAAACTTCTAAAATGCACTCTTTTTAGATTTTAATGAACTATAAAAAATGGTTTCAGATAAGTTTATAAAAAAAGCTTCAATCTTCAAATAGTAATAAAAAAATAGGTTCTAACATATGAATTGTGTACAACGCGCGAGCCAATCAGAACACCACGAGGGTGCGCTGGCATCAATATTGATTGTACCACTCATACGTTTTTAATCTATAGGTTTTCTTTTGATGCTATTTCTACACTCGATGTTTTTGGTTTGATGCTGCCTTTTCCCACCGAATGGTTATGAGCATCTAAGAGCTTTAAACATTTGTATTAAAAGTATGAAAGAAATCAACTTTAATTTTTAAAGCAATTATTTATAAATGTTGTACACATAATATATATATATATATATATATATATATATATATATATATATATATATATGAAATTACTAAGCTAAAAATTATTTAAAAAGTTTTTAGCACTGTTTATTTTGAAACCGTGAATCAGTGTTATTTTCGTTTTAGAAAATAATTATAGTTTTTATTTCAGTTTCGTTTTGAGATTAATTATAGTTTTTATTTTCGTTTTCGTTTTGGAAATAATTAAAGTTTTTATTTTCGTTTTCGTTTTGAAAATAATTAAAGTTTTTATTTTCGTTTCAGTTTTGAAAATAATTAAAGTTTTTATTTTTATTTTAGTTTCGAAAATATATTAATTTACTACTTTGAACACTATTTTTTTATATCTAAAAAAAATTAATTGATCATAAAATGAAACAGTAAAATAAAACTGTATTATAACAACAAATGAGTTTTAAAAATTAACAGTGAATTGAAATATTATAAGAATTGAGTACGTAAATTATTAAGTAATAACAAATTTTAAATATAATAACAAATTTATGATTAAAATAAGTGATAATTTAATTGACGAAGCGAAGCGGTAACGAATCTTCTACACATGAGTGTGTTTTTGAAGAAGTGCCAGGGCCTCAAATCGAGCACCAGTGCACAGCTTGCAAGCACCCACTGGCTACCTACTTCACAAGGCAGATGAGCTCTGCAGATAAAGGACAGTCTGTTAGAACGAATCTTCTACACATGACTGTGTTCATGTCTATTATCTATTAAAAACTGGTCTAGTTCAATGTTTTTAAAATTGAATCTACTAAAATTTAAACCTATATTTTTTGATAAAAATGCTAAACTAATTAATGATCCATGTAATTTTTCCTCTCATACTATTGTTCCATCTAATCATAGTCGTAGCTTAGGATTTATTTCTGACTCAAAACTAATAGCCGTACTCCTATTTATCATCACATTATGCAGGTCCATATATTTGGAACTCATTACCTCCTTATTTTACTACTTCTAAATCATTATTTATTTTTCGTCAGGATCTGAAGACATATCTGTTTAGCAAATTTATTTAAGAGCGCTCTTGAATTTGAGAAAAGAGCGCTATAGAAATTGATTTGATTGATTGAATAAAATAACGTTTTATAAATGGCGCTACTTTCATAAAGCCCAAAGATAATGTTTATAACATAGACATATATTTTTTATATAAACTATACATTTACATATTATGGCATACTTTGAAATTAATTTAATTTTCGTTTTGAAAATAATTATAGTTTTTATTTCAGTTTCGTTTTTGAAATAATTATAGTTTTATTTTCGTTTTCGTTTTGAAAATAAATTTAGTTTTTATTTTCGTTTTCGTGGAACGATTATTCAGAATTGTCGTTTTCGTTTTCGTTTTCGTTACGAAAATAACACTGCCGCGAATAGCCCTAACTACTTCTTCTGCTGATCCCATTCAAACTGAGCCCGTGCTCGCAGAATGAAAATTTTGGGTCATCTTGGGCATTGATTGACCTTCTCGCCGACACAGTCGATCATTGATAGCTTTTTTATCAAATACGTTTAAAAATTATATTTAATTATTTTTTTAGCTTTTTGCAATTGTTTTTTGTGAAAAAATTTAATTTACTTTGTTCAGCGCTTCTTAACAAAATATTTGTTTAATATCGTTTTTGAATAGTTTTCGTAGTAGGTTTTTTCGAGTTTCTGGTTAATCATTTGAGTTATATCATTCATTTTCATTCATTTAAAATGGGTAGAAAAGTAGCTGTTGAAGGAAAAAAAAGGAAAGTCTTATCAGAATCTTTGAAACAGGCTTTCGCAACTGTTCTGAACAATATAAACACAATTAGAGGTGCATCTAAACTTCATAATTTACCATATGCTAGTTTTTATTCTTATGTAGAAAAAGCTAAAGATGTTGGGTTGGAAAACATGAGTTTGAGGCCAACTACAGTGTGCGAAAAATTTGCTCTGTTGATCAAGAGACTCTAATACGTAATTATTTAGTAAAATATAGTGAATATCGTTATGGGTTATCAAGAAAAAAAGTCAGAAAGTTAGCTTTTGATAATGCTGTACAAAACCATTTGAAACATCTTGGGATGCAAACGAAACTGCAGGAAAAGACTGGTATATCCAATTCATGCACAGACACACAGATTTATCTCTTCGTAAACCGGAAGAGACCAGCCTCTCCAGAGCGAAAAGTTTCAACCAACATAATGTCTTTCAGTTTTATAATAACTTAGATTATATTTATAAACGACAGTAAAAAACAAATGGAAGAGTGATAGCGGCCAAAGCGAATCGTCAGGCTGGGCGAGTTCGTTTGCACTCATGTTCAACGCAAGTTAGATATGGAAAAAGAATTGCGACACCTAAATCAGTTAATTATAAGACAAGTTTAGATGGAAAAATGAAAGTGGAACTGCGTGCAACTTGAGACATTTTTTAGATGTTCTCATTTATCAGTCATTGAAAAAAATTTGTTGAACTAAAACTTGAAACATCTTCATTCTTTCATTTATTTATTTTATAACATGAAAATAAATGTTGTAAAACTTGTGTCTACATAAGAACAGTTTCCTATGAAAATTTAAATGTTAAAAGTTTTCTAAATCAGTATTCAAGTGCAATAATTTATGTGAGTATTTCATTTTCCAATAATACTTAATTTGATGCTTGGAAAACCTAAAAATTATGGAACTTGTGGTAATGATCGACTGTGTACACCGGTCGTACCCAGTCGATCATTTTCGCAAGTCCACTTTGAACTCTATTTGACTCAAAAACATTTCAACTAGATAAATGAATTAAGTAGAAAATGCAGTCTTAATGATGAATGTATGATATGAATATTTTATTAAAATTTTATCTTTCAAACATTTTGAGTTATATACATTTTTGTAAAAAGTTATCGACTGTGTACACTTTCCCTCTACTGAGTCATGGCGGGAAAGAGGTACAAATGATAAGTGTAGAGATTTATAAGTATAGTTAAGGTCTAATGGTGCTCTATGGGGCCTCCCCAGCCTCCCCTGGTTGCACCCCTGGTTAGTGCTGCTGAACGAACTACACGCTGCTGATTATTTAACAAATTAACTTGATTGTTTTCTTTTTTGTGATAATCTTTTGGTAGAGCATTAATTTTTTTCTTCAGCAACATGAGTTTCTTATAACATGAACTTGGCTCTTTGATTAAACATTTCGCTGAATTGATAATTTGAGACTAAACACACTGAAAACAATTCCAAAATACTGAGTGAAAACAGATAGTGAACAAAATATAAAAAATTCGCAATAAATTAACATTATCTAAAGAATTAAAATTTAGTTATTTCTATCCAATAATAACTTCTAAAATAACACTCTATAAGGACGAATTCAATCTGTATTCAATCAACTAAAGTCAAACGAAAATTAAAATCTGAACAAAAAGAAAATTTATAAGCTTTAATTTTACCTCGGGTAGAGTTACACTTGAGCACATGGTGGGCCACAATAACAATAATTTGTTGTATGCAATGAATTTTTTACTTTGATTGAGCAATTAATTAATCAATCAATCAATTAATCAATCAATTAATCAATCACTCAATTAATCAAGTAATCGATCAATCAATAAATCAATCAATTAATCAATCATTCAATCAATCATTCAATCAATCATTCAATCAATCATTCAATCAATCAATCAATTAATCAATCAATCAGTCAATCGATCAATCAAGCAATCAATCAAGCAGTCAATCAATTAATTAATTAATTACTTAATTAATTAATCAAAGAGTTTGTTATTTATTTGAAATATTTACAGCAACTTTGGATAATAGGCATGTGAAAATACAGTAGTTTCATAAATTTTCTAAGAGAAGCCTAATCTGTCCATACGAGTAATTTATTTAGATATTTTAGATAAAAAACAGTTCTTTAGACTGGCGAAAAAACTCAAGAATTTCTTTAAAATATTTGAAGACATTGAAAAGAAGCCAAATAACTTTTAAATAGTACATCAGTTGAATTCATTTTGAGCTTCTGGTCCTGATCTTTTAATATAGCCATCACATTTCTAATGAGAATAAACCTTTCCAACATCGATTTTAAGATTCCTTGATAAGATAAAATTTTACTCAATTTGTTCTTTTTTCAAACAGTGAATTAAATACGCTGCAAGATCCTTCGTTTTTTACTTTCTGAAAAAAACCAAGTGTAAACTTAGCGTAAAACACCACGTATAAGACGTATTTTTAAAATGTCAAAATTCAAAATCTAGTGCACCTTATATAAGAGAGCTCTATACCACGCTAAAAATATTCCAAGTAAAAGGAACTGCTTCGCAAGATAAAAACTTGTTATTAAAGTTTTTTTTGAAAAAGGATTACATAACAAAGTTATTTAAGTTTTAAAACTAAAATTTAAAAAAACTAATTAAAACTAATTAGCAGGGGCGGCGATCTGTAGAAAATCTTGGGGGGGTCCACCTCAGGGTTAGAATCAAAGAACTGGTATCGGCCAATTCAGTGACAGCGATACTATTTAGTATTGGTTGCTGTATTGCGAATTATTTTTGTATCAACTACTAATATTTGTATGGCCAACCATTAAAAAATATTCGATACTTAATAAAAAATATTTTTCTATTGCCACTTTAAGCGATTTGAAGAAAAAAACGATTTTAATAGCTTTTATTATTGGTCATCTATATAAATTCGGTTACATGACATTTAAACACACGACAGATAATCACGCGACACTTAATCACAGACACTTAATCACACGTCAGATAAACACAGAGACAGATAATCACACGACAGATAAACATATGGACAGATAATCACAGCGACAGATTAACACACGAATTTTAAACATTAGGTACTTTCATAAATCAAATACAAATATTTGATAATAATAATTATAATAATAATTATATTAATTATAATAATAATTATACTAATAATTATACTAATAATTATACTAATAATTATACTAATAATTATAATAATAATTATACTAATAATTATACTAATAATTATACTAATAATAATTATAATAATAATTATAATAATAATTATACTAATAATTATACTAATGATTATACTAATAATAATTATAATAATGATTATAATAATAATTATAATAATAATTATACTAATAATTATACTAATAATTATACTAATAATTATACTAATAATTAAACTAATAATTATACTAATAATTATACTAATAAATAAACTAATAATTATACTAATAATTATACTAATAATTATACTAATAATTAAACTAATAATTAAACTAATAATTATACTAATAATTATACTAATAATTATACTAATAATTATACTGATAATTTTAATAATAATTATACTAATAATTATACTAATAATTATAATAATAAATGAAATAATAATTATATAAATAATTATAATGTTTATAATAATAAATATAATAATGAATATAATAATAAATATAATAATAAATATAATAATAAATATAATAATAAATATATTAATAAATATATTAATAAATATAATAATAAATATAATAATAAATATAATAATAAATATAATAATAAATATAATAATAAATATAATAATAAATATAATAATAAATATAATAATAAATATAAAAATAAATATAATAATAAATATAATAATAAATATATTAATAAATATAATAATAAATATAATAATAAATATAATAATAAATATGATAATAAATATAATAATAAATATAATAATAAATATAATAATAAATCAAATAATAAATATAATAATAAATATAATAATAAATATAATAATAAATATAATAATAAATATAATAATAAATATAATAATAAATATAATAATAAATATAATAATAAATATAATAATAAATATAATAATAAATATAATAATAAATATAATAGTAATTATAATAATAATTATAGTAATAATAATAATAGTAATAATAATTATAGTAATAATAATTATAGTAATAATAATTATAGTAATAATAATTATAGTAATAATAATTATAGTAATAGTAATTATAGTAATAATAATTATAGTAATAATAATTATAGTAATAATAATTATAGTAATAATAATTATAGTAATAATAATTATAGTAATAATAATTATAGTAATAATAATTATAGTAATAATAATTATAGTAATAATAATTATAGTAATAATAATTATAGTAATAATAATTATAGTAATAATAATTATAGTAATAATAATTATAGTAATAATAATTATAGTAATAATAATTATAGTAATAATAATTATAGTAATAATAATTATAGTAATAATAATTATAGTAATAATAATTATAGTAATAATAATGATAGTAATAATAATGATAGTAATATTAATTATAGTAATATGTCGTGTGTTTAAAATTCGTGTGTTAATCTGTCGCTGTGATTATCTGTCCATATGTTTATCTGTCGTGTGATTATCTGTCTCTGTGTTTATCTGACGTGTGATTAAGTGTCTATGATTAAGTGTCGCGTGATTATCTGTCGTGTGTTTAAATGTCGGCACACCATAAATTCAATTACAACTAGCCATCAACCCTACTAATATCAAAACCACCACTCTAAAAATATAACCACGGTCCACGAGTTTGAAAAAAAATTAAACTTTCTTTTAAAGTTTTTAGCGATTTGAAAAAAAAAAAGTTTTGCACTGCGTGTTATAGATTCAATTAATGTTATTATTATGTTTTTTCATTCATTTACTTTTTTTTTCAATGATTTTATGAACGACTAAAAAAAGTTTCCACAAATCTTTTTATTATTTTGAAAAATCTATTTATCAGTTCTTTTTCTAAAAAAATAAATTTGCATAACATTAAAACAACTATTTAAAAAATGTGCGCAGATTTGTATCCATATGCCTATGTTCCAATAAAATAGTGAAATTCCTTTCAATAGTGTCAAATGTAACAATAAATGAATAATAATTAAATGTCCGGACAATCTGTTTTTACAGTCATCATAATATAGAAGTATATATAAATGTCAAGCCACTAAAAATTATAAAATCAATATAACATAAATATGTAGCATAACTAACTAGGTAGACCAGGCATAAATCTGTATTCCTTTTGTTGATGAAACTCTAACGATAAATAAACACTTTATTGGGTTAGCCAGTCAAACAGACAGATAAATATACACGCTGGGTCAAAAAAAACATACCGCTATATATTTGTATATAACTTTGGCAAATATAAAGCGATTTTCAATTTTTTCACAGTTTGACTCAGAAATGAATAAGGAACAAGATTTAAGAAAAATTTATTTTGACCCTTTTAATCTGTAATACATTCACCTTGTGAAGTTGAAACAAATGTGAAAATATCGAAATATGTTTGTGTTTTATAATACAGTTTTCGCAAATTTCACACTTGTTTTAGTTTCACTAGGTGAAAAGAATGCACATTAAAAGAATCTAAATAAATGTTACAACATCTTGTTTTCCATTCATTTCTGAGTCAAATAGTTTTAAAAAATTTCAAATAGATTTAAATTTGCCAAATTTATAAACAAATAAACATTGGGAAATTTTTTTGGCCTACTGTGTATATTCAGATAACATAGAATACCTTCTCTGTCTGTTCTCCTATCTTCTCCCCACAACTCGCTAACTCCAATTTCCAAAAAAACCCCTTCAAATGTCTGACCGACTAGCAAATTCTTCTGCTAGCTTTTTTAAATCTATACTGTCAAGTATATCCTGATGTGCATGACAAACGGCCAGTGAATTCAAGCGATGCTGTGTCATAGTTGCACGCAACCAAGTCTTAAGACGCCGCAAAGCACTAAAAGATCTTTCTGCAGTACAGGACGTTGTTGGACAAACAAGCATCAACCTGATCAATCTTTCAACCTGAGGAAAGAGATGTCTGACTTCCGGGATCATAGCTTACATTATTTGTTGCACTTGTGATAAAGTTCTGTATTCATTCTGGTCTTTAAACATAGCTAACTGTGAACAAATACAATTTGCATTTAACTCACGATACTGCTTGCAAATATCATGGTTCACTTCACCAGTTAGCCACATTTTCTCCAGCTGCGAGTATAAACGCATACCAGGAGAATCTCGATTGAACCTTTTTGTGAGTTGCATGATTGCAATGTCTATAACAGCGTAATAAGCTGCTCGATAATGCTCTTCGGGTGTTGTTGCTACATAAGCTGGGCTCACCCCACAACACTTTTGGGGCGGCTTTCGCACTCGAGGTACAGCAATCGGCTCAAGATCATATGCCAAAACCATTCTGTTGACATCTCTGAAAATGGCGTTAAACTGTTTATCTGCTCGTAGGCGATGCAGTTCTTGCACAACTGAATCAGTCGCTGCAACCATTACACTGACCGTGGCACTTGCTGATTGCAACGATCTGTTTAACTGTTCCAGAAGTGAAAACACTAAAACAACTACCTTGAGGGCCAGCGCAGTAGTGCCCTGTTGAAGGTGATAAAAAAGACCTCGAGCCTTTACAGCTGTTTCATCAGCAGTACCATTAGAAGCTAATGATTCCAAGCTAACAAGTATTATTTCATAATGTTCAAACACAGAAGACACTGCAGATACTCTGGTCAGCCATCTTGTAGGACAAAGAAGTTTTATACTATACTTCTTATTCAGTGGCTCATCAGGCAAGTCAATTATAAGAGACACTAAAGCATCACTAAATTGCTTCTTGAACTTCCCTGAACGATTGTACAAGGCACCTAACTCTTGGACAAACTGAAGTGAATTTCTCACAAAGGGATTTGCGGCAGCTGTATGCTAGGCAACAAGATTTGCACAGTGTGCAGAACAGTGGAAAAACAATGCAAGCGGATGCTCACTGCTGATAATAGCCTGACAACCATTGTATCGGCCGCTCATGTTAGCAGCGCCGTCATAAGTCTGTGCTCTGAGGTTTTCTATAGGTAGCATAATTCTGATCAGAACATCTTTTACTATAACAGATAATGTTTTTCCGGTCGTGTCTGGTGGGCTAAATAAACCAATAAACTGTTCATTAACATTGAGAGCTTCATCAACAAAACGAATGCATATCGATTCCTGCTCTAACCCATTGCAGTCTTGTGTGCCGTCAACCACAACACCAAACTGGCATGATTCGGCATTAACAATGCATTAACAGTGCACACTATGTTTTTAACGATAAAATGAGCTAAAAGCATCAGCATTTCATTTTGGCAGTCATGCGATATGAAAATTGTAGTTTGATTTAACCAAAACTTTAGTTTATTATGTCTTTCAGCTAGCAAAGCCAGTAATTGATTATAATTGTCATTCTTTTCAATATGCCCTCGAAATGGTAGAGCCTGGCGTGCAAGAAAGCGTATAACGGAAAAAAGCTGCAAAAGACAACTACGATTACCTGCTTGCTCAGTGAGCTTTTGCTTGGAAAGCTGTGCACAAATAGACGGTTTCTTCAATTGTTGAAGTTGGAATGCAGCATGAGAGTGGCATGCTGATTTTTCATGTTTTTCAAATTTTTCAATTGCTTTTTTCCAGTTAACAAAACCATTGACTATGAAGGCGTCTTCATTTTGTGTGGTTAATGATAATAAAGACAGGCTTTTAGCTTAGGAACAATGGAAGCATAAAATTTTGTTTATCTCGGTTACATGGAGCCAATGAAAGCGCTTAAACCATGCCGATTGGAATGTGAGAATTTTCTTTCTCTTTCCAACAAGTATTTTCTGTTTGAAAAGATGCATTACAGATAATGGCTGATTAGGAGCATTAAAAAAAAATTTATTGAATACTTGTAGATGACTGTGTGTTGACTGCTGTAGTTGAACATTCAACTTTTTCTGAAGTACTTCTGCTACTTTGATAATTAGATGTTTCTGATTTACCAACATTAGTAAATATTAGTTAATATTAAAAAAATATATAAAAAGTTTTTTATAGTTATTTCTTACTTACAAAGCTTGAAAACTGATGAACTGAAAGTGTAACCTCGTGTTCGAGTTCAAAGGAATCAGTGCATAAACACCTTTTTTTAAATTTTAGTAAGATATTTATCCATGATAAAACAGATAAAACAGTATAAACGAAATTTTAGAAACAATTCAAATCCGTCTGCTTGCAAAAAGTGAACCGGTCTTTTCGGAAAAGCATCCCTACTTTAATTAACTGTTTTAATCTTTGGAAGTAGTTTGTTCTATTTTTAGATTTAGAAAGCAGTGCATGCTCCAAACTATTATTAGCAATCAGCTTAGCTTGAAAGTCCCAAGATAGGATAAATCATATATGTACAAATTGTACAATACATGTATTATATTGGATGAATATTGTGGTAGCGTCTTTTTTTGCTTCGCGATTCGCAATTATCGAATTAATATTTTATTTTTTTTTTTCTTTTTTAATTGTGCTTATTTGAGACAGCTTTGTTCCTTAATAATTTTTTTCTATGTTTGAAGCCTTTTGAAATTCATCTAAAAAATTGAAAGGGCCGATATTAAGGTGGACCTCAGAATTCCCCAAGATCGTCACCCATGCAAAAAAAGTAATATAATATGAATGATTTTATTATAAAAGTGTAAATCTGCCTGCTTGCAAAAAATGAACCGATATTTTCTGAAAAGCGTCGTTGAATGTCTGCTTGCGAAAATTGAAAAATCAGAAAATTATTTCTATAAAATATAATATCTTAATTTTTATCCATAAATACAAAAAAAATAGGTGAAAGAATATTTGAGTAAGCAAATCATAATTTAGCTTCAGGCAGCTATCATAACTACGCCTAAACAAAATATATTACTGAAGAAAATTCTGTTTTATGCTATGGTTGACGATCATGCTTGTATTAAAATATGAGTTGAGAAATTATTTTATTTGAAAAATTGAGAGTTAAGATGGACCCCAGGACCCCAATAGCATCGCTGCCCATACATACTCACAATTTATTACTGCATTAAACAATTTTATTCCATGGTTGACGATTATGCTTATATCAAAATAGATATAGAAAAAAATTGTTGAAAAAAGTGGGGGGGGGGTCCACATTAAGGTGGAACCCCCCACTAAAAAAAAGTGAGGGGGGGGGGGTCCTGACCCCAGGACCCCCCCAGGATCGCCGCCCATGCTAATTAGGGTTAAATTTTGCAAAGAATTATTTTACAAAATTCAGGTAAATAATTAGTGAAGATTAACATTTTTTAGAAAGTTGAAGGATAAACAAGAATTAGAGACTTCATGAAGTGATTGTCTAAATTCATTTTGGGTTTATGGTTTCAAATACTGTTTTTATTTTTTATTTAGAAGTTGGATAAGCCTGATGACATTATATTATTACATATTATTATTAATAATCTTATTTAAGATAAGCCAGACTATATTATAAAGTTTCTTTAAAAAATTTTTTTTACATTTTACATAAAAAAAATTTTCCGTAGAAATTTCCCTGAAAAAGTCTTTCGATTTTTTTATTTTCCGTTACAATTTCATGACGGACCAATTTCTCTTTTTTGGTATCTTCATGGTAACTTACCTTAAAAAATGTTTATTTATTTTAAAACAATTTAAATTTTAACCAACATCTTAACCTTAACCTTGATTCCTAACCCTAACCTAATGACTTTTTTTATTTCTTTTTCAACCAAAATCCCCGAACTTAACCCTTTACCCTAACCCCTAACTTTATCTTCTACCATAATCCTAACCCATAACTCTACCCCTAACCTTGACTCCGACCTTTAACTTTAACCCTAAACTCCAATCTTTAACCCTAACCACTTAGTCTAACCTTTAGCTCCAACCACTAACCTAACCCTAACCCGTCGGTGAATCAAACGCACCCATCATAATAATTGTGAAAAAAGTGTTAAAATATTTAATTTATCTAAAAATGTAAAAAAAGATTATAAACTACATTAATATAAATCCTACTGAATATTTTTTCCAATTTAAAAATGTTGGACTCATCAAGAATCGAACTTGGAAGGCAATACTCACAGAGAAGAAGACAGAAACTTTTCAAAAACTTAACAATTAAACTTTAATTTTTTTATCTATTTACCGCATTTTTATTTATAGTTAACTGAGATTTCAGATATTTCTTAAGTTTATTCAATTATTTTAAAGTGCATTTTTACTTCATACAATATTCACGGAAAATAACAAAAAGGCTTCTTTTTAATCTGGGAAACTTTCACTGAAAAAAACATGCGATATTTGTTATTTACAGTAAGATTTTCACAGAAAATATAATTAATGAGTTGAAAAGTTCAAACATTTAATTTTGATGTTTAACAACTCTTTTCTTGGTTTCTTATAGGGTATTTCATTTATATCGATTAAAGTAATTATCAATTCTATCGTATATTTTAAATTTGGTATTCTTTACTATTCATAATATTTTTTCCTAATTAAAAATGTTTTCAGATTTATTGTCTAATCTGGTTGGTTTGCACCTAAAAATCATTATATTTTTCTCAGTTCTTCTATATTACTCAGATACTTTCAAAAAGTTTTAGCTAACTACATTCTTTTTGGAAGCTTGTTTTTATATAGCCCTATTCTAACTTAATAGAAAAACATAAATTCGTAATTTGTAATTGCTATTTTAAATAGTTATCTATTTTTTTTCAAAGGACTTCATTATGAAAAAGTTATTTTAGAGCCTTTATTGTTTAAAATGTTGATAAATTGACGAGTGGGTTGGCTTAGATGTAGAGAATTCCTTAAATTATCCTTTCTAGGAAAATGTTGAAAAAAACAAGGGAAAGCAGACATCCTTGGCGATATCCCACTGATGTTTTGAAAAGCTCTCCTAACTGCACATTGAGAAGTACTGACATACGATTTCCAAAAATGATGTTGACAAATGTATTGTGGTGAAAACGTAAATGCTTCCCATAACCGGATAGGTCGTAAGGAAGGATTTACGAATATTTTGTTCGTAAACTTTGTTCACAGGGCTCAAATTTCTATTGGTGACGCCCATCTCTCAAGGGTGTGTGGGAACCGAACCCAAGACCTAATCTAGAAGCTTGAGTAGTTAACTACTGGGCCACCCATTCATCCACCGTGGTGGTGAAAAAATAAGAATTAAACTTCTTTAATATGGTTGTAGAGAAATAGTAAAAAAAATTATTTATAACAAATTGTAGTAAAACAATGATGGCTAAAAATGAAAAGCCTTATTATAAAAGATAAAAAACCAATTAGGGCTTAAAGAATATAAGGCTGTATGAGAACTGACCTTACTTGCGAATCGTTTAACCCTATTTACTTAATCAAAACATACCATTTACCGTAAAGTACCAGATATTTCGCACACCTTTAATATTCGTACATTAAAATTTATGGAAAAAATAATTGTTTTTTAGACCCTAAGTTCGTACATAAATAAAAAAAACTGGAATATCTATAGTGGTAGTTATGGCGATCAATAACAGTTCTCATAACTGAATTTTAAAAATAAAGTCAAATTATTTTTGACATTTTTGAAAATGACAAATGTTCACTTTATTGCTCTTGACTTTAAACATAAAGACACAGATTTTAACTATGATGGGAAGCCAATATAATAAGATGAGAAGAGGGTGTAATGTGGTGATAAATAAGAGTACGGCTAATGGCTCTAGCTGCATAATTAAATACTTTATTGAATTGTTTTAAAGTACTTTCAGTTGAATTGAAATAGAGTGAATGAAAATAGTCAATTCTAGATTCAAAAAAAGTGCAGTGACAAACATCTTAGTGAGGTAATAATTGTCTGAGATTAAAGTATCAAGATTTAGTAACTGATAGAATTTGGTTTGATAAAGTTAATTTCGAGTCAAAAATATATTCTAAACTACGAATATGATTAGATGAAACAATATTATGAGTGGAAAAATTACATGGACCCTTAATTAGTTTTACGGCCAAGCAATAACACACTAAGTTTTTTTCACAAATCTTTTTTACGTGAAAATTTATCTTAAGAGCATGAACAATCAAAAAAACAATATGGTTTAATTGAATCAGATCTGAATATACTCACACTTTTCATAGATTAAACTCAAACTCCACCGAATCTATTTCTCCACTAATCCTTTCACGCCAGGTCAAGAAAGATTGAGTATTTAAACGATATAAAAGTACTTTTCTTTGCAAAAACCTGTCAAACTAAATGATACTGGGTTGCGGTGTTTTTTTTTCACAATTTAAGTCGCATCCTTAAAATTGCTTTGTCAGCTAAGTGAAAAGAAACTGTTTATTTTAATGTTTGTTTTGTTTTTTAATGTACTCAATAACTAAGTAAAATTAGAAATGTTTCACATCAATTAAGATATATTAGTGCAATATGGAAAGTATTGTAAGTCACACATGGAAAATTGCTACCAGCTACAGCAATGCAAAAGAAACAAAAAAACCCTAGCACTTGTGAAACACATGGCTATTATCACTATCAACACAACAGACACAAACCCAATCACGATGTCTGACGAAAAAAGACTGATCAAAAAGCTATTGGATGATTACGAGAAGGTGGGAGTCATAGGCCGGCCTGTGTATGACACCTCTCAGACCATCAACGTCAGCTATGGCTTGTCGCTTATCCAGATTCTAGATCTAGACGAAAAAAACCAAGTACTCACAACCAACGTTTGGAGCAAATACGTGAGTTTAATTTTTATTAAAATATTAGAACACACATTTTTTTAATTGAAGAATTGTATTAAACCATAGAAGATTTATTTTGAAGTTAAAATTGATTCAAAAAATAATATTTGAATTTAAATTATTAAATATATGTTAAATCGATTTTTGAAACTAAAAACATTAATTTTTGTTGTCGTTCGTAATTTAATTATGTAGTTAAAAAAATTTAAATTTTTAGGTGTTTGAGACACAAGTAATTTGCTCAATAATCAGATAATCTTGAAGACTCAAATTAACATTTTATATTGTTTTCAAGAGTTTGAAGAACCTTAATGCAGAAACATATGAATTTAAATATACACAGGTAGAAAATTTCAAAAGCATATTATAAAAAAACATTAGTCAATGATTTTAAAAATAGATAGCTTTCAAAGTTTCAGCAAAAACAAAAAATCTTTGACAGCACAACCATAGCAATAAAAATGCGTTAGTTTGTAAAAAATTAATTGTAACATATTGCCAGCACTAGTTCGATTGAATTAAATTATTTAAATATATAAAATATATAGTTATTTAAATATATTAAAACAACTATGAGTTTTGTCGTCGGGGCAAATCAAAGAAGAGATCGCAGCTATCATTCAAGTCTGTTGTTGGTTCTGTTTCTGAATAAAAGATGCCGTGAAGTTTTTAGAGAAATTTGGATTCATAAGATTTATAATATAGATCTTGCATTTTGTTCTGCCTTAAACGTTTAGGATGCTACAATACAACGACGAGTAAGATTATAAAGGCGTAAATCTGGACGGGCTTCAAGACCTATGTTAAGCACAAATGTGAAAAAAATCTGATAGTAACTTAACCATAACTGATCAAGTATGCTGTTGCAGTTGATTATGGTTATTATCTTTATTTTACTAATTTTAATCGTTATTTTGGTTGATTTTCCCTTTGATGCACAAAATCAGAGATATTTCTGAGCTCACCTCCTTCAACTTAGCTCTCACATAAAGTTCGTTGGCTGTTGGAACCACCTATAAGTTTGATGTTGAAAGCAAACCGGGGAAAACAGACACCTTCGTCAAACGTCCACTGATGTTGTGAAAAATTCTTCTAATTACCTATTGAAGAGGACTAACTTGGCGTTAAAAAAAATTCATGCCAAATGCGGTCGAAAGATATTTTAAAGTTATGGTAGATCTCGCGTTGGTGTTACAGATGTATTTCAGATAGACCAGCTTGCAGTTGATGAACTGCTTCACAACGCTCGCCCCACTCTGAACCTTGTTTTAGATTACTTTAGTTTGAAGCATGATCTTTCAAAGATAGCCATTGAGTTTGATGGTGCGATAGTTTTCATAGCTATAGGGACTGTCATCGAATAAATTAACTTTGGGGAGACAAAATTTATATAATTTTTAGCAGTGCTTTATTTTCGTGTTTTTCAGTTTATGAAGAACTTTATCGAATATTTGCGATTTCCTATTCTCAGATGGTGCACGTTCATTTACTTTTTTGTCTTGAATCTCGAAAAAGATTGGATTTGGCTCTGAGAGAGTAGTTGTCAAGGTTACGACAGTTTTCAGTCTACCTTTTGATTCTGCGCTTTTTGATTTCAGTTAGAGACCGACCGAAATTCGGTTCGGTTTCGGTTTCGGCGCCGAAATTGCCAATATTCTTAGTTTCGGCAATTTTTCGGTTTCTGCCGAATCTAATTTTACAATTTCGGCAATTTTTCGGTTTCGGCCGAAAATAATTTTGTAATTTCGGCTCAATTTCGGTTTCGGCCGAAATGGATCTCATATTTACCGAAAAACCGAAATTTTTATTTATTTATGTAGTTTATCTGATATATCTGTATTCTCAATCGAACTATTAAGTCCGGATTCGATTCTCTATTAGATATCTATTAGTTATCGTGGTTGATTGATTTATGGGTGTCATCAGATTAATTATTCGAATAACAATACAAGCATCTGGAACAACAATCATGTATTTGAAATTTGAGTAATTGGCATACGTTCATGATGATATTTAACAAAACCTTTTGTAAGCAAATTCTATTTCTTAAAACATTTGTTTAAAAAAATGTTATTGTCAAAAGTAAGTATCTGTATATCCTCAATCGAACTCGAATTATTAAGTTTGGGTTCGATTCTCATCTCTATTAGATATCTAATAGATGTGATGGGAAAGTTAAATGCATCTTTGGCAATGATCCAGAGGGTCGATTTATTAGAGGTACACACACATATACACACACACACACACACACACACACACACACACACACACACACACACACACACACACACACACACACACACACACACACACACACACACACACACACACACACACACACACACACACACACACACACACACACACACACACACACACACACACACACACACACACACACACACACACACACACACACACACACACACACACACACACACACACACACTCACACACACACACACACACACACACACACACACACACACACACACACACACACACACACACACACACTCACAAACATACACACACACACACACACATTATTCGAATAAGATATACAAGCATGTGGAATTCTAGATATCCATGCTTTGAAAAACACTATATATAAGTCGAAAGAACGAGAAGATTTGGCTTCGATTAATTAATTCAAAAATAAATTGAGAGAATGTCGTTGAATCCTATTTGGAAGTTTTTTACAAAATGTCAGTCTGACCAAAGCAAAGCCTGTCAACAACAACAAATTTTATTTTTTGACTTAAAATATACGCTTGTTGGGATTTACTTATTAAACTGGCATTGTCATCGTTAAATACTATTTTTTCATTTTTAATAAAAGTTGGAAAAAATTTCGGTTTAGGCTTCGGTTTCGGCCGAAAATCTGATTACAATTTCGGTTTAATTTCGGTTTCGGCCGAAAATGGGATTTTAATTTCGGCCTAATTTCGGTTTCGGCCGAAATAAAAACATCTGTTTCGGTCGGTCTCTAATTTCAGTATTTTTTTAAAGACTCTGTAATAATTTTTGTTTTTGGAGACTTGTCTTTAAGCCCTCTGTGGCTACTTGTTTTTTTCTCTTTTTAAATTTGGTTGCATTTTTCTTCTAACCACTCATGTTTGATCTTTACAATTTACTTTCAAGTTTACCAATCAGGGTATATGGACTAAATAGATAAAACCCAAAATAGACATTGGACAAAAAAGCCCTTAACCGAAATTGACGTTGAATGAAATAAATCTTTAAAATTTTCTTTGGATGAAATAGATCTTAAAAATAGATCTCACCCGAAATAGGTCTTGAAAATAGAATTTACCCGAAATAGATCTCACCCAAATTAAAAATTGGAAAAAATAATCTTCAACATATACTGGTCTGTTTTGTCTGAACTTTGTTTCCGTTAATTATATTTTTTGTGAAGATATCACGGAAAGTAACAAATATCAAAAGTTTTCTTCAGTTAAATATTCACAGAAGAAAAAGTAGCTTTTTTGTTATTTTCCATGAAACTTGTACAAAGTAAAAATGCGTTTATTTAAATAATTATATAAATTTAGGAAATGTCAAAAAATTCAAAAAATTTAGCTATAAATAGAAATGCGGTAAATAGATTAAACAATTGAAGTTAAAATTTTAAGTTTTGGTTAGAATATTATCAGCGCATTTCAGCACAAGCCTCTGTGGTATAATGGTTAGTGTTCAACTCTGTGAGTTTTTCCAACCGATTTCGAGTCTTGATGAGTCCAACTTTTTTTTAATTAAGAAAAATATTTAGTAGATTCTTATATGAATATAATTTATACTTTTTTTAATAAATTTTTTGATAAATAATTACCGTAAAACACCATGTATAAGGCGCAATTTTTAACCTATAAAATTTTTCTTCAAAATATTGTGCGCTTTATAAATGGAGTTTGACATTTAGCAAGCTTTGAAACTCCAAGACACATTAACAGGCACTCATTCTTTTAAATGAATAACCCAGTGATAGATAGAAAGGAAGAAAAATTTATTTTTTCTATAAATAAATAAATTCTAAAACTTTAACCAAGTTGAAATCATTATCATCAACCTCATAAAATAACACTTTTAATGCATTTTCACGTTGTTTTCTAATCGCCTAATCGAATTTTTTCATTTTTTCATTATTTAGATACAAAATAAATCTTTGAATGATTTGGGACGAATCAACTGGTTTTTCTTTTCTGTAAAATTTTCTAGTTTAATGGGCCGCGAAATGTTTTGTATAAAATTTTTTTTAACACTAATTAAATTTTTTCTAAAAGAATTAGTGGAAGGGCTCAAAAATTGAAAAGCAGCTTTTTGAAAAGAACAGAAGTTTTTTGCCATTCAACTTGACAAATCCAGAGATTTTTGCAACAGAGCTATTCTTCTTGATTACAATCGATGAAGCTAATAGTAACAGTATTTTATACATGATGTTTTGCCTAGAGTTTCTTCAGGTGATAACGATGCTGAAATTTTAAAGGTTCTGAAGTATTATTTCATTGAGAAAAATTTTTATTTGAAACAAGCTTGTTGGTGTATGCACAGATGCAACAGAAGGTTTAGTTAATTTGTGAGACCTGAAAAATATGAAATTTATTTGTAAAAAAACCTTGATTACCAAAGCTGACAATAGTCACTGCACACAGCTATGATTCATTTATTGGAAATAAATAATTTTTTCAAATAATTTTTTTTCGTTTATGAAAATTATATTGTAAATTTTAAATCAGATACAAAACACGACATGAATGAAAAATCTTCTACGGGGTTTCATTTTCCTTTTATGCTTTCTCATAAAAGCAACTTCAAAACTTTATATATGTGAAATAATTTGTGTTTATTTGAAAATATCTTTTTTCAATAATATCGATTTTATCTTCAATGTAAGCGCTGATTTCTAGGGTTTCTTGTTTAAAGAACTTCTTGTGTCTCATACATTTATTCGAGTTGCATGATACTTCAATTGATTAACGCTTTTATTATTTTCTCCATCTTCAAATTAATAAATCAATATATGATGCAGCTATTGTTTGAACCGAAGAAAGATTTTTGCAATATTTCTACATACCATTAATACTTATTAAACGAAATGAGAAGTTTTATTTTTTGGCTTTATATATTTATCATGTTCAAATATGTATTAAATAGAGTTTTTGAAATAACTCGTAATCGTTGGAACTTGCATATCTCATTGCATTGCATGAGCTTTGTTTTGATTATTAAATCATTTTTTTCCAATGCCAATAAGATTTAAAATTGTAATTACATTAAAAAAACATGAACCACTCGGGGAAGTTTGAAAAAAGTCTTCTCTTCTTCTCCTCAAAAGGTGAGTATCCTTCATTTCATTTTTTATTTGCAGTTATATAGGGGGAGGTTGCACAAGATGGGACAATTTTTAAACGTAGCCTCATAGCTCAATTGCATAATAAATAATTCAAATTTATCCAGCCATTATATTGATACCTTGTGAACTCAAACATAAAGATTGAAAAAAAACAAGGTTTTTTACTTCAAACATGAACACTAAAAAATTCGAGCTTTAGCATCTGGGTTCTTAAGATGGAATGCTTAGTTCCCAAAGATGAAATTATATTGTATTTAATAAAAAATTCCATTTAAAAGTTGTATTTATCGTCAAACTTGTTTAGTTATCTAGAGAAATACACCAGTTTGTATTTTAATGTGAAATTTCATTTAATCAAATTTACTTAACTAAATAAAACTTAGCCTTTAAGTTACTTTTGCAAATTTAACTTTTTCATACTTTAGACTTTCAAGTTTTCATTTCGTCTGTGAAGTGCTATAAAGCCGATGTAACAGTTAATGAATACTAATAGTTTTTTTATATTTAATAGTTTATATAAAATATATACTCTCTATAGTCTAAATAAAATATTACTCTATATAGTCGATATAGAATATATAATGTATATGATCTATGTGAAATATATACTGGATAAAAATTATATACTTTATATAGAATATATAAAATATATAGAATATATAAAATATAAAGAAAATAGAAAATATATAGAATATATAAATTATATAGAATATATGAATTATATAGAATATATGAATTATATAGAATATTTAAAATATATAAATATATAAAATAAATACTAAATATAAAATATATACTATATACAGTCTATGTAAAATATATACTATGTACAGTCAATGTAAAATATATACTCTAAATAGTCTATATACTAAATAGAGTGTCTACTAGAGGTCGGACATGGGAGATTTTTCATTCCCGGTCCCGTCCCGTTCCCGAATTTTTTTTCCGTTTCATCCATGTTTCCGATGGGCCATCATAATTTTGATTCCTGACCCGTCCCGTTCCCGCACTCGATTCCCGGTCCCTACCCGTTCCCGTAGCTAATTTGGTTTTTTATTCATTTTCGCAGCCGTTTTCACTGGTCCCAAATTTGCTAGTCCTAGCATCTCTTAAAATTTATTATTTGAAAGTCAGAGAATATTTCTGTTAATAATATTTAGAAAAACGATTTAAATTTCAAATATTTATTGAAATGAAAGTATTGAAGTTAGTCATTGTTTTTGAGTAATTCAATCAAGTCTTTATTGCTTTCACACGGGTTAAACCTTCAAACATTTTAGCTTTCAAATGAGATGATCTTGAGTCTGAAGTTGAACGACCACATGTTAAAAAATTCTGTTCACAGGGAATATAACTTGCAGGTATACTAAACAAAATTTTGGCTACTTCTTGTAGTATTGGAAAATTGCTCATTTTACTCCAATGAAATAATTTTATAATCTTCTATTTTAGTGGGACGTAATTATGAATATTTGTACAATTCAACCTCTCCTACCTTTTTCCTCGTTTATTATTATTCATACTTCAAAAATGTTAGAAATATGTTTTTTGATAATATTCTTATTCTCCACAACTGCAAAACATAATTATGTTTGTTTTTATAACGTGAAAATTATAATAAAATTTTTATACTAACAAATTATATGAATGATTTTATTTTTGCAGTTGTGGAGAATAAGAATGTTGTCAAAAAACATATTTCTAACATTTTATTTCTATTATAATAGGTCTAAATAACCATCATTTTTTCCCTACGGCACTGCAGTTTGGTCTGGCTGTACAAAATAGAATTAAATTTTCTCTAATGAAAGTCTTGGTATTTATTTATTTTCTATCCCAAACTCTTTTCTTAATATTTTTTTATACTGAGGATGCAACAGACATGCTGTCATATGAATAAGATCAATGAGCATCTTCTTTTGTCGAAATGATCAACTGAGCAATCATTTGGAAATTAAAAATTAAAATTCAAAGTATTAATTTATGAAATAAATATAATAAAACTGACCAATTTGATTTCATCTGACAAGGTTTCATCATCATTTCATTATAATTTGTTCTAATCTCCCTGATATTTGGACTCGCCATAAAAACTTCAAATGTAGTGTTGGAGATTTTGACATTGACAGCGCAATGCTGGCTTTTTTATACATTTCTACTGCATTTAATAAATATTTTGAACACGGATTATCGATGAAATAGAGATTTCCAAACTTTTGGAAACAAGAGTTTGCTGAAGTATAATTGTTAAAGAATCCAATTCCAATAACTTTTATTTCCGCTTTTCTCCTTCCCGATTTAAAAGTTGGTTCCCGTCCCCGTCCCGAAAACCTATTCCCAGTTTCCTACTTTTCCCGTCTTGAAATTAATTATCATTCCCATTCCCGCGGGTTCCCACAGATACCCGGTCAGATTGGGTACCCGGTCCAACCTCTAGTGTATAGTATAAAGACTTATTAATCATTCTATGTTTCGTTTTCGATAACTATTCTTATTTCATTTTAGGCAACTATGACCATGCAACACATTTATTGTCATAACAGGCCAATCACTTTTTCAATTTTCAATGCACACAATAAAACTGTATTGCATCATCTAATTATTAATAAAAATATAAATCATATACCTTCGGAAGTTGAGAAAAAAAACAAAATGTTATCTTTCAATATTTTAAGAATTTTTCTAAAAATCCGTTTTTCAAGTATTCTAATTGAATGAGACAACTTTTTGAAACAAAACAAAAATTAAAAATGTGCATATAAGACGGATTCAGAGATATGAAATAAAAAATGTCAATTTTTATAGCGCATAACTGTGAAAAGGCTCGTTCTATTTTTGGAACCGGTTGATTTTAAGCAACCTCCCCCTACTTATATGTATATTAGGAATAGGCTTCATTGTAATCCTATGTTTCTGATTCATAAATCAATGAATAATCCTACAAAAAAAACGAATACATTTTTAATTCAATTTTTCTACTGAAAAATGCCACCCACCAAACCGTTCAACTTTATTATATATGGATAATAGAATTTGGACTTTTTTACTTTTTAATGTAAGACTTACATAGTATTTCAAATATTTTATGTGGTAAATGACCATTTTTAAGAACTTATTAAAAGAAAATCTATTTTCATAGTTTTAAGCAAAGGTTCATAAATATATGACATAGAAAATAAATTATTTGACAAAAATGTTAAGAAATTAAAACTCTAATGTAAGGCAGATCAGGGCAAGATGCTCATGTTAAGAAATTTGTAATACTGCTTTCGAACGATAAAAAATTAATAACAAATGTATTGCATTAAATTCCCCAAATATCTTAGCAATGTTCCCTATTATTTTCCATTTTCTAATCATGAATTTTTTAAGCTTAAAAAAGATTCTCTCTAAATTACTAAAGTGAGCGCAATTGTTTATTAAATCCGCTGACATGTCCTACACTGGTTGGCACTGGACGTCTGATATATATTTCAGAGTGCCTCTTCAAAAAGCGTTTAGCCAGTTTTTTCTAGCTTTCTTGTTTTTTTATAGTAAAAATGTGCAACGCTGAAATTTGAAATGCAGTTCTCAAAATTCAGTTTTTCTAAATCCATACAGCATGGATCTATTTATTTTGTGTTGAATCAAAGGTTTTTAGTTCGATCAAATGTGGGCGTCTTGCCTCGCCGGTATATATTCAAACCTTATTTTAAATTAAATGTTATGACTTCTAAATTTTATTTTATTTTTACTGTAATTGATACAGCCTATAAACATTTATACCAAAAAATAAAAGTTATGTATAAATATATTATAAAATAAAATACAGAAAAAAAACTAGACTAACATAAAATATTTTTTTTGGCGTTTGGTGCCTACAAATGAAATGGAAGTTTACAAGTAATAATTGTAAATAAAAGAAAATATTATTTTTGATAAAATAGTATCTTTATAAATTCTATAGCGCATTTATTTTTCACGAAAACTTTTATGAGCATCTTGCTCTACATGGTCATCTTGCCCCGTTCTCCCCTATATACATGTATCTTTAGTTATTTTTGAAACTTTACTCATTGTTTTTTAGTTTAAACTAAGAAATTGCTTTTTACTGAATTATTCACACTAAAGGAAAAATTCTTCTGTTTCATTCCCATCAAACTAAGTAAAATAAAAATAATAAAAAAACATAAATTAATGAATATAATGAAAAGAATAAATAAAATATCCTTTATCGAGAAAATATTTCACAGAGATGTTTACAATCTCAACCATCTAAATAAAAAAAATGTGGGTTTTAAGTTCGAATATAAATTTGAAAAACCAGAATATCTATTGTGCTAGTTTTTATGGAGCATGGCATTGTGAAATTTGTTTTCTTATTTATTTTGTTTTAAACCCTTCAGTGTGTAGCGTAGTGTGCTCATGTTAAAGGGCTTTAGGTAGCAACCGCTGCAGTGTGTGTGTTTTGAGCTTTAAGTAGTGTAATCTAATAATTTAGATAATCAACTTAAAATTGAACTTAATACTATCATATTTTAAAAACCCATTGTTTCATAATAATGAAGGTAATTTAAAGTGAAATATTTATTGAGAATTTATATTAATTTTAAAAAAAACTTTAAAAAATCTTTCAAAACACACTAACTGACATACGATTCACAAAAATGCTGTCGGCCAGTGAAATTTATATTTATTGTATAAACTTTATTCTTTAAAAAATAAATTAGGAAAAATTTAAGAAGAAAAATTAAACCGAAAATTGATAAAACTTCAATTGTTTCTATTTAAATTTTGGGGGAAAAATTTGAATACTATTTTATACTAAGATCAAATATTCTAAAAAACATTGCGTTAAAACGCGATTATTTCTCGATTAAAACGTCTAATCGTTCAAATAACAGCGATTCACATTTTTAATCGATTTTTTAAATAATGTTTATGGTTGAACGTTTGTGTCTAAAAGATTAAGCTGCCCCTGCATTAGTGCGTGCTGCATTTTTGTCGCTTACTTTGTTTCTGTTGAGTAAAATTAAATTTTCAAGAAAGTCTACTTATATATACATCGGAGTATAGCAATTGAACTCATATCTTAAAATAATAATTTAATTTAAAGAAATATTTTTTAAAATCTTTTATTTCATATCAAACTATGTTAGGGAAGGGGCATAAACAGGAAAAAAATTAATTAGGTCCACTTGGAATATGGTTTATTAGGTTATTTCATGGATATTTAATTTTGGAAGTTGGTACTTTTTCTGAAAACAACCCCCCTACCCAAAAAAATAAATCCAAGTTTTAGCCTTAATCATTAGCGTTGTCAAGTAAAAAGAAATTATAAGATAACTTAATTTACTCAAATTTCATTAAAATTAAAGTAAATTGATATAATACCTATTATAATATAAAATGAAAAAAATTATATACAAATATTTGTGCCACCCACTCTACACCGTGTCATGAAAATAGTTTTGCAATTGGTTGAAACAGATATGAAGATTTATCAGGTTTTACAAGGTTTTATGGTCGAAATATGGAGAACAAGGATGCCTTAGATGGTAAGACGTCGGACTTGCAACTCAAAGGTTGCCTGTTCGAATCCCTGGCAAGCAACCGTGAACTATCATATACCTAGTGTATATGATGCGGTGTTAACGACAGATGTGTACGTCGTGTGGAGTGGCGCCTCTGGCGCATAAGAACCATGGTTCTCAGAACCATTGTAACATGGCATGCGTCTGTCAGGCTGTGAACAGTATAGACCACAAAAACAAAAAAAATTAAGCGCTTTTGTTTACTTTGTAAAGGGCGCTATACAAATAATTAGTGATTGATTGATTGAAATAGACGTCTATAGACACAATTATAGTGTAGTTGGACATGCATTTGACATGTTTTTTTAGCTAGAGGCCCAGAGCTCAAAAAACCCCTGGAACCGATACAATGATTTCCTTCTCTACCTTGAGCAAATAAAGGTAACCAATGAGCTGTTTTTTTGAAAAATATAAAATTCAAGACAGCAGCAGTCTTTATTCACAACTTCAGTGACCGCATAGAGTTTTCAAACCAGAACCACCAGATAAACAATCAATCAATCAATCACTAATGATTTTTATAGCGCCCTTTACTAAATGAACAAAAGCGCTCTTCAAATAAATTTGTTAAATAAAACGGTTTTTAGACCACTACCAATATACGTGTATATATCAATTTAAATATATATATAAAAACAAACAATCAACCTCAATAATCCAACTTCACCCACACCACCATGACAATCACCGCCAAAAAATAACTATCACCACCAATAAAAATTTCAATCATCACCACAATACCAACACTCATACCACAGCACAATCATCACCCCACCATCCTCAAAACCACAAAACAAAATCATCTGTCTTCTCAATTTTCTGTCTTGCCACTGGTGCCGAAGCTGCAAAAGAGGGTGAAGAAGAAGTCCTTGCCAACGCTGGTACTGCTGCTGCTATGGAAGGATTTCTCCTTTATGTCGCAGCTCACTTGATTCCCGGCGGCCATCTTGGTCTGCTGCGGCCATTCCTTGATAGATTCAAAACAACCAACATTCGCACTAAAAATATTCTAACTAATTGAATTTAGTTTTTATTTAGACTTAAGATTCTAAAATTTTAATATATTTTAATATATTATACCCAAAACCGTTTATTCTTCCAATCGCCTAGCCTGTCTAGTTATAAAAGTTATGATCCTCTCTATTTCAAGTTTTTCTGGTAGTGTTTGTCTGCTTGGATGTGCACTTGGTGTCAAAAGCAGCAGTTTAGCACTTGGAATAAGTTTTTAAGTTAATTTTTTGTATGCAGTTCTATCTCAATACGGTTTTAGATAGGCAAAAGAAAGACTAGGACATTGATGAAAAGACCTTACCTATGAAGTGACCAATCAGTAAGCAGGCTTCTGAAATTGATGACACTTTGTTCACAACCTTGGAATGGAAAAGCAGTGTGGTAAGGTGAACCATAGACTGAATAAACTAATAAATTGAATGCAGTCAGTAGATCCATCATCCTACAAAAAAGCCAGCTGCCTAGAGATGGACAGATCCCGTCTTTCGGAGGCTTTGAAGCAGCGGCTCAAGCAAAAAAATTTTTATAACTTAACTAGAGTAAAACAAAAAAAGCTATGTTTCAAAGAAAATAAAAAAAGCTGGTTTAAAGAAGAAGCGAAAAAGACATAAACTTTTATGCCTGTTGAAATCAAGAGATTAAAATGAATGAAGTTTTTCTTTTTTGTAGGTTATAGTATCAACTAAGAAAGATTGAAATATGAAAAAATGCAAGAAACTTTGGAAAAGTTGAACAAATGTGTTTTTCTAGTGAGTAAAAATTTAAAAATCTCTCATTTTGACTGTTTTGGAAAATTTGAAATCGATGATTATGCTCCAATCCCTACTATATTGACAAGTTAAATATTTTATAGAAACGTCTCCAAATCTTTCCGCTCCGGTTTTACTAATTGCGGATTTTGTATTCATTGTTCCTTTTGAATTGAGCACTTAAGTTCGAATAAAACTTTTAAAATTTTTATTCATATAATTTATTTATTTTTTGTTTGTTAGCAAACCCCGTCAAAGTCCAATAAAAACTATATTGGTTGAATGTTTTAGACAATGAAACTTTTGAAAATTTATTATTTTCTTTTTTTAAAAATGAATTAATTTATTTAAACTTTTTAATTTTATTAAAACGTTTTTTTGGGTACCTGTTGCATACACAAAGAATAAAAAAGTTTTTGGTAACATACATTTTTACTGTATTTGAGGTGCTGAAGTCAAATATTAAACCCATTTTTACCAGCTCTACTTTTTAAGATTAATTCTTTTTCAAACTGCAGTATTTACTCCATATTTAACAATAGACTGCGCAATATAAATCTTTATATTTTTTCTAGTAAACGTCAAATATAGTTTTTACATTTTTATACTTGCATTTTAAAATAGGAAATAAAATGAGTTCAAGTAGATGATATTTAAATATTCTTGACGTGTTTTGCTTCATTTGTGGAGAATAAAAACTAATATTTAAAATATGTGGGTAATTTTCTTAAGATAGCTTACCTGTTTCAAACTTGAGAACCAGGATAAAGCCTAGGCACCACACTGGATCTGTAAAGTATTTACGACTGTTGACTACTATAAAAACAAATAGAAACTTGACATTTTGAAATTCTGGTGAAAACATTTGGATCATTTAAATTTTTGCCTTGTAAATATTATTGAAATCAAAATAACGGTAGTAAATGGACTGTTTAGTTTCTCGCACCTGCTGGTTCCTTATTCAAAATAGGTGCCGATGACATTTCACCAAATAGAAAAATTCATTAAAGACAAGCACTGTTCTTTTGATGAGTCTTTTGATACTAATAGAAATTGTGCTTATGAAGGAATATAATCAATTCAGTTTTACTGTAAGAGAGAAAAAAGTCTGTTCACTTTATTTTCACAAGAAGACAGTTTTGTGCCTCGCCACAAAATTAAGGGACTTCTGAAAAAATCTAAACGCAGTTCAACATTTTAAGTATTATATTTTTTTATGATGAAAATTATATCAAATTTTTAAAAAAATGTTATTAAAAGGATACAGAAGATTCAAATTTTTTTAAATAAATATTTAATTGAAATAGTGTGGCATACAGATGTTGAAAATAAAATATCTTCTAGGTAATAACAATTGCCATATTTGAATTCGGGATATCAAACTTATATACAATTAGATTAAAATATTCTTGAAACAAAACAGCTGTCTTATTATTATTAGTTTTAAAACAATGATCAAGAAATTCCTGTTGACAAAAAAATTTTTCTGTTCATTTATACAAGTTCTGATTTTTTTAAACTTTGTTGCCAGATTTAAAAAAATACAATGACTTTTTCTTATTCTATATCATCAGACATAGGATAAATTTCTTTAAAAATTTTCCTTAAATATTCGCAGCTTTAGAAATTTTTACAATATGTGTTCATAATTGATCAACTAGTTTTCTTTAGCTAATATTAATTGTGAAAAATTTCTGAACTACTCGAACATCTTTTTTGTTTGCAGGATGCCAAGGAAACACAAGATGGTCTAACAGAACTTGTTGATGAATACCGTTATTTTATGATCATTTAAATGATATTTTTGTGATGGTTTTGACCTTTTAAATCTCGTATGTCTTTTAGACAAAGATTTTGAAAAGTTTCAAAAAATTTAACCTGAAAACTAGGAACTATTTGTTTATATATTTATATAAAAAATTAACACCGAGTTCAATATATCAAATTGAGTGTTATAACTTAACTCTGAACAAATAAATATTTATTGCAATTGGGGCTTTTCCATTAGAGGTCGGACCGGGTACCCGATTCGACCGGGTACCCGCGGGTACCCGCGGGACTCCCGCGGGAACGGGAATGAAAATTAATTTCGGGACGGGAAAAGTCGGGAACCGGGAATAGGTTTTCGGGACGGGAACGGGAACGGGAATCAACATTGAAATCGGGAACGGGAAAAAACGGGAACGGGAATACACTTTTAAATCGGGAACGGGAAAAAGCGGGAATAAAAATTTTGGAATTCAAAAAATTAAGATGAAAAATTAAAGTTAAATCTATTATATATTAAAAAGTGTGGTTTTCCAACAATTAGATTTCTCTTTACTATGTTTACTTTTATCAAAACTTCCGTTTATTTCAAAATGTCAGCAACGTCGTCTTCGAATTTATCATTATCTTCATCATTATCGTCATCATCATCATCATCATCATCATTAATTTCACCGGAGTCTATAACTATTAAGGAAATGAAGAAAAGTCAGATTGACAAAATTATTACGAATGATCCTGCACGTGTTTCCACAATGGCAATGAATCTTAGTAAAAGTATAGCTTGGAAAAGCTTTGTCAAAGTATTGGTTGATGGGTGCCATACAGAATTCGTGCAATGCAAAGACTGCAAAGTGTTGATTCAGCATTTAAATTCCTGTGGCACCTCTGGCATGCTGAAACACAAAAAAGCATGCACTGGCAGTCCAGTTGTGAATCAAATAACGCAGAATACTCTCACATTTTCTCAAAAGTCTGTTTCTCCTAATTTAAAGAATAATTTGACCAAGGCCATCTCCCTATTTTGTGCTCAAGACATGAGAGCCTTCGTCACGGTTGAAGGTGAAGGTTTCATTCAGGTGGCTCAAAAACTCATCGATATTGGAGCCTCATATGGCCGGGGTCTGAAGGCTAAAGATGTATTGCCTTGCGAAAAAACAGTGAGGCAATACCATGAAAAAAATGTCTTAACAGTGATTACCAAATTAAAAGGAGAATTTACAAAGGTGTGTAATTTTATAAATTAATTTATGCATTTAATTATTAATAAAAATAAATATTTATAAATTTCAATCTATTACAGAACAATGGTTCTAAAAGTTTTTCCCTTGATATTTGGAAGAATAAACGTTCTGGAGATTCACATTTGGGAGTCACCATACATTATGTTAAAGACAATAATGGAGAATGGGAGCTTCAAGACAGAGTTTTGGCAACAATTGCTTTTAATGTAAATCACTCATCCAGAAATATTCTTGAGGAGATGAATAAACTCTGCATGGTAATTTTTTAAACAATTTTTCATAAATATTTAAAAAATAATTTATACAAGATAAATATCCACATGTTTTAATATTTCAAATGTTATTTTATGATTCCAGGAATATGGTATTCAATCATTAGACTATTGTACCTTCACGACTGACAATGCCTCAAATGTAAAAAAGGCTTTTAACAATTCTGATGAAATGATTTGGCTGGGCTGTTCTGTTCATGATTTAAATCTTGCATTATCCAAAAAGTTTTCTGAGTTGGCAGCAGATAACCCAATATCTTTACTAATTGAGAATGCTAAAGATGTTGTAAAATACGTCAAGAAGACTGGGTAATTAATTTTCACATTTTTCATACAGTAAAAAAAAATTAAAATTGATATTTTAATTTCAACATAATTTGTTATAAAATTTTATTTTTTTATAGCAAGCAAAAGGAGCTTTTAAACATGGGAAAACAAACACTTAAACAAGAATCATCTACAAGATTTAATTCGATTTATTTCATGTTGAAATCAGTATATGATGGAATGGATTCTTTAAAAATTATTCTTAAGCAAACCCCCAAGTATGGAAATCTCTATTTCATCGACACTCCTCACTTAAAAGAAGTTTTAAATGCACTAGAAATGTATAACGAAGCCACCATTGCATTGTCAATGTCAAAAGCTCCAACATTACATTTGAAGTTGTTATGGCGAGTCCAAATATTAGGGAGATTAGAGCAAATGAGTGATGATGAAAACTTGTCAAATGAAATCAAACTGGTAAGTTAATTTTTTTTATTTCGTAAATTAATACTTTGAATTTGACTTTTTAATTTCCAGTTGATTGCTCAGTTGATCATTTCGACAAAAGAAAAGATGCCCATTGATCTTATTCATATGGCAGCATGTCTGTTGCATCCTCAGTATAAAAGAATAATAAGAAAAGAGTTTGGGATAGAACAAGAAATAAATACCAAGACTTTCATTAGAGAAAATTTAATTCCATTTTGTACAGCCAGGCCAAGCTGCAGTTCTGTTGAAAAAAAAGATACAAATTATGGTTATTTAACCCTATTATGTTTGTTTTTATAACGTAAAAATTATAATACATTTATTATACTATCAAATTATACGAATGATTTTATTTTTGCAGTTGTGGAGAATAAGAATGCTGTTAAAAAACATATTTCTAACATTATTGATGAATTAATAATAATGAACGAGGAAGAAAATTCAGAAGAGGATGAATTGTACAAATATTCACAATTACGTCCCAACAAAATTGAAGATGATAAAGATGTTTTATTTTATTGGAGTAAAATGAACAATTTTCCAATACTACAAGAAGTAGCCAAAATGTTGTTTAGTATACCTGCAAGTTCTATTCCCTGTGAACGGAATTTTTCAACATGTGGTCGTTTAACTTCAGACCCAAGATCATCTAATTTGAAAGCTGAAACTCTGGACGGTTTAACGCGCGTTAAAAGCAATAAAGACTTGATTTAATTAGTTAAAAACAATGACTAACTTCATTACTTTTATCTCAATATATATTTGAAGCGTGTTTGTTTCGAAAAAAAATATTTTTTGACTTTCAAATAAAAAAATTTAGGACTAGCAAGTTTGGGACCAGTGATAACGGCAGTGGAAATGAATAAAGAGACCTCAAAAAAATTTCGGGAACGGGACGGGAAAAAAAATTTTGGGAACGGGACGGGACGGGAATCAAAATTCTGATGGCCCATCGGGAACGGGACGGGACGGGAAAAAAAATTTCGGGAACGGGACGGGACGGGAATCAAAATTCTGATGGCCCATCGGGAACGGGACGGGACGGGAAAAAAAATTTCGGGAACGGGACGGGACCGGGAATGAAAAATCGTCCATGTCCGACCTCTATTTTCCATGCTCTGGTTGCTTTTTTGTTATCTTCAAGACTGATGGTTTCTGTTTTCAAAATTTTCCAGAAAATTTTCTGGAATTTGTGATAAGTTACTGTAGTCTCATTTAATATTTAATCGAAGTTAATCGTGTTTTAAAAGTGGCATAATCTGTTTTGACTTTAGTATAAAACAAGGTTTACAATTTTGTCCAAAACTTTTATAAAAACTAACAATAATTTTTATAAAATTGATGCACATTCAAAAGATAGAAAAATAAATGGATTAATAACTCAAAATGTGGATTTAACACATTCACATTTTAGCCAATTCTCCAAGCAGAAAAGCTTGTCTACATTGGTTAGATTTAATTTTTTCCTATCTTTTTTGAAAAAAATTAAAACGATTCTATAAATTTCTAATTCTCAACAGAGAAATACCCCAGCATCTAGAAAAAATGTATCTTTTTCAAAGATTTTTAAAGAGTAACCGAAAAAAAAAACTTTAGGAAAAAAGTCTTTATTTTTAGGTTATACAAATATAAAGTGATTTGAAACAGATGTGTCGATATTCAATCCAGCTAGCTAATGCCCAGAGCTGTGTGCAGTGACCACTACAGTGAGGCTATTGACAGCCTTGACAGGTGTTGCTTGAGAGTATAGCAAATAGCTTAGCTTGAAACTCGAGAGGCAAGGTTATAAACCGTGAGTCTCTAGCTAGACAGAATATTGATATCTCGCTCAGACCTCATTCTGTTCTTTTTATCTATTTATCAAATAAGAGAAGAAATCAGACAAAAAGTACCTATCCAGGAAACCAGAGACTCATTTAAACTAAAATAATTTTATTTCGTTTTGTTTTAGCTTTTGTTTTTGCATGCCTATAGTTTTTCTCATAAAAATAGTTTTAAAAACCTTCAACAAAAAATTAATTCCATGATATAGCAATTTTATCATTAATTTATGGATTCAATTTTTGTGTTTATTAACCAATTGTGATTTGTACTGTTGAAAATTGTTTCAAAATTAGTATGAAAAAATTAGCCAAAAGCTCTGTTTAAAATGAAAAGACATTCGAAAACGCTCGAGCACTTTTGTGATCAAAAGCTCAATAATACAAATTTAAGCTCTGAGCCAAAGGTACGAATTGGTTGAGTTTAAATTTACTCTAAAACACCATGTATAAGGCGCACTTTCTTGTTTCTTATTTTCACTCTCGACATCTTTCCAATGACGCAAATTTAGAGATTTTTCAATATTAAAGGGTGGAAATTTTATAGCTAGCTTGTTATTTGAAACTTTTAAAAGCTTGATTTTGTTTTGGTCTTGAAAAAACAGACGCACCCTAAACATTGTATTCTACGGTATAAATACATTTTTTTACTGATGATTGAAAAACTAAGACTCAACCTACCTAGATTTCATACTTTTGACCTCTTATTTTTAAACTAAGAAGAGGAAAAACTGTAAGAATCAACTCACCAACACAAGTGAAGTTGAAGCTTCCAGTTCTGAACAAGCCACCATTATAAGTGAGCTTGCAGAGCTCCAGTCACTAACTGACCATCAAAAATGAGAGCTTTTAACTAGAGATTGGTCAGTACCCTCAACATTTCCTACTACAAATTTAGAGTAAAAATTAGAAGTTAGTTCAAAAAAGGAATAGTGAAAACTTTCCAGAACTTTTTTTAGTTCCAAACTGAAAGCCGTCATGGTATTTCAAAAGAGTACTTCAAAACTGCTTCCAGAAAGGCAACCAATAGCCTATAGGTCAAAGACGTTTCAAAATAGGCTCATGAATATGGCAGCGAAATGTAAGAAAACATTCTGAAAAAAGTCTATAAAGCTGGAGGATGATTTAGGTTCTTTGCTCACGAAGTGCTAGATGTGTCCAACAAAAAGAGCATGTCTAATTGAGGGAATGTGAAAACAAGTTTGCAAATATGAGGGTAGACGGGGAGCGGGGATGGCTTAGATGGTAGACGTCGGACTTGCAACTTAAAGGTCGCCTGTTCGAATCCCTGATAGGCAACCGTGAACTATCATATACCTAGTGTATATGATGCGGTGTTTGCGACGTATGCATTGAAAGATGTGTACGTCGTGTGGAGTGGCGTCTCGGCGCATAAGGACCATGGCCTGCGTCTGTCAAGCTGTGAACGATATAGACTATAAAAAAAAAGACTTGTCTGTGTCTCATGATAGTGCATAGATACATAATCAAACAATTTGCAATGAAGATTTTAGCAGAACGAAATATCATTCTATTTTGGATTCTAATTTTGAATTTTAAAAAAATTATACTGCATTTTATTTTAAAATAATTAAGTAAAAACAAAAATATAACCATTTGCGCTGTTACTTCGCCGCTCCATACTATTACAAACAAATTTGTGTCCACTCCCCTTGGACCCTTTCTGGATCCGCCCCTGATGCATGATAGATATTTTCTGAGTGTTTCTTCAAAATGCGTTTAGTCAGTCTTTTTCAGTTTTCTTGTTTTTACTAAAAGGATGTTCAATGCCTATTTCTCTAGCAATTTGAAATTCCAGTTTTCGAAATTCAGTTGTAAATCCATAAAGCGTTTGTTAAACTTTTTAAAGGGTGTGGAATCAAAGCTGTTTCGAGAGAACCACCTAATGGACACAAATGATCAAAGCTTTTATACTTGTCTTCTTATATGCCTTGTAACCGTTTTTTTTGTGAAAATATCTATATATGAGTTCTGCTTTCATTTTGCTCATTTTCTTTTCAACTACATCATTAATAGCATTCTTCAAAGCTTCAATATGATGAATTGGTTTTTCTCTTATGAGTAGGGGGGAGACGTAATCATTGATTCCAAAGTTTCCAAGCGTCCACTTAGGACTTAGGTCACCAAAATAAATAAATTCAAAAATAACCCTCTCTCACCCGCGATTAAAAATAATTACACAAATTGTGAGTTTTTGAATCTTTTATTCACTAGTAAAACACATTTTATAGCTTTTCGAAAGTTTTTTTCAATTTTTCATAATTCAATCTTTTTTACTTTGATCTAAAAAAAGTGTAAACTTTTTCATTTTCAGTGAAAGAGTCATCTTTTGATTTCAACAGGCATAAAAGTCTTTTTCGCTTCTTTCTAAAGCCAACTTTTTTTTTTCGAAATTGAGCTTTTTTTCTTCACTTTTAACTATTTTTTGCTTGAGCCGCTGCCTTGAAGCTTTTGTAAGACGGGATCTGTCCATCTCCAGGCTCCTGGCTCTTTTTTAGGATGATGGATCTACTGACTGCATTCAATTTATTAGTTTATTCAGTCTATGGTTCACCTTACCTCACTGTCTCTCTATTTCAAGGTTGTGAACTAGAGTGTCATCGATTTCAGAAGCCTGTCCAATGATTGGATACTTTATAGGGAAGGCTTCTTTATCAACCTTCTTGTTTCATTCCTTAGAAACCGATCAAATTCAACATTTTAATAAAATCAAATTTCAAGTATCCTTCCCATCAACTCTAGTGTGGTCCAAGGTTCAGTTCATGGTCCATATACTTTTATAAATAACGCTTCTTCACTTCGACCATATCACCTATAAAACTAAATATTAAAATTTTCAGATGACACTTATCTCATTATTCCATCAGCCAACACTCATACCCTCCAATTAGAGCTTGACTCCCTTTCTAAGTGGGCCAAGCTTCGGAATCTTTCACTTAATCTCAAAAAATCATTCGAACTCGTTGTCTACAAAAATCCTTAACACATCACACCCCCAGTTATCATCATCATCATGCCCGTGACTGAGTTAGTCATTGGGGGAATAAGGAAGACGCAGCTATGGTGCGCCATTCAGTTCTGTTGTTAGCAGCGTTGAGAAGACTGCTCACGGGAAGAGACGTCCACTTTTTCACATTGTCCATCCAGCACTTTTTCTGACGGCCTCGATGACGACTTCCTTGTAGCGTGCCCTGTTGCACCGTCTTGGAGAGTGAATCGTGCCTGATGACGTGGCCAACCAAGTCAACTTTCGACGTTCGACAGTTGCCAAAAGAGGATCTTGTTGTACAACCAGTGCTGTTGTAATCTGATGGACGTAGTTGTTGGTTCTGTGCTCCAAGTAAGAGATGCCGTGAAGTTTACGGAGACATTTAGATTCAAATTATAAAGGTCATTTAAAATCAGGGACGGCGATCTACTGCAAATATTTGGAGGGGGTAATAACCAGTATGAGCAGTGGTTCTAGGGGGTCTTGGGGTCCAGACCCACTCACTTTTGGGAAAAAACATTTAAAAAATCTTATTTTGATCAATTAAGTAAGCAAAGATTAGTTTTGTTTTAGACAGCTATCGTTATAACTACACATACTCACATTGTATTGCTATAGGAAAATTCTGTTTTATGCCATGGTTGACGATTATGCCTGTATGAAAAAAAGTTCAAAACATTTTTATTGAATAAGTGGGGAGGGAGAAAGGGGTTTGGATCACAGGACCCTCCTAGGATTGACGCCCGTGTTTAAAATAAAATTTATATGTGATTTTAAAGAGTGTTTTGAGCTTATTTTTGTATTTCATTTGTATTTAAATTGATTTCTAAGTAGGGGGGGGCATAATCATCGATTTCAAAATTTCAAAACGTCCATTCACTTAACACTAATAATACATAAAGTTTGAAACAAAAATTGTTTTTTTATGTCAAAAATAAACCTCCTCCCACCATCGATTGAAAAGAAACACACAAAATGAGAGATGTTAAACCTGTTATTCACTAGAAAAACACATTTTTTAAACTTTTTGACACTTTTTTGTTTTTATATATAATTTAATCTTTCTTGGTTGATACATTCATTTTCTTTTTTTTTAAACTTTTACATTTTCAGTGAAAAAATCATATTTTATTTTAATAGGCATAAAAGTTCAAGTCTTTTTCTCTTCTTTCTATAAACCAGATTTTTTATATTTTTGCTTTTTAGAAAACTTAGTTTCTTTTTTTTCTTTAGTTAAGTTTTGACTGATTTTTTCTTTGACCCGTTGCTTTGAAGCCTCCGAAAGACGGGATCTGTCCTTCTCTAGGCTGCTGGCTCTTTTATTGAAAGAATGATCTACTGACTGCATTCAATTTACTAGTTTCATTTGTCTATGGTTTACCTTACTACACTGCTGCTCCATTCTAAAGTTGTGAACAAAGTGTCATCGGTTTTAAAAGCCTGCTCACTGATTGGGTACTCCATAAGTAAGGCCTCTTCATCAATGCCCTAGTCTCTCATTTGCCTATCTAAAACCGTCTTGAGAAAAGGCTGCATAATAAAAAGTAACTTATAGACTTACTCCAAGTGCTCAACTGCTGCTTCTGATACAAAAGAACACTAAAGCCGAAAAGCACCACTAGAACAACTTGAAATCGGGAGGTTCCATAACTTCTCTTACTTGACAGGCTAGGCGAATGTTATCTGTGGGTTTTGGCTTGAGAACTCAGTGAGATCATTAAAGTAGTGAATAAGAATTGTTGTTGCCTTGGAATTTGTTGTTTTCGTAAAAAAAATATAGTCTGGATATCATTAATTCTTCAAAGTAAAAGAAAATCTCATTGAATCGGTTCCAGGGTTTAGTTGAGCTCAGGAGCCACCAGCATGTCCAACTACACTTTTATTTTTTCTATAAACGTTTATTTTTACCATACAACTTTGTAAAACCTGATATATTCGTTTCAACCAATTGCAGAACTTTATTCATGCCACTGCTGAAGCCCAGTGTAGTGCGGGCAACAAAAATATTTTTTTCTAATATTTATAATATTATATTATTTTGAGTATAAAATTAAGTAACCTTATTATCGTAAAGTTGAGTAAATTATATTATCTAATGATTTCTTTTTACTTGAAAACGCTGAGGCTCAAGCCTAAGTCTTCGATTTAGTGTGGAGGGTGGGGGTTATCATCAAAAGTACCAACTTCCAATATTAATTCATGAAAATATTTAATCAACCGTATTCCAAGTGGACGTAACAAATTTCCAATTTTTGCCTACTTATGCCCCCCCCCCTATTCAAAGAGTTATTATAAAGTAATGGCTAGTAAAGACATGGTTTCCATGGCTTTTTATGTTACAGTGTTAATGCTGCTTAAGATTATAGGTGAAAAATAGTTTTGAAAAGCTTAATTACTTTTTTTAAATTTAGTTAACCTTTCTCAAACATAAGTTTATAACTATTAGTTAAACTACTTATTTTTAGCTGAAAAATAATTATAGTTTAACTAAAAAAATTTAGTTAGTTGCCCATTATTGCTAATCAGCAATCACTCATAAAAAAATTGATTAGATTTAAATATTTTCCCTCTCATCTATCACTCCTATTTTTTCCACTTTAGACACTAAACTATTTTTAAAAATCTCTACTAAATGTGACCACGTTCTTCATACAATTTTACCTTTCCCCAAAACATATACACAACTTAAGACCCCGTAAACTCAAATTCGATACAACGATATATAATACTTTTGAAAGCAAAATATTTCTCCCTCGTCTTCTGAAACATCTCATTTCATAATTTATATTTATATTATCATTCCTAGTTTTAATATGAAGTTCTCCATATTTTCGAGCCATGTAGATTTAACCTTTTTGGTTTCACTCGTTTTCTAATTGTTTTATTTCTTCTTTTTTGTGTGCTTAATGCTTCCACGAACCTTTAGTGCTTTTCAATTTTCTAAATACGCGTTGATTAATTCATAAAAAGATAGCGTTCGTTCAGTCTAGGATTAAATGAGTGGACTATATAAACTGACAAAAAAGGACTAAAATTGTGCAACATATTTTTTTAAATTATAAGGGTCATTTAAAATAAAATTTATCTGTTATTTCTAAGAGTCTCTTGAACTTATTTTTGTCTTTCCTTTGTATTTAAATATATTTCTAAAAGTAATGGCTAGTAAAGACGTGGTTTCAATGGCTTTTTATGTTAGTGTTAATGCGCTTCAGATTCTGCCTGTCAATAAGTGAATACAGAATAGTTGCAAAATAGTTTGGAAAAGTTTATCTACTTTTTTTTATAGTTTAGTTAACTGTTTTCAAATTAAGTGTATTACTATTAGTAAAACTACTCATTTCAGTTGAAAAATAGTTATAGTTTAACTACATATATTTAGTTAGTTGCCCTTCACTGCCAACAGCCATCTTATTTTGTAATATCAAATACATTTCCAAATTCAATTAGAGCAAAATTTTATTGCCTTTTATAAACTTTAAAAATTTTTTTTAGTAATCTCCCTTTCTTATTAGGTATTGATTTTACATTTATCATTGAAATTTTTACTTAATCCACAATTTTTTTTAGCTCAATAAATATTGTTTTTAATATATCATTCTTTGATTCATAATCTTTTGCCAGATATTCAATAATTTTTTTTTAAATTCTTGATAAGCCATAAAATTGATCGTTGATTATTGGAAACAGACTTTTTTTTTGTGATACTTTTTTGGTATTGCGTCAAGTTTTTTCCCCAGATACTTGAGTTTTCCAACCTCTTTTTAACTATTCTCATAAATCATTTTGTTGAATAGCAGCTAGAAACTAAACACACTGAAACAATCCAAGACTAATGGAAACAGACCAAAGATAAATTATTCACAAAAGAATTAAAAGAAAAGTATGACTAGAAAATGCTCTAAATTAGACTTCATGCTCTTAAATAGAAACTATGTCTTGAAATGTACTCTAAAACAATCTAATTTTCTATAAACATCTTACTTTTTAATCAATGTTTATCATGCCCTTCATTAAGGAATTTTATTATCTTTTATATACAATTCTGTATATGATTGTTCTATATGTAAAATTTGACTTCTTGACTTAATAAGATACTGTTTTTTAACATTTTTTCTGAATTTTTTTTCTATAAACTTGGTTATTTCAACGCTGTTTGTTTTGTCCTTATTAAGGTTGCGGATCTTCTAAGCTACCACTTGGTAGCATAGTCATATTTTTTTTACAAATTGATTTTAAATTAAATATATTGGCTACTTGTGTTATAAATATAAAAGAGTTTTAAGATTTTTGCTTTCAAAAAATTTTCAATAGTTTAAAGGTTAAGTTGATAACCAGGGTCATAAACAGTTACAAAGAAAAAATTAAATATTGAAAAGTATCAGCTTCTCTCATAATAGGGGTATCGGTATCGGTGATATTTATGGAATCTTCCATTAAATCTTGGTTTTATATTTGGAGCTGTCTCTATTTTCTCTGGGAGTAAATTACAGTTGTTAGATTTTTTTTCAATCAAAATTCTTGCTTAATTGTAGTATTTTGATTCTTTTTATGTCTTTTGGTGGTCTTTTGTGCGGCATATTCTAATATCTGCCCCACGTCTTCATCATATTTCCCATTTTAAAGTCTGTAGATTTCACTTAGTCGTCTTGAGTGATGAATTATACAAAATAAAAGTATTCTCGAATATTACTTCCAATTCTTAGAATTTAAACTACAAGTAACTGAATTTATTTAACAAATAAAAGATTTATTAGCCGTTGCAATATACAAAAGATTGTTTTCCTTTCAAAATCAATTAAGTTATTCAATATCTATCGAATAGGAAAAATTTTGTTTCTTTGACTAGTTTAGAAATGCGCATTTTGATGGCTTAGCAATTGCTTTTTTTAAGAAACTTTCATCCACACATTGCATAATGTGATTTATATATTTTTTCACAATTAGTTCGTACATAAGCACTAAAACATTAAAATTTTAACTATAGTTTTTCAACATAATAAATGCAAAAAATGTTGTATACATTTTGAATATTTAAATTTACCAAAATATATTACTTTCATGTAACTTTACCCATCTAACCCAGATCCATCAACTAACTACCAAAAAACACTACTAATCGTTCCAAAGCATATTTCATCAATCAAACACATCTGTTACCACACAAAAACAACTTTTCAAACAGGAGTGGGTAGATCATTTACTGAAATGGAACCCTGTGGATTACGGAGGAGTGGACTTAGTAAGAGTGCCTAGTACCAAGATTTGGACCCCTGACATTGTTCTTTATAACTAGTGAGGAAATTGGTACTGTTCATATAGTTTCTGCAAACTTAAAACCAATTAGTATTATTTTGAATATTTTGAAAAATAAAATATATAAAAATCTCCTATGCTGAAAATCATCATCATCATCGAACGGGAGCAGATAAAAGAAAAAAAGTCTTTTTTTCCGCGTCATGACAAAATGACTCCAAACATTTTTGTTGCCAGCCCACGATTTAACCCATTTTTGCTCGGATTTTTTATTTTGTTTATTTAAAAAAATTCCTTTTCACAATACAATTAATTGATTAAAAAAGCAACAAAAAATTTGATATGAGGAAAAATGTTCTGTCTAGAAGCAAAAATGTAAATGTTCCAATAATGGAACACTAAGCATGAACGAGTCAAATTCAACACTTAATCAAATCTTTTATTGTCAAACATTCAAAACATTCATTAAAAATGGGAAAAAAAGTTGTGTAAAAATATTTTTATTCCCTAAATATCAAAATAAAATTGTTTGAAAAAAAAATTTGTTGTTGGCGTCCTTCAGTCTAAGTAGACAATGGACTTGTTCCGAGGGAGAACTTTTCGCTGTGCTTTTGTCGCTGCTGGTTGTTGTTCTCTGATGGTTGTTGTTCTTTGCTGGTTGTTGTTCTCTTCTGATTGTTGTTCGAAGCTGGTTGTTGCTGGCTGCTGGTTTTTGTTGGCTGTTGGTTGTTGCTCGCCTCTGGATGTTGCTTGCTGCTGGTTGTTGTTGGCTACTGGTCGCAGATCGCTGCTGTTTTTCTTTTCTGCGGGAGCGCTTTTCACTGGCAAGCCGACGAATCCCTGCTTCTCCCGCTTCTAGTCCCATGCGCACAGCTTGTCTCCATCTGCTTTTATGTTCAGCAAGCGATTCCCAGTGCTGACGTCAATCTCTGTAGATTTTAGATCGCGCTTGCAGACGTCCTTGTAGCGAAGGTATGGCCTGCCAGTTGCTCTCCAACCTGAGGCAAGCTCGCCGAATAGCACGTCTTTTGGAAGCCATCATCCATCCGATGTACAAGTCCTAACCATCGGAAACGTCTTTGACGAAGAAGAGTGGTCATGCTTAAAATGGCTGCCCTCGCCAACTCCTCGTTGTTTGTGACGTGGTCTTTCCATGAGATTCCGAGCATGCGTCGAAGACAGCGCATGTGGAAAGCGCTCAATCTTTTTTCCTGGTATGCGTATAGTGTCCAGGATTCACTGGCGTAAAGAAGAGTGCTCAGAACACATGCCTTGTACACAGATATCTTTGTCTTTTTTGTCAGCATCTTGTTGCTCCAAACTCTTGGTGACAGCCTGGCAAAGGTTGTCGAAGCTTTGCCGATCCTCTGGTTCAGTTCTGCAACTAGTGAGAGGTCATCAGTGATTGTCGAACCAAGGTAGGTAAACTGGCTGACGACTTCCAGAACATAGTTGTTGATAGTGATGTGAGGTCGTTCGGCGTGCTGTGCCATCACCTGTGTTTTCTTGAGGCTGATTTGTAGGCTAAACTTTTCGTATGCCTTGGAAAACCTGTCGAACAGTCTTTGCAGTTCTGCTTCAGTGTGGGTGACCAGTGCTGCATCATCCGCTAACAGCATGTCTTTAATCTTGTCCACGGGTACATAATAAGTCTGCTTGTCGAGTGTTGCAGCACTCTGAACCCAACGCACCCAGTAGGGCAGGCAGACTGTGATGGAACAACACCTATTTGACTGGGGGCTGCCCAGCTTGAGGCAGGCGGTAGTTGTGAATAAGACATGGCGATCTCTCCCACCGTCGGAAGCAACCCCTGGCGCCATATGAAACATATGACTTATAACCGGTAAACTGCTACTTCCCGTGTTTTTTCAACGCTTTCAGCGAAGCTGGAGTGACCTCTCCAAGGCGTAAGCCGGGGCAAAATACTATGGAAGGTAAGTTGTAGCCCATGCAGCAGACCCCCCTTTTTTCGGCTTGATGGTGAGTCTAAGGGAAAGGCAGAACCGATACATCTTGGAACCATCAGCGTCGCAGGAGTTGCCGGAAGGACATCATAGATGACGATCCACCGCCTTAGGGACTCCGACTCCTGATTTTTCCTCGGGGTTGACTCCCAAAGCCTTTTCCATGAATGGATAGCCTGCAAGGCAGCAGCGGTTGGTAGTCAGAGTTTTCTGGGGAAAAAAAAGTAAACACATTAAAATTAGTCTATTTTGTATTAAATGTTTTAAGGTATTTTTCACATATTCTAGTTGTGTACTTTTTGCCAAAAATGTGCCTAGTTTTTTTCTAAGATTAAACAATGTTCTAGCTTATCGAACCTAACAGGGCTTGGCACTCGATTTTCCACGGACTTGCCACTTTTTGGTCTCTCACTACCTAAGGAAGAGTGGCATATCTACAGAGAGCTTTTTTTCTCTGTTGATATCCATCGTAACTTTGAGATGGCACTTCAGGATCAATTCTCCTACTTCTTGAATGAATAAAACATTAGCCTGTCCCAACGAAATCCAGCTAAAGACATAAAAACTAGACGTGGCACTGCGTTATGTGAGCAGACCAAACGCAAGTACGCCCATTGGGTATCCTCTTCAAAACTCGCTCTTTTGGACGAATGCAACAAGACCAGCAAAAAGTACAGGAAGACACGACAGTTAACCGATAAAGAGCAGTGGAACTTGCTGCAGTCTCGAGTATCAATCGCCTTTGACAACGATCAACAAGCTCGTCTCAACGGGCAACTCAATGCTTTTGAAAATGCTGACCAACGGCGTGAGAACGAAACCACCTGGAAAATAATAACTCGAAACTGAAAAATTTCTACATAAAAAATAGATAAAAACTTGAATAAAAAATTGATAAATACTTAAATAAAAAATTGAATAAAGTTGAAATAAGAAATTGAAAAATGTTCATAATGAAATTGAAAAAACTGCGGTTTCTATTATTTTGAGCTGCACTGTAATAAATGGTAGATCTAGCTATGTTTCCGTAATAAAATAGAAACAATATGTATTTATAAAGTATTTTAACATATTATCATACTTCCTATACCCACACGTGGTGTTCTTTTAAGAACGTTTCATGAAGTCACACTTAATTATTTAATTCAAGTAGTTTAATTAAATATGTGGAAAATAATCAAAAGTTCAGATTCTCTGAAGAATAAATATAACTTCTTGACCTCTCTTATTCATTCTAATCAACTTTTCTACAGCGCAGACACTCGTCTAAAAGAGCATAGAGAAGCTCTTGTACTAGTGGACAGCAATGGCACCGTCAGGTAATCTTCTTATATTTAAAGCCATATTATTTTATAAAGTTTATTAATACTCTTGTTCATGTTCATGTTTTTGTCGAATATGAGAACAAAGCTTACTAGTGTATTAGTAGAATAACTTTTTTAATTTAGTCAAATTAAAATTTATTACAAAACATAAAACATTCAAACACAGTAAATGGTTTTTGAAAAATACTGAAAATTCAAAAATCTGATTTATTCGAACGAATTTTACGTAATCAATATTTGTATTTGGTCTAACTGCAATTATTTTGCTCGATACTGAAGTTTTGTTAGTTACACTTTTTTTTTCCTGGAGCAAGTATTTTGTGAAGGTTCATCACAGACACTTTTCCTACTTCAAAAAATACATCCAGCAACCAACCATCACAAATCTTTGAAGAATATTAATCATTAAGTTTCATAGGTTTTATGCAATTTATTGAATAAATATACAAGTTGTTTTTTACAACGCTTTTTATAGAATAATGTTTACCAAAAATGAGGATTATTACTCATTTAATCAAGCCATCTTTTTGATTGATTCATAAATACCCACAATTTGCAAAATTACAACCATTTTATCCATTAAAAAGCAAGAAAAAAAGTTCTAACGAACTTTCATAAAACATAAAAAATAAGAATACAATTAATGATTACTTTATTTAAATAGTTTAATATTTTTAATTAATCCATTAATTTAACAGAAAATGTGAGATAATTTTTAATACACATATAAGATAAACTATTGATTATAACGTGCTCAGACAAAACACTTAACTGAAAACTTAGATTGCTGTTTATAGCACGCAAAAATAAATAAAATTGCATCAACAAGCTATTTTACATCCATTCAAGATGGTTGCCGCAAGCGATCTTCAAAAGCACCTGCAACATCGACATCACCAACTTCCCTTTCGACATCCAGAGCTGTCATATGAAATTCGGCTCATGGACATACGATGGCTACAAACTCGATGTAAACTTTTTAGGTAAAAATCTGTGTTTCAATCTAAGTTTTTTTTTAATTAACGGGTTATAGATTAACGCAATGAAAAATTTCAACACAGTTAACTTAAATTATCAAAATTAAACTTTAAAAACTTATTTTATTGTTTTCTACAAAGAACTTTAGATTCTGAAAATGAAGTTACATTGTAACTTTAGATTTTAAAGATGAATATACCTCAATGATTACTAAGTCAATAATTCAATGTATTAGAACAGAATCTGAAGTAGGCCTAAAATGTTGTCCTCTTGTTTGGTGACAACAACATGAAAAGGCATATCCAGTTCTTGCAAAACTGGCAAGAAAGGATATGTCATCACCAAATGAACTTGAATATGCTAAAAACATTGTGTTAGAACACAAATAACTTCTGATTAAAACTTTTAAAAGTTCGATTAACGGCGATTTAAATTTTAAATCACGCTTTGGTAAAAAAAAAGCATTAATTAACATTTTTTCTAAATATGAATAAAAATTTATATGATATGTAGATTGGGCTCATTGTATAAAATGTATTTAAAAGTTATTTATTAAAGTTTAAGAAGAAAAATCAAACCAAAAGTTAAGTTCAGACCATAAGTTAGTCTGAAGGCAGCCAGAATAAAAAGTAGGTAGTTGAAACATACACCAATAAAATGAAATTAGCTTTTTCACAAGTGTTTCTATCTATTCATAATAGAAAAACATTAACACCAATTCAGCTGAAAAGATCAGAACCGCTCGAAGGGAACGAAAAGAACAATCGCTCAAAAATTAAATTATTTTCAGAAATCTTGCAAAAAATTAAGTTTTAAAAAAAAGTTTTCAAAAACAAGCAAGTTTTAAAAAAGTTTCTGACTTGTCGGCACTTCCACGTGATCTGCATCTTCATTTCATAGTAAGAATTTAGAAAAAAAGTTAAAAGTAGCTCTTTAAAGAAAAAAAAGTTGAGCATCGAAATCTTTCAAGCTCAGACTAGGCAAAGCTTTTGCCCGCGTTGTACTCAATCGGCTCCAAGTTCTCGCAATCCACGTGTACCTTATATCTAAATGCAGAAAGGTCCCAGTCGACATGATCAGGGCTGTGTCCTAGTGCCTAAATTATTTGGCATCTTCTTTTCGTTGCTGCTGAATTTTTCATTTAAGGATTCTGCCAAAGGTATTCACTTACGCTTACAGAAGTGACGGGAAACTGTCTAACATGGCACGTCTGAGAAATCTTGCACTGTCTTTATCAGAATCATGCTGATGATGCGGCTTGTTTTCATACCCTATTGCTTTGCAGTGAAGCCTGGACCACCTATGCCAGGAAAGAAGATCGTCTCGAAAGCTTTCATCTTTGCTGTTTCCGACGCATCCTTTGCACAACATGGCAAGACAAAGTCACCAACACAGCCGTACTCAATCAAGCCAACTCACTCAGCATACACCTCCTTCTATTCCAAAGACGTCTACGCTGGCTGGGTCACGTGCATCGAATGGATGAAGGTCACATACCCAAGGACATCCCATATAGCAAGCTGGCTACAGGTCACCGTTCAGTTGGTTGCCCGCAACTACGCTTCAAAGACGTCTGCAAACGCGACCTCAAACTAACGAGTATCAACCGTGACAGTTGGGAAGAGCTCGCCAATGACTGGAGTGGCTAGCGCCAAATTATCCACAGACATCAAGAAGGACGAAGAACAATGCAGCCAACAGCTGGAAACTAAAAAGCAAAGAATGAAGCAGCAAAATCAAGCCCTCGATCCTACATCTGACTTTATCTGTAGCCGCTGCAGCAGAGGCTGTATATTCAGAATCAGTCTGCTGAGCTACCAGAAGCTATCGCAAAAGACCTGACTAAAGAACACATCACAGCGCTACCATCATCTCCCGAGATGGACCGATGCCAGACTAGTGAAGAGAATAAGTAAGTCAACTTGATGGTGGATAAAATTGCGCTGCAATAAATAGACATTCAAAAAAGAATCACTTAGAGGTCAAAATTTGCTTTTTGTGGACTAGTGGCAAATAGAAGTCCACGTCTAAAAAACATTTTTTTACTAAATGAAAAAAAGTATATAATAGATTTTCCCCCTAGTTTCTTAATAAAATTATACCATAACTACTTTATAGACATATCAAAGCAGAATCTCCACAAAACCCTGTTTATTGAAAATAACTTTTTTATTCCTTTGAAACTTTTTTCTTTATAAAACCTACCATTGCATTTGAAATTTCATCATTCCTACTGTAATAACCCTCAATATTACACATAACAGATGTTAACTCATTTGAAATAAGCGAGTATGTCAAAAGCAACGAGTGGGATCTGCTAGGCTACCCAGCCGTAAAACACGTCATTTACTACTACGGTCTTAACGAGCCCTTTCCAGATCTCACTTTCTTCATCATCATCAAAAGGGTTGCAGTCTTCTACAACTACATTCTTGTGCTTCCCTGTGTGTTGTTGTCGTTCTTGACTCTGGTGATCTTCTGGCTGCCTCCCGAGTCTCCTGCTAAAGTGATGCTCGGTGAGTGAATGAGTGATTCAACATGTGATAGAAAATATGTTAAAAGTTTACAATGAAATAGCGTATTTAATACTTTTACTAAAAATGTGATATTATATGCATATAATCACAAGCATTTCTATAAACAACCCAAACGGGCATCTATTTATTTAGACTGCAACTTTTTTCATTCGATGGTTTTTAGAGTATCAGTTGCACTCAAACTACTAACCCAAAAGTCATTTAAAACTCAGCTACCCGTCCATCCAAATATAAAATTACGTTTATTAATATAACATGTGAAGCTGCCTGTTTTGGTTATTTATATAACGCATCCGGTATTTCATGTTTAAAAAATTTGAGCAAAATATTTATCTTCATACAATGAATCTTCGTCCATGAAAACTGTAAATTTTTATTTCAATACATGGCTGAAAAATGCAAAAAAATGTGATCGAAGCTTAAAAAATATATACACTTCTCGATCTTTATTTAAACCTGGAAAGATGATGTGTAAAGATTAAAAAAACTATAATTTAAATGTTGGCTTTGTATATCAAAGTGGGAAACAACTTTCTAGTTGCTTGGTATAACATAAAACTGCGCAGTGCAGACAAAGTATTAAAAGCTAAATTTAAAAATAAAAGTGGTTAATTGTATATGGTCTTTCACGAAAAACATAAAAATAGGATATAAACTACAATTATTTTTTTCACAACTTCAATTAAATATTATTAAAAAATTCAAAAAATTTATAAATTCAACATTTTTATACAAATTCAGGAATGAGTGTATTTGTGGCATTTTTTGTGCTGTTGTTGCTGTTAGCAGACAGCACTCCACCTGCCTCTGCGTCTATTCCTCTCATTGGTTAGTTTAGCTTTCATATTTACATTTTAATACACTTCTCTTGATGATTCAAGTTTTCACTCACTGAAAATCACAAAACCTATGTTTTCAAACTTTAAAACTCTTTTTTCTTATATTATTGTACATTTCATTAAAAAAGTTTAGTCCTTACAGCAATGGACATTAAATTTTTTTTAAATGATGACAAAAACAACGTTGAAATGGAAAGAGTGACTATTTTACAGGAGCATACTTTTGTGCTAATATGATTCTGATCACCCTCTCAACCTTCTTAGCTGTCATCATTATACAAAACCATGTAAGAGGAGATCGTAAGAATAAAGTACCGGACTGGCTTAAGAAGGTATTTTTGTCACTTCAAAGCAATTTTTTATAGTTGTTTTGTCAAAAATGTCTTTTGAAAAATGATTACTTTTAATAGTTATATTATTTCTGTTTTTTTCCATGCGTATTCTCTAAAAATATGGCAAAACACATAAGGATATAAATAACATTTCTTCTTGAACTTGCTTTTATTCATTTTGAAAAAAATGCAAATATATTAATTGTAAAAATTGTATTCAATAAGTTAAAAAACATTGCGCAGTTTGCATATTCCGAAAAATGAAAGAAAATCTGCCAATTAATATGCAACTAATCTGAAAAACTAGAACTGGTAGAAGAAAACTGATTAAATATTTGAAATCAGCACCTCAAATATAATTAAAATCAGTTTTAAAATTAAAAACAGAAAAAACAATTTTTTTGTCTGTGACTCAGAAGCATTAAAATAATTTAGAATTAAATAGGATAAATGAAACATCGATTATAAATTTAATTGCATTTTTTTCATTATTTTTTTAATTATCGAATTATAACAAAAATTTACGGCCGTTAAAAAAATTATTTGAAAAAAATCAAAAGTTATCAGCTTTTGACAGTAAATCCAATAAATTATTTTATTGAAATGAGAAGTAACGGTTTACCTTAACCCTCCAAACATCCTTGTTTTGAACAACACTGATCAGTGATTTGCGTTTACGAGTGGAAAGAGTGAAGCATGTGTTGGTGGTGAGAAGTACATGCCCAGTTTCTAAATTAAACGGGCAATCTGATCGTAGACAACATAGTTCTTATGCATCTAAATCAGCAGCTACAACTATTCCATCGAATGTGGCATTTGATGACTGCAACGACCTGTTTAACTAAGAATGCCAGAAAAACTAAGTGGTGCTCTGTTGGAACTGATTGAAAAGACTTCGAGACTTTGCAGTTGATTCCTCAGCAGTAACATTGGAATCGTCAGTTTTCTTCAGTGGTTTATTGGACAAATTAGTCACAAGAGACATCACTAAACAGCTTTTTGAACTTCTCTGAGCAATTTCACAATAAAATTTTATTTAAGGAAAACTGAAACGAATTGCTTACCAACGGCTTTGCGGTAGCTGTATGCTGAGCAACCACTGTGTAAAACTGGGGAAAATGTAGCAAATGGCTGCTTATAATAGGTTGACAATCGTTTAATCTACCGCTCCGTTATACGTCTGTGTTTTGAGGCTTATGAGTAGCAATGCTACTCAGTAGCATAAGTTTTTTTTAGTTCTAATAAAATATTTATCCATAAAAAATAGCTTAAACAATACTAATAAAAAAAAGTGTTAATCACTCTGCGTGAAAATGTGAACTATTGGAAATGCAAATAGTTTTTTTCAATAATTTAACAATTTTCTACCCATAAAAATACAAAGTAGAGTAGGCGAAAGAGTATTTGAATAAGCAAAGAATAATTTTTTTTGTAGCAGCTATTACCATAACTACTAGAGGTCGGACCGAGTAGCCGCAGATACCTGCGGGACTTTCGCGGGAACAGGAATAAAAATTAATTTAGGGATGGGAAAAGTCGGGAACCGAGAATAGGTTTTTGGGACGAAAACGGGCAAGGAATCAATTTCCAAATTGGAAAAAGAATCAGTTTTTATAATCAGAAACGGGGAAAACGGGAATAAAAGTTATTGAGATTGGATTCTTTAACAAATTCATCAGCAAACTCCTAAGTATGGAAATCTCTATTTCATCGATACTCCGTACTTAAAATAATTATTATATGCAATAGAAATCTATAACGAAGCCACCATTGCGTTGTCAATGTCAAAATCTCCAACATTACATTTGAAGTTGTTATGGCGAGTCCAAATATTTTGGAAATTAGAACAAATGGGTGATGATGGAAACTTGTCAGATGAAATCAAAATGGCCAGTTATATTATTTTTATTTTATAACTAAATACTTTGACTTTGAATTTTAAATTTCCAGTTGATTGCTCAGTTGATCATTTCGACTAAAGAAAAGATGCCCATTTGTATTGTTTTTTCATTCTTTCCAAGGTTTCTCTGGTGATCGTTTGTGAGGCGAATTCTTATATGTGCACGTCTTCATCATATTTTATATTTAGTAGTTAGTAGGTTTCAATCAAATCACCTCTCATGAAACTTAAAGATGGTAGGTTCTTAAGTCGATTTTTCAGCTTTGGTCTTAGTTTTGACTTTTTCAAATTTGCCTTCTTCTTTTTTAGAATGGATTCCAGATTGTCGCTTCATACTCCAGATGCGGACTTGTACAACAGTTTTCTTATCAAGTTATGTGAATGATACCCATTATTCCATTTGCTTTGTTAATCCTCTTCAAACTTCAGGTCTTTGATGAAAATTACTACCAAGGGTTTTTCTTTGTCTATCTTTTGTAGCTCAGTAGTGCTTCCATCTTTAGTTGCAATTTCATAAGTTAGTGTTGCCGTTCAAAGACTTCTATAAAAATGACAACAGTGCAGTATTTTGCAATGGGCAGTAAGGAGAATTCGTTAAAATATCAGTGTGAGTTCGTCAAGGGTGTCTGCTTTTCCCTGTTTTTTCAACATTTTCCTAGAAAAAATAATGCAAGAAACTCTCCAAGAAGATCATCATTCTACCATTTTTATTGGGGGCAGGTCAGTCTCTAATTTAAAGTTTGCTGACGACATCGATCTGATGCGCGGCTTCAGCAGCTAAGTTCAAGACCTCCCTAACATACTTAATGAACGAGCAATGGCTTACGGGATGGAGGTGACTTCAGAAAAGTTTATGTTTATGGTGATGAATGGGAAAAAGTTAGAAAAGTGCTGCTGTTCAAGTACCTTAAAGTAACTCTGTCGACGGATGGAACAAGCACCACATAGATAAAAACTAGAATCTCAATGACAACTGCTGCAATGGCCAGGCTTTATCTGTTATGGTAAAGTAAATTCTATCAGCTTTTCTGTCAGATACAGACAAGTCACTGATGGGATACTAATTACATATTTGTAGTTAAACTATAACTATTTTTCAACTGAAAATAGGTAGTTTAACTAATAGTAATATACCTATTTTTGAAAATAGTTAACTAAATTTTTAAAAAAGTAGTTTTACTTTTTTAAACAATTTTGCAACTTATTTTGTATTAACTTATTGACAGGCAGAATCTGAAGCAGCATTAACACTAACATAAAAAGCCATTGAAACCATGCCCTTCCTGGCCATTAATTTAAAATAACTCATAGAAATCAATTAAAATACAACGACAAGACAAAAATAAGTTCAAAAGACTCTTAGAAAATTTTTTTATTTTAAATTACTCTTATAATGAAAAAAACATGTTGCACAATTTAAATTAGTAAATTCAGTAATATTTTAATTTTAAAATACTTTTATAGTCTTATTTTGTCAGTTAAATACAGTACACTCATTAGATCCTAGACCCATTGAACATTGTCTTGTCCAGAGTTTCACCGAATTCCGACAGCAACGTGCACTCAACACTTTTGAAGAAAAATCTCTCAACAGCAGAATATATATATATATTTAAAATATATATATTTTAAATATATATATATATATTTTAAATATATATATATATTTTTTTTTTTAACTCAAAGTGATTACAATAAAATAGCCAGTTTAAAACAGTTTTTAGAGTTTTATAACACAAAGACAAATAAAAGACAGTTTTATAAGTTTTACACTATAGCGTTACTCTTTAATAACGCTCTCAGCTTTGGTTACTTGCCTTAAGAAGAAAGTTTTTTCAAACATGCTGTCAGAAAGTTTACAACGCCTTGGAACCAGAATTTGTCCAGCAGCACTGAACAAACTTTCGACTGCAGCACTACTGGGCAAGGATGCATCAAATTTCAGAAAGGCATTACACAGTCGAGGAAATTTAAATAGAACTTTTAGTTCAGTGTCAGCACTAGAAAGATAATTATAAATTTCTTCTTCTATGCTGCTGTCAACAGTAGTGTGAGTATCATTGCTTTCTTTCACAAAGTAATACAAGTCATCAATCGGTTCTCCTTCTGATCTAAAAACTGGGGCTAACCTTCAGATGCTTCAGGAAATTAGAGCTTGACGAGATATTTCCACTAATCTGAACTCCACAACAATGCTTACACGTTGCGACGAAATTTTGTTCGTCAGATTTGATATTTGGGTTTTTTAAATGTTCTTTTACTACTGCTGAATTTATTGCAGAAAACTAGCAAGGGCCAAACTATCAGTTTATTTTAATTATTTTTATTTCAATAAACAATTTTTTACCATGGAATTTCCCAGTGATGGGCATTTCATCTGATATTTATAAATGTCGATTTTTTGTAGACAAAATTATCTTTTAACTACTTTTGAGTAGTTAAACTACTTTGAGTAGTATTGAGTAGTTAAACTACTCTCTAACTACTGACTACTTTTGAGTAGTTGAACTTTTTTCCTTAACTACTTTTGAGTAGTTTAACTACGTAGTTAATTACTAAGTAATTAACTACTGCCCATCATTGCTAACAAGTACCACTTCATAAATGTTCAAGAACAGAAGTAACTGTAGATACTCTGGTGAGTTGCTCACAAAAGGATTTGCGGCAGAACAGTGGGAAAAAATTGCAAGCGGATGCTCACTGTTGATAATAGCCTGACAACCGTTATATTCGCCGCTCATGTTAGCAGCGCCGTCATAAGTCTGAGCTCTGAGGTTTTCTATGGGTAGCATAATTCTGATCAGAACATCTTTTTCTACAGCAGATAATGTTTTTCCGATCGTGTCTGGTTGGCTGAATAAACCATTAAACTGTTCATTAACATTTAGAGCTTCATCAAAAAAACGAATGCATTTCGATTCCATTGCACTCTTGTGTGCCTTCATCCACAACACCAAACTGGCATGATTCGGCATTAACAGTGCACACTATGTTTAATAGAATAAGCTAAAAGCATCAGCCTTTCATTTTGACAGTTATGTAATATGAAACTTGTAGTTTTATTCAACCACAGCTTTAGTTAATCATCAGCTAAATTTGTGGTTAAATCAAACTACAAGATGAAAGGCTGATGCTTTTAGCTCATTCTATCGTTAGAAACAATAACTTTTAATGTTCGAAGCCTTTTGAAATTCATTAACTTTGGTTCATCTAAAAAATTGAAAGGGTCGATATTAAGGTGGACTTCAGAACTCCAATATGAACATCGCCCATACAAAATAAATCTGTCTGCTAGCAAAAAGTGAAGCGATATTTTCTGAAAAGCATCCTGAATGTCTGCTTGCGAAAATTAAAAATTGAAAAATTAGAAATATAATTTTTAATAATTATAATTCATTAATTTAAAGCCATACATATAAAAAAAAGAGTAGGTGGAAGAGTTTTTGAGTAAGCAAAGAATAATTTTGCTTCAGGCAGCTATCACTATAACTACGCCTACCCAGTGATTTTCCAGCTCGGATTTTTCAGTTCAAGTTCAAGTTACAGTTATGAAAAATTTGATTTTTCAGTTACTATTCATGTTACAGTTATGCACATTTTAATTTTTCAGTTACTATTCCAGTTTCAGTTATTTCAAGATGAAAAAAATGAATTTTTATATTTAATACAGCCCAAATTAATGTTTAAAAGTCAAATTATTTAAAAGATATATAAATATATTATTCATAATATATGCTGTTCGTTTTCATAAATTTCTCGATTCCAGATTTTTGCTGAGGCGATTTTTTCCCTTGCAGTTAGGTCTCCATACACCGAAAACACCCTCTTTGCATACGCTTGTGAAGCGGGAGCTGAAAAATGTCTTGCGCAAAAGAAGCTAATAATCTAGTGTACTCAATAATTTAAGTGCTTACATTTCTCCTGTATGTGGGTGAGACACAGAATGAACATTTAGCAGAACCTGAATTGCACGACGCATTGATGGATGATAAAAGGGTGCTGAGATCCCGAGACATGAAAGTGTAAGACCCTTCTTAGTCCAGCAATCCATGCTAATGACAACGCGATGTCCAGTTTGAAGATATTTACGAATTCGATCTTTTACATTGTTCTTATATTCTTTTATCAAAGAAACCATTTTCTCTGAACCTGAATGATAGAAATTGCATATATTTACGACTGTTTAATTGATATAATTTAAATGACTTATAAATTATGCTCATCACTTGGTAAATGATATTTAAAAATGTAAGTACGTGAATAATTATCAACTACGGTGTGTTAGCTAGTAACTTTCTTCTTATCATTATCCTCTTTTTCTGAAACCTGACATTCGCTTTTGTCGCATGAAGCTTCGTAAATAAAATAGGCCCACACGGCATTTTCTTTTTTTCTGCCGATAATAACCTTGAACATTTCATAAAAATTTTTATAATCGAAATCGAAGAATAAAATAAATGAATCATATTAATGCTCAAAAAGTTGCATCCGCCAATGTTTTATCTTGTAGCGCTTTCCATTTTTTAAGTAGATATTTTTTAGTTACTATTCAGTTAGTATTCTTGTTTTTCAGTTTCTATTTCAGTTACAGTTATGCATTGAATTACAGTTACAGTTAAAGTTACAGTTAACTGAATCATATTTTTCAGTTAATTTACCATTTCAGTTACAGTATCAGTTAACTGGAACAACACTGCGCCTACCCAACATATATTACTGAATAAAAAGTCTGTTACATGCTATGGTTGACGAATCTGCTTGTATTAAGATAGAAGTTGAGAAATTATTGTATTCGAAAAATTGAGAGGGATCCATGTAAAGATGGATCCCAGAACCCCCCTAGCATCGCTGCCCATACATACTCACAATGTATTACTGTTTTAGCATTTTCTTTTGCCATGGTTGACGATAAGGTTCGTATCAAAATTAGAGTTGAGAAATGTGTATTTTTTAAAATAGTGAAGGGGTCCTAATAAAGGTGGACCCCAGGACCCCTTCAGGATTCCCGCCTACGTCATAGAGATCAAAAGAAAAGTAGGCAAAGGATTATATAAGTATGTGAAGAATATTTTGTTTTAGACAGCTATCACTATAACTACACATACTCACATTGTATTACTGTATTAACATTCACTTTTATGCCATGGTTGTCGATTATGCTCATTTCAAAATAAATAAAAATGAAATAAAAAAATTGGAAAAGTGGGGGAGTCTATATTAAGGTGGAGCCCCTCAGTAAAAAAAGTGGGGGAGACCCCGTTTAATTATCCATATTAAATTAGGTATGTTGATGCTATTTTAGTATAATATTTTTCAATTAAAAAGTTTTTAAAAAAACAAAAGAAGTTAAATTTTTAGACTAACTGCAGTCATTGTCATTTCATTAGTCCCTGCTAAATTAAAAATTTTTTACATTCAGTTCATCCGCAAAAAATAGAACCAATAAAAAATTTTTTACTACAAATTAGTTTTTCAATTTTGAGTACTTTTACTCAACTTTTACGCTGGCATGCGAAAAGTTTAAAAAGAATTTACGTAAATGAGTTAGTTATAAAATAGAGCTGTTACACGATTAAAAATTTTAACCGTGCGTTAATCGTGATTTAACGCATTGTTTTTAGCATTTGTATAAAGTAATACTTAAAATTGTCTTTACAAATGTAATAAACATTTTATCAGAATTTTTTCATACATGTATAAAAAAATGGAATCCATAAATTATAAAAAATGCCAATGTCACATAGTTACGCGAGCAAACAAGTTTTTCAAAACAAGTTGGATCTAAAGAGACTCTTTTCTTGCTATCTATATCTCCTGACAAACTAAATAGACGTTCACATGGAACTGTACTTGCAAAAGATGATAAGTACTTTCTTGCCAGTTTCACAAGAACCTTCGTGTTGTTGCCGCCAAACAAGAAGACAACTCTCAAAGCCTACTTCAGATTCTTTGGTGAAGTGCATAATTCTTGTGTAAAGTGACAAAATGCAAGTAAGACTAATGAAAATTTCAAGTATTTTTCACCCCTAAAAGTTCTGTTGCAAATCTTTGAGAAATGAAAAGTTTTTGATGAAATGCAATTTTTCCATTCGTTTGCTGACAAAACAGCAAAAAAATTCAATTGAGATAAGTTTAAATGCATTAAATTTTTTAATGCTTTAATTTTTTTCAATGCGTTAAAATATTTAACTGAGTTGAAAATTTTAACGGTCGTTAAGTGATTAACGCGTTAATCTAAAGTTAACGTAGGTAAAAGCACAGCTCTAAAAAAAACTTCATTAATCTTAAATAATATTTTGTTTTTATAAACGTGAATAAGTGTGTTTAAAAAAATGAATAAACAATGATCTATTTATTTATTTATTTTGTTATGTAACAAATTTGTGAACACAAAATGACTTTCTCACGTCTTTTAATTCTAATTTTCTGCGTTTAATAAGGTTATTAGAAATAACAATATTTCTATTCTTAAAAAATGACCTTTATAATAAAAATAATTTTTTAAATTATTTTAGGTGGCGATAGACGGATTAGCAAAGGTTTTATGCATGTCAGAATTCTTAGACAAAGACCCAAATAAGTCAGTCACGAACACTACAACCTCTTGTAAGTCACAGGCCCCACAGCGTCAGCAGCTAGGGAATGAAAGTCAGCAGTATTACCAGCCAAGACTGGGCAGCTTTCTACATCAGTCGGCTATGGTGCCTCCGTTGAGAAGTTCTGCAGGCCAGTTCAGTGATACGCTAGGAGGCAGAAGAGGAATTTTTAAGCCATACTCTACTTCTGCAGCCCTGTCTTCTGAAGATGCTGCCTTACTAAGTCGGTCTTCTTGCCATTTGGTCATGCCAACAGACCAACACCTTCACTACTATCCTGCCCAACAAACCCTTCCTCATCACAATTTTTCACAACAACAATCAGGATCATCATCATCAACAGCACCAATAAACACCACCACCAATACAACCTCTTCGCAACTCTCTCACGTTCCATCATCTGTTTATTTGGTGGGGTGCTCTTCTTCTCTTGAAAATGACGTCAGGGAAATCAGAAAAATGCTGAAGGCTTATGTTACGAGAATTGAGAACAAAGACATTGGAGCTAAACACACGAAAGAATGGAGACTAGTGGCCAGAGTGCTTGACCGGATATTCTTTTACGCTTACATTGGTACGTTTGGTTGTTATTATATTAGAATTAAATGGGTTTTTTTGGCAAAGTAATTATATATAAACATTTGGAACAACTTTGTAAATTTCCTTACTTATGAACCTGGGTCTATCCAGCCCCGAATAAAATGGAGGGGCAGCTATTATTTTTACATTTCTTTATATAAAATTTAAATAATAATAATAAAATCGTCATTTACATGATATTCATAAAAAATCGTCATTTACATAAAATTCATAAAAAAATCCTCATTTACATAATATTCATAAAAAATCGTCATTTACATAATATTCATAAAAAATCGTTATTTACATAATATTCATAAAAAATCGTTATTTACATAATATTCATAAAAAATCGTCATTTACACAATATAGAGAAAAAATTATTCTTTAAAAAAGCTTTTAAAGGTAATTGGCAAGCTTCAAAATTAATCTTCGATAAGTAGATTTTTGTTTACTGAAACCCATTGACAATGAATTCTCAAAATGGCCAATCCACTGAGTCAGTTTTCATTAACAGTGCTTCTCAGCCATTGAAATCAATATTCAAATTGCCCGCGTAATCTTCTGCCTCTTACAATTTCTTCTTCAACATGTTTTAGTTTACCAAAGGTTGCTTTATGAACGTTCTACAGTTCTGGTAGTGCAGGTTAGAATGAGTAAAATTATTAATGCCCAAACCAACGTATATCCCCGGGTCAAGGTTTAAATTTGTTACAAATTTATAAATTGTCAGCGATATCAATAGCACTAAGTTTTTTGACTTCTAAAAACTACATTCTTTTTTTCAATTGTTCTCATATCAATGTTTAACCAATCAATCAATCAAATAAATTTCTATAGCGCTCTTTTTTCAAATTCAAGAGCGCTCTGTCTTGAAAAATCTGCGGTCTTGTTTTCCAAAATATCAAGCTTGTTCAAGTTCGGAAACTATATGATCTTTTAATTTTTTTTGCAAAGATGTAATATTTCATTCTGAATAATATGAGACCAATTTGAGAATAATTTTAAGACCATTTATTGGTCCGTTTTTAAAATGGTGTTGCAATTCAGTATCACCGGCTTTAATTTTTATGCGGCATAAATCTTCTAAAACTTCTTCATCTATTTTTTTCTTCCTAGGAATAAGAAAAAATTAAACAGAAAACAATTGATGATGTTTTCTGTTTTTTAAATTAGTATTTCCAAAGACTGGTTAAGTTGAATATCTACTGGAACCGCTTCCAGCCACCAGCTGAAGACACATGTCAATTGCATGTCCAACTACACAATAATTTTTTCTTTTAACTTCTATTTCCACCATAAAACCTTGTAAAACCTGATATATCCTCATATCCGTTTCAGAAGTTTATTCATGCCACTGCTGAAGCCCAATGTAGTGTGGACGGCACACATTTTTGAAATAATATTTATTATATTGTATTATATTAATTATTATATTAAGTAACTTTATTTTTGTAAAATTTGAGTAAATTGAATTATCTAATGATTTTTTTATACTTAAAAACGCTAAGGTTTAGGGCTAAAACTTTGATTTAGTTTTTTGGGTGTGGGGGAGGGGGTTTTCATCAAAAGAACCAACTTCCAATATTAAATATTCATGAAATAACTTAATAAACCATATTCCAAGTGGACGTAACAAATTTCCAACTTTTCGATTTTTTGCTTTTATATGCCCCCTCCCCTAACATTATGGTTGATTAAAAATTCTTCTGTTTAACAATATGAAACGAAATTACATTGTAACGTAATCATTTTTTTCTTTGATCTAATTTTTTTTGAAGAAATTTAATTTCATAATCTTAACTGAATCAAATATAGAAAATAATATTCTGTACTCTCGTTTTGACATTCACAGTTTGACAATCAACTAACCCACAAATCCAAACAGGCACTATCATCGTTTCTCTCTGCACCATCTTCCCAAGAGACATCTCAGATTACTCTTCCTTTGTCAACCTCAAATTCCTTTCACCTGCTCCTAGCTCCATGGTGACAGAATTGCCCATCTTCAACAACGTTACAACACTTCCCTGACGCTTCGAAGTTTTGATTAACTGAAAATTAATAAAACTAAAAGTAAAATGAACTAGAAACTTTTGGCTTAATTACTTTAATTGAAATTAATGTTTTATTTGTTGCATCACGTAAACTTCAAGGTATTTTGTATGGTTTAAAGTAAATAATTATGATTGTTTGATTCTGTATGAATCTGTATTTTTTAAAATTCAGTTTTCATCCTAGTTTAAAATAAAGTTGAAGAATCAAAATTGTTGTTTGAATTTTAAGTTTCTTTGGAAAAACGCGTTTAACGATTGGTAGTCTTGAAACCAGTTCGGATTTGAGCCTCATTTGAAGCTCTAATCTATAACACGCTATCATTTTAGTGTTTTGTCCAAGAATCTATAGTTTGAAGCACACTATTCTCGTTATTTGTGTCTTTTTAAAATTATTTTTATTTTATATTTTCAAAAGTTTGACAGTTTATGATAATGCTCGTCATTATTATTAATAATTCATGTCCTAATTATTTATAATGGTGGTCATTACCATTCATAATGGACCATTATTAATGGCCTTCATCATCGATCGTAATAGACCATTATTAATGATCTTCATTATTATTTACAATGTTCGTTATTGTATTGATTAAGTTAAAGTTGTAAAAAAAAACTTTAAAAACTTAAGTTTAAAATATTTAAACAAAAGTAGTCTTCTCTTAGATTAGCACCTATGACAAATCTCAAGATACAATCATGTACCGATTTTGACTACTAGTCAGATAAAGTTCAAAATTTTTTCTCATTGTTCAAAGATAGTTAGTATGTATTTTTTTAGATATTAAGCTATTCTGATTTCAATAAATTGATTTTTTATGTTCATAACGAACTGATACGTTATTAGTTCATCTCTCTTTTTTAAATATGGGTTTCGTTTTATATGATTTTTTTACAAACAATTAAAATAATTTTATCTCAATTAAATGAACTAGCTTGTTCTTTTGTTGCTAATTATTGTGTTCTTACAGAATCAAAACTAAGACCATTAGAAATTTTTTACATAAATTCTGACCTTTTTATGTCTGTCGATCTATTCTCTAATGTATCTCACAGTTTGTTTCATTGTCTGTTTGACCATTGCGGTAACACCGATAACGCATAAAAATTTTGAAAATGTTACAATATCTCAGTTCAGCTTAGTCCGACATCTTTATTTTCCAAGATTTTCTTTTTCTGTCTCTCCTATTTTCTTCCAGTCATTGGTATTGAAGCACGGGCTTGGCAAATCCATATTTCATGAGACATGCCCATTAGGTTTATAACTTTTTTCCACTTCATATTCCTGTATTTCAGTTTGATGAACAATTATTCAGAAGCAAAGAAACAACTATTTACTTCAATATTTTTCGACAAAAGTTCAGGCCCAAATGAAAATATCAATTTGCGTGTCACTAACTATTAGTCATGGGCGGTGATCCTGGAGGGTCCTGGGATCCAGATTTTCCCAATTTTTTGTACTGAAGGGATCCACTTCAATAGTTTAGCCATCAGGAGCCCCCCTCAGGGTCATCGCCCATGCTGGGTAGGACCCCCCACGATTTGCAGCAGATTGCCGCCACTGCTATTAGTTAAAAGTCTTTTTTAGATTTATGATTAATATACATGCCTATGTTACTGTTAATTACTTTAGATAAATCTCAGCTGCAACTTGTGTTTCTATGAAGACTGAATATAGGTTTAGGATCACATTTATTTCACGGTCTGTGCAATGTTTTTTTCTTGGTATCTTCAGTGCTAAATAATTCCTATTTCCAGTTTTTTTCAAACTTTTTGGATTTTTTAAAAAATATTTGTTTTAATTAAAACGCTTTTTATCTAAATGTAAAAATCACTGATTCATATTTAAAAAATTGTTTTCACTTTTTTCAGTTTAAAAGCTTCTCTAAATATTGATTTATAAACTCCGGCTTGACTTGGTGTTGAAATGCTATCACCATCGAAAACCAATTATTTGCAAATTGTGGAAGTGTTTCTTGTTGATACTCTTCCTGATGTGACTAAGTTCACTTCAAAATTACTCTCGTCCTCTTTCCATTTTGGTGGGCAAGTTTAGTAATCATCTTCATATCATCGTTTTCAAATTCAATTTCTATAACTTCAGAGTTCTCAGACTTTTTATCACTATTATTAGATAAGAAATGGTGGATGAAGATGGTTTTTTTTCATTTCTTTCTTTTTAAATGCTAAATTGCTTTTTAATGCTTTTCTTAAGATGACTTAACCTACTTTTCTTATACTTTCAACTTATAGGTTTATGTTCAGTTAACTACCAAACTCCGTTTCTTTTATTATATCAAACAGTTCTCCTAATGCGTGATTTTTACCTCGTCAAACACATTTATTGTAGGTTTTTAACACAAATGAAAATTTTTCTTGTATTACTCGGTCAGGTACATAAGAAAAATTTACTTTATTTCTCCATAACCGTTGAAATTATAGGAAAAATTTTTTAAATTCTTTTTTTGACTTCAGCTCCAAAAAATGGTTATTGCCCAACTATTTGCCACTTGAGTCGTATTCTGCATTTTGAGTGAAAAGTCGGGGGAAGGCAGGGCTTTTTTTATGCGGCTGCTGAAACTTAACCAGAGTATTGGCTCAAATATTTTTGTTCTTCTCTACAGGGGGAAAAATATTTCTTTTGCGACATTTAAATAATACAAATTAAAAGTAAATAAGGTCCCAACGCTACCAAAAACTTTGCATATTATAAAGTTTGGTGATATCTAGTTTTGATTTGGGCCTGACCTTTTTAAAAATTTATTAAAGCTAAGTGTTTTATTCTTTTAAGGTAAAAATTCATTAATAAAAGATATATGAAATTTGATTTTTTTAAACTTGAAATGCTATATTCTTCATGCTCATATAACTTGGGTATCCGTCTTTTCAAGTAGTCTGAAAATTTCATGAGATATACCATAAAATATTTGCTTACTTTAGAATAATTTTGTTTTCAAATTTGAGAAAATGAAGTATTTTTTCGACTAATATAAAAAATAGATATTAAATATTAAAGTTCTTTGCTCTTTCTATTCTTAAGCAAATGAAACTAGTAAATATTGTTCGCCATATCAATCAATCAATCAATCAATCAATCACCCAAATAGCTTTCTAAATTCCCAATTCAAGAGCGCTCTGAAATGAATTTGTTAAACCGAGCTGTCTTCAGATCTTTACGAAAAGTAAATAATGAATAAGAATTAGTTAAATAAGGAGTTAATGAGTTCCAAATAAATGGACCAGCATAATGGAAAGAACGTTTAGCAAGAGTTATTAATGGAAAGAATGAGAGATGGTTTTGTGTGGATGATCTCAATTTCAACCACATAACTACAAGCACAGACATTCACTTTTCAAAAGTCATGTTTATTGTTTTTAAAAATTTTGGTGTCCGAACAATCTGGTATTTTACGTTAGAATTTTTTTATAATAAATTTATTTAAATAAAATATTTTTTCTGTTATATCTAAGTGCTATAAGCGTATCCACCCCATAATTAAAGAGAGGGCAGTTATTATTTTCTAAATTTACTTTACGTTACAAAACTCATATTCTCATTATTTATTAAAAACTTTATTTTTTTTAATATTGTATTTTTTTTAATATTGTATTTTTTTTATATTATAAAAAAATATATATATTAACATAATATACAGAAAAAAATGATTCTTTAATAGGAAGCTTTCGAGTGTTACTGGCAAACTTCGCAATACATTTTTTAATAAATGGTTTTTAATTTGCTGAGACCCATGAAAGCTCAACATGGCCAATCCACTGAGTCGGTTTTCACTAACTCTCAGCTATGATTTTATTTGCGAAAGTGAGCTAAACGAACGTTCTACAGTGCTGTAGAGTGAATAAAATTATGAAATGTTTTATTATTGTTTTAAATAAACAAATTTGTTTTTTTAAACATCATAGATATATCTGGAAAATCTTAAACATGGTTCCACTCGCTAAACCATAATTCTTCTTTTCTTTTAATGCTTTCCAAATCAAAAAATTTTCACACGGGAAATCGTTTTGATCCAATTATTCAACGAGTAGCCTTTTATTCTGCATGGATGAAAATGAGTTAAATTAAACGCGGGCGAATGATCTGAGGAAAACAAGTTTCTATGGACGATATGATTGAAACAAAGTATGGAATTATTAAGGATCTTCTCGAAAACTCAAATCGGGTTTGAGCTGGAAGGTTGCTTTTGTGTTTTTGTTGATTTAATATTCTAATTGATTAAAAATCTTTATTTAGATTGTCCGCGTAATTTCTTGCATTTTTTACAAAATATTTGAACATTATTGGACTTTTCTTGATAATCTTTCAACAGTTTCAAATTAGTTTTATTGTGTTGACAAGTTTTCATAATTTCGAACGAATTGTTATTCTAACATGTTTGTTACTCGCATAGCAGAATATTTTGCATTTAAACAGAACACCACAAATAATACAGTAATAAACTTTAGTATATAAAAATGGTTATAGGTAACTCATTTTTATTATGTTGTTTGTGAGTATGTACTCAAAAACTTTTTTTTAAAACAATTTACTATTCAGTAAAATGTTTTTATAATTATAAAAGGGGAGCAGCTGCCTGGATACGCCCATGCGTAACATACATACATAAGTAGTCTTATAATGTTTTAACTATAGTTTTTGGTTTCACGAGGCGTTTTTATAGATTTGGGAGACCTACTATTTCATCGTTTATTTAGTTCATATCAATGTGGCTTCGTGATTGTACCTTTTTTTTTTTACATTAAGTTTTAATTGATTAGAAGAAGTATAAAAAAACATTTTTGACCTAATTGAAATTCAATCTAATTGGGATATGCCAAACAAATGCTTGTACCAAAAAAGCGTTAAATATCGTTTAAATTCGAAATAATAGGAGTTGATTTTAAATTTTATTGTTGTTGTATCTTTTTATATATTTATTTTCAATGATTAATTTGTTTTAAATGGTTTTTAAATTTTTTTATATTGAAAAACCAAGTTGAAACGTGCTGTAATAATGTCATTACATTTCGTTTTACATAAAAAATGGGTATTCATGTGTACTATTAATAAATTGGTTAGTCATATATAAAAAAATCATTTTGAAAAACTGATGTTAAATGCTCCCACAAATCATTTTATTCGCTTAGTGTTTTACAGTAAATGTTTTTCACTTTCTACTTTGTGAATATTGGTTTTACTTTTTATTAATCATTTGAATTTTTTTATTTGAACTAATTTCGAGTACTATTTAGCTTTAAAAAATTGAAGACGTCAAAAATGGCATCATTTATCAATTTTTTATTTATATTTACAAAATTAAATTGAATGTCGAATAGCTTTTTGGTTATTTGGAAAATTTTTCATTTTTTATTGACTTTTTTCATGATAATTTGAAACATAGCAAATACACTTACAGAATTTTTTTATTTATATTTAAAATAAATAACTCATACTTTTTTATAATTTAGTCATTGTTTTAGATTTGTAAACAGATATTAACTTTTTCGTTAACAAATGATGATACTAATGAATCAGATAAATAGAGTGGGCTGATGGTAGAGTGATTTCAAAAGGTTTTCAATTGGAAAAAATCTGTAAGCAACAAGAAATGCTTTTTTCATGTTTCATCCTAACCATTAATTTGTTCTTGATAATTTTCATTCCTTTCCAAAAATATCGAGATAATAATATATATTTTCATAAATTTTCATTCAAATATTTTTTTTCATTTGAAATTATTATTTCTTTTTTTATATATATTTTATTTGTTTTCAAAAAAATAATATAAAGAAATCAAATATTTTAAACATGCAATTTTTTAAAGATGAATAACTGGGATCAACAGCTTGAAATAATTTTCGTTTAATTTAAATAAATTAAAGCTAAACGTAAATAATAATAACCGGTCAGGTTTTAGTGAAAAAATTAAGAATATTTAGTTTGTAATTTCTGTTCACGAGGATTTAGTTTCTCTTGGCGGTACCCATAATTTCTCCAAGGATGTGTGGAAATCGAACCAACAACCGATAGCTATAAACCGCGAGTCATTACCACTCGGCCACCCGTTCACCTCGTTTTCAAGTTATTCAGAAAAAAATATATTTAATGAAAATGCAAAGATGAATAATTGTAACTCATAAAATTTTGATTAATTATTTTTTCATATTGAAATTATAATCTAATTTTATCTAAAAGCCGCTCCAAATAACGCCTTGAACACCTTTCAGAAATGGAACGACAAGATGCTGCGCTGGAACCCGGATGACTACGGAGGCTTGTCAGCCATCAGAGTGCCTACAAGCAAAATCTGGAACCCTGACATTGTCTTATATAACTTGTGAGAGGCTTTGGTGGGAAGGTGATTTGAATAAACCGATAAATCGCTGATATTCTTAAACGTATGGTTTCGGTAAAGGGTGAAACATAAGAAAGATATAAATTTTTAATAAATCTGGACTGAAGTTGAATAGTTTTTCATTTTTTGAAGCATTTATTCATTTTTTGAAGCATTTATTCATTTTTGTGAAAGTATTAAGTCAAGTCTATATAGTTTGGGTCTGGATTATCATTAAAAATTAAAATTACTTTTTTCCCCAATTTTAAAAATATTGATTAAATTAATTTATTTCGCCATGAAAAACTATGTATAAAAGGCACTTTTCATCTATAAAATTTATTTTCAAAAGCTAGTGCGTTTTATAGGTTTACCCTATAGCAACCAAAAAAACTTCAGGGCATATCACCAGGCGCTCACGCATTTCAAATAGATAAATGCCTCAATGAGAAAACATGAGAAAAATATAAACTTCAAATTAATTTATTTTTAATAAATGTGAATCCAACGTGAGTTATTTTTGATAATGTTATTTAAAGTTATTTTTAAAAATTATTCTTTAGTCATGGGCGTTTCAGCCCCGAATATAAGAAGCGGCAGTTTTAATTTTTTTTGGTTTACTAAAAAAAGTTTGCTTCTTTCAAAACTAAGAAAAATTAAATATGAAAACGTAGAATTTTTTAAATATAATATGCAACAAAATATTTTATTTACATAATGTACTGGAAAAAATATTTATTTACATAATATACTGGGAAAAATCTTCATTTACATAATATTACATAATACATAAAAGTGGAGTGGGGATGGCTTAGATGGTAGACCTCAACTTAAAACTCAAAAGTCATCAGTTCGAATCCCTGATAAGCAACCGTGAACTATCATATACCTGGTGAATATGATGCGTTGTTTGCGACGTATGCATAGAGAGATGTGTACGTCGTGTGAAGTGGCGTCTCTGGCGCATAAGAACCATGGTTCTCAAAACTATTGTAACATGACTTGCGTCTGTCAGGCTGTGAATAATACAAACCATACAAAAAGAAAAAACAGAAATGGTATGCGGAGATTTTATCCGAAGAAACCTCATCATTGGAGACCCCATTCTGGAGACCTCATCCTAAGGAGACCTAATCCTAGGAGACATAATCGTGAGAGAGCTCATCTTGTAGATATCTCATTCTGTGGAGACCTCATATTGTGGAAATTAAACTGAGAAACTTTTAATATCAATCAATGAAATGTTTAACCAAATTATTATTATAGCTACTTAATGTATTTCTTTAAATTTAAAAACTATTTGTTAACTATTTTTATTTATTAAAATTATCGGGTCAGATCAGCCAAAGCAGTGCAGATTTTAAATAGCTCCGCCCACATTTACAATGCTAGCCAATGCTGGAATACATTAGCACAACTGTATTTTATTTGGAATATTGCTATATATACTTTATGAATATTCTGTATGTGTCTTTATGAAACCCATCTGTTATTATTATCATTATACAAACAAAGACTGTCTTTCGAACGAATAATCTTTATGACACCCGTAAATTAATCAACCAGGAAATCAAGTACATGTCTAGGTCCTTCTATCCAACTATTCTTAACTTTTATAACGAACCAAGTAGGAAAATACACACGCACCATAAATTCAACTAGTTTTTTTAAGTTTTAAATATACATCACCTTTGAATCCCATGATGCGATATCCATAATCTTCATATTATGTTAGCTGTAGACTACAGCCTGTAGTCAACCATCTAGCTAAATTAACATGATCAACTTCAAGAGCGCCAAGGTTATTTGGTAGCCATAATACTGGCCCGAAGATAAATCAGCTATTGTACTATTACCTAAAAATATAAGAGGATCACCTATGTCTACTTTCCTAAAAGATGAAATGATTCCAAGATTGGTAACTTCATCAAACATTTTTCCAATTGGTCCATTCCACCTATTTTCACTTGAAGATTTACCATTCAAAACTGTCATTAAGTGTCTGAAAAGTAATTAATTGGTATGTAATGCACAAACAATCCAATTAAACTTACTTCCCAGATTCATTTCAACTAAATGCATAACTTCTCCTTCCTTTCCCGTGTTCAAATTGGTGGAATCTCTTCCTATTGCTTGCAATGTGGTATCCATTTATTTCATCACAAGAAATGTAGTTATGTTATTGGCGATGACTTCAGCATGTTTATTATGAGCTTATTTGATCAGATCTACCCTTCCATCAAAAAATATCCTGTCTGTAACTTTTGGCATACAATAATCATCAAACTTGTAGACATGCTCTCCATGACTTCATCTCTAGCTCTTGTAACTTTAAAATGATCAATTAATAATCTATCATTATCTTTTGAAATTAACCTTGCATCTATCCAACAAACTTACTAATTAAAAAACTGTTGTATCTAGTATAAGACGCCATTGAAAATATTCACTAAGTGATTTATTGATTGATATTCTCCGTTTTAAAATTGAAGCAAGCGACAAAAGTAGAAATAAAAAGACACTAAAAACAATGTAAGTTTTTTTCTTTTTTCTTGTTTTTTTTGTCTTTTTGATTAATTATTTCAATTTAATTATTGTATAAACCTTTTTAAGTTTAAATAAAATGAAAATAGTCAACAACAAATAATATTGAAAAAACGCATTTTTCACTTTTTTAAAATCATTTTTCGGGTAGCTAAATATTGTCTGAATTCGAATTTTTATATGTTATTGAGCTCCTAAAGGCAATCTTCACATTTTAAGACCATGTGCCAGTTTTAATCATGATAATATCTTTTTTTACAATAATATGACCCGCCCTACAGTATGCAGCAGACTGCTGCATTGCAGCAGTTACTTTGATTTAAGAAAGTTAAAAATAGATTATAATGCCGATAAAATTCAATGAGTAAATTAATTTGGAAACTGAAATGAAAACTTTAATAAATAATAAATAAGTTACCGACTCGGCTACCGGTTCATTTAGATAATGATTCAATTTTTTCGTTCGACTTCAAGTATTTTTAACATATTTTGTTTTAGTTTTAAGATGAAAAAATAGTTAATACTTTAGTTTTAAATTTTTTTATTATAAATAACTTTTAACACGTTGTCAATGCTTTTGAATATCAATTTTGCGTTTTTTCAAACTTGGAATAATATCATGATTTTGAAATAACCTAGTCGTTAACTAATACAATATTTAATTGAAAAATATTAAAATTAATAATTGAATGTTAATTTATTATGAAAAGTATAAAAAAAATATTGATATTCAAATTTTGTTGATTTTTTCTATTTGTAGAAAAATCCCAAACCGAAAATGTTTCACACTTCAAGAATTCATAGCTTTTAATGAAGGAAATATACCTTTTCCATCTTCTGTAGATTGATTATGAAATTAAAACAGTCATCATCGATGTTGTCTTTGCAACGGCACTACCGTTTATCTATGAGTTGTTGTAATTCACGTTTAATTTTTGGTTTCGTACTAATTTAAATATAATTATTATTTTCTGAATTTATAAAATACTAATTATTTTTAGAATTTATAAAATACTAATTATTTTTAGAATTTATAAAATACTAATTATTTTTAGAATTTACAAAATTATTATTATTTTTAGAATTTATAAAATTCTCATTATTTTTAGAATTTATAAAATTATTATTATTTTCTAATTTATAAAATAATAATTATTTTCTAATTTATAAGATAATAATTATTTTTATAGTTTATAAAATAATATTTATTTTTTTAGTTTATAAAATAATTATTATATTTAGAATTTATGAAAGAATTATTTTTTTATAATTTATAAAATAATTATCTTTTTTAACTTTCTTACAATATTTTTAATTGATATTTATTTTTTTCAATGAAATTGGTTTAAATAAATTATTTTTACTCCATATAATTAGACCACACTTCCCGCTCTGTTTGCGTTGTTGCAAAAACCTCTCAAACAATTCTTTTGAATTTCGCTTGAGTTATTATTGTAACCATATTATGCAAGTCTAAATGTAAAATTCATGTTAACTTTTTTTTAGGTTAGTGGCGGCTAATGGGTTAACTTTGCTTCAAATTTCAATTTAATTGTTTTCACAGTGCTGACCAGCGGTTGAAAGAACAACGAGATGCCCTGGCGGTGGTGGAGTCGACTGGCTGGGTAGCATGGCAACCAACTTCTTTCTACATGAGCACATGCTCGGTTGACATTGACTACTTTCCTTTTGACATCCAAAACTGTCATTTGAAGTTCGGCTCATGGACTTTCAATGGATGGAAGCTTGATCTACAACAACACGATGACTCGAAAGGATTGGTTAGTGAGTGTGTAAGTAAATGGAAAGATGGGTAGTTACATGAATAATGTATAGTTTTGCTAGATATTGAGAGAATGTCTAAAAAGGCTTGCAAATGACCATACGCTTTCATTTACTCATGTTAGCCTACACATTGGTGAATGGGTTGGCTCTTGAGCAGAAAAAGGATGTTGCTTTTCTAATATCAAGATTGTAAAAATCATAGACAAGTAATTTTGTAATTTTACATTTATTGGAAAAATTTCAATAACATAAATTGTTGAATATTGTTTGATCAAAGTTTATATAAAATTTAGCATTAGGAGGTAGGGGAGCGCAGATCAAGATGCGCATGTTAAAAGATTTTAATACTGCTTCTAAGGGATATTGAATTAAATATTGAATTAAATACATTAATATCTTAGCTAAGTTCTCTTCTTAAATTTTTTTACCATAAACATTTTAGGTTGAAAAGCGATTTTCCCAAAGGTACCAGAACAGGCGTCTTGCCTCACTATCGGGGCAAGACGCACCCTTTAACAACTTTTTTTATTGACGTTTATTTTTGACCATTTTAAAAATTTAACAAAGAAATACAACTAAACCTTATAATATTTCAAAGAAACAATGTAAAATGAGAACAATCATTAAGTAATTTTTTAAATTGAAAATGGACAAAAAGCACATTAATATTTCAATAAAACAATTTTAAATCAAAAACTTTCACAAATTTTGTTTGTTTCACATAGGAATTCTCAAAAGCTGACTCTATCTGTACAGTTTTCATATGACCATCCATTACATTTAGTACAAGTATAGTAGTAGTCTTTATAGTGCCTTTGTCTCGACACTCAATATCTGTTTCTTCATCTCCCCCTTTCTATCCTCTCCTTCTGTCTCCAAACCGCATCATTTCTTTTCAGCACCACTTCTTCCATCCTCCGATTCTCCTCCTGGTATCCAAGGACCCCTCTCATCGGGTCCTGTTCTCCACGCTCCCTTCTTCACGCTCCCTGCTCCAAGCTTCTCTCCACTCTTCATACAGCCCACACTCTAGATATACGTGCCTCTCATTCTCTTCCTCCCCACAAACACACTTACTATCTTCCTTCTCATACTTCCAGCGCACAATTGCATTAGTCCTTACCGTCAAACTATTCCCCCTACACATCATCCTAACTTTTGCTCCTACTGAACCATCTACATATTTTTCCAACTTTCTGACATCTTTTTATGGTACTTTTTCAGTCTTTCACTTTCCTGTATCTTATTCCCCCATTCCTCCCTTCCCTTTTGTTAAATCCTCTTCACCAGCTCCCTTCCTCCAGCCCTCCAACCTCTCTTTCTGAGACGCCCATCATAAACACTCCTGCTCGTGCATCTTTCCCTCCACGTACCATTCGGCTCATAACCTTCACACCAAATTTTTTCCCTTAGTTGGCTACCCCTCTCCACCATTAAGATTTATTACCTATCTATTCTACACATGCTCTACATACTCTTCCTACAATATCTTTCTCCTCTAATGTCCTGATGACAAAGTCTGTCATAACCTTAGCTTCTCTTTCCCAGAATGTACTCCAAGCTGTTTCTCTATGTACTACAACATTCCTAACACTAGTATCCACCCCCCATATCCATCTCCCAAACTTAGTCTGCAAAACCTCTAACTTCTTTCTCTCCTTAGCTGACCAACCAACTGCTGCAACCCCATACATTAACTTCCCTTCAATCAAGCTTTTTCATGCCTCCCTGCCCACGATAAACCGACTCCTCGATCTATTAGCTCCATATTTTAATATGCCGGTTAGGCTTCCAACCTTTTTCATCATTCACTAAATTGACAAATCCCGCTCCTCTTTTTTTTTCTCATCACAGCTCCATACTTCTCACTTTGCTTTCCGCCTCTATCGCTCTTTTTTTCAACTTCACATTTTCTCTCTTCTATCATCTTCACCATACAAATTCCACACAAGAAACTTCTTTCATCCTTCGCTCTCTCCTTTCTTACCCTCAGCGCCTGCTATGCCTCACATTCTTCCCCTTAGCACTGGACAAAAATCTCTTCAAAATGTTTCCACTTTTTTTTCCCCCATATTTTTTCCTTTACTTCCCATATTCTTTTCAATTACGTTATAAATCCACTAAAATGTTGCGAGACAAACGTTATCGCTTAGCATTTGCCACACTGGAACCATTTTTCACTGAACAAACCAATGTGTAGGTCATCACATATCAAACAATTTTAAGAATTTATATTAAAAAAAGATGTTATAAACTGTACATCAGAAAACAAATTTCTTCTTTTTTAAACTTGTTGTTTTAATTATTTGGTATAATTTTAACTTTTTTTCCAACTTTTTTCTGTTTGTTGAACATAAGCCGATTCTAATTATCTTGCTCTTTTTCTCAATGGTTTACATTTTGGACAATTGTTCAAAAACTTTGATAAGATTATCATTAAAAGAAGCCAAATCTGATGTGATTTTTTTAATGCATTGAGAATTAAAATTTAATATTCTAAGTTAATTTATATTAAAATTTTGAATAATAATTTAATTGTGTACCATGAAAACCTAAAAAAAATGAAAAGTTTCTTAACCCATTAACGCATGACTCAAAGGAATTAATTAATTTTTTAACATTTTATTGAAAACCCGATTCTAACAAATAAAATCAAAAAATTAGTCTGAAATATTTTATACAAAAAAAGTTATGATGAAAATAAAAAATGTCCTTAAAAAAGGACGCTATGCATTGCTACCGACGGTAATCACGATTCGTGGTAGATGCTGAAGCACTCCAAATGTAAAGCTACATTACATTTAAGGCATTTCTTTTGCACTTTCTTTCCACATTGCTTGAATCTTTTTTGCCCATCTCCAATTTGACTAATAAAATGATCTTATTAGTTTGGATACCACTGATACACCAAGGCCTAAATCGTTGTTGCACTCTTCTGATGCTCCTTGATATGGGTTTATCAAATAACCAAGCCTATTATTCAGACGCCAAACTGTATACCAAAACCTTATGGGTTTCCCTCTGCTAAGTTCTTTTGATGAATGCCTTCCATAATATGGCACCATTGATTCATCAATCGCCAAATGACATTCTTTGGGCTAAAACTTGTGAAATCTTTCATTCATAGCATCAAATAATGGACGCACTTTGGCCATTCTGTCTAATTTATTAATTTTCTCATTGTCATTGCAATGAAAATATCTTAATAATTATTCAAATCTGTTGACAGTCATAGCATTGCTTACAGATAGATTGCGTCCATGGTCACTTTGTTCGCAGTACATCCTGCGGTTTGCCAAAGGAACATAGCCTGAAAGAATGAGTATAGGCTATACTTATGCTTTCAGGTTTGCTCCTTTGGCAAACCGTAGGATGTACTGCGAACAAAGAGACAATGTGCACAACCTAGCTATACTGTATAGCTATCAACTTGATGACTGTTACATAAAAAATTAATTAAACAATGTGAGGGAAGACATGTTTTAAAATTTTGATTTGTCGTTAGAACTATTAGAACTGTATCTGCTGAGAAGAAATCATTGTCATCTTCCAAAATACTAATGACTTCATGAAGAACGAATCTGAAAATAATTGTTTTTACCATCTGTATTACTGCATAGTGTCCTTAAAAAAGGACACTCAATAAAACACAGTTTTTGGAAATAATATTACATGTAAAATGAAATTTATTTTAAAATAAGATATAAGAATGAATAACAATGGAATAATATTATAAATCATAAATGGTAGACATTAAATAAAATTATAACTAACTTTTTTTCATGAGCCATGACAAAAACACAAAAAATTTAGTTATCGCCTTGAAAAATCAGAATATCGAAACAATTTATCAATTTCAAATCACAAAAAAATTTTTTTTAAAGACTTCAGTTTATATAAGACAGGATTAGTTGCAAAGATAATAAATATAATCAAGATAACTATTATAAAAAAAACTTGTTATTGCTGTCCTTAAAAAAGGACAGTATGCGTTAATGGGTTAATTAGATCAGATTTGTGCGTCTTGCCCCGCAGGTATATGTTCCAAACTTGTTTCAAAATGAGATGTTACAAGTGGGAAATTATAAGTTAATTTTTCTGTAATTGATGCAGCATAGACTCGTTTTTAACAAAAAATAAAAGTTTATTATAAGTATATTATAAAATATAAAAAAATAAGAAGAAACAAACTAGCCAAATTAACATGAATGCGTCTGCAAACGTAAAGGAAGTTAGCAAAAAATGCTTTTAAAAACAAGACATTATTATTTTAGACCAATTGGTATTCTTAAAAATTCTATATCACATTTATATTTCACAAAAACACCCATGTGCATCTTACCCCCATTGAGCATCTTGCCCCTATATATAATTATGACTACTATAATCTCCGTACAGATCGAGCTAACAGACTACCAGAAGAGCAACGAATGGATGCTGCTTAGCTACCCAGTCAAGAAAAGCATCATCTACTATGAATGCTGTCCCGAGCCCTACGTTGACCTCACCTTCCACATCACCATAAAGAGAATCCCTTTTACATTTGTCTTTACTCTCATCATCCCCTGTTTCCTTCTCTCGATCCTTGCTCTCGTTTCTTTTTGGCTGCCTCCTGAATCTCCGGCTAAAATCCTTCTCAGTATGTATCAAAAATATTTGAATTTTGTTTAGTTCAATAGTTTTTCCAAAGGAAAGATATTGTTTTATAATTTTGCTTCTTTGAGGATTGTGCATAGGGATACCTCATGAACCAAAAAATCTGTTTTTTTCATATTAATATTGATCGTTTTTTTAAAAAGGCAAAAACCAATCGGTTTGTCGAATTTGGCCGACAATAAACCTGTTAAGGCTGATACTATTCCAACATTTCTAATCTCTGAAGTTTTAATAATAAATTATTTTTCAGTTATAGGTTTTTTGCTGCTGGAATTAATACTTTTTTTTTTTGTTTAAAATTATGTCATAAACGTTTTTGGGAAAAAGTAATCGAAAAGTAGGGGAGATTGAATTGTTACAATTTTCACAAATGTTGTTTCAAGTTCGTTATTTGTCTGATAGAGTCCTACAGTAGTCGAGGTTGAATGTTACAAGTGTCAAAGTTAAATGCCCAAAAGATGAAGTCTCCACAGGATGAGATCTCTACAGGATGAGATCTCTACAGGATGAGATCTCTACAGGATGAGATCTCTACAGGATGAGATCTCTACAGGATGAGATCTCTACAGGATGAGATCTCTACAGGATGAGATCTCTACAGGATGAGATCTCTACAGGATGAGATCTCTACAGGATGAGATCTCTACAGGATGAGATCTCTACAGGATGAGATCTCTACAGGATGAGATCTCTACAGGATGAGATCTCTACAGGATGAGATCTCTACAGGATGAGATCTCTACAGGATGAGATCTCTACAGGATGAGATCTCTACAGGATGAGGTCTCTACAGGATGAGGTCTCCAGGATGGGGTTTCCATGTTTGGTAGAACTCCCCCAAGATTTTCAAAAAATCGCTGCTCCTGATTTAAAACATCTGGTTTCACGCAAATTCTTTTTTTCACATATAATTTATTAATTACCTGAAAGTTATAAAATACCTTAGATTGAATTGTATAAACCATTTCACTGATTTGAATGTTGTCTTGGAGTCAGAACCCGCCTACTTTTTGGTAGTGAAGACGTCCATTCTAATGGTTTGGATCCTAGGACCCATCCAGGATAGCCGTCTATGCTGAGTAGGACACCTCCCCTAAAATGTGCAACAGATCGCCGCCCCTGGTTACAAGTGTATTGTAAATTATGAGTATTTTCGAAAAACTGTTGAAAGAAAAGGTCATTTAGAATAATTCCACAGCCATAAACAAAAATCCTGAAATTTGAAGGAACTTTCAATTTACCCGTGTGATAAGCGTTCATGCATTCCATTTAACGGCATAAATCAAACATTGATACTAGATTGATTGAAACAGAATCATCGATTTCAAAATTTCCAAACATTTACTTAAGACATGATGAACACTAACAATACAAGAAGTTTGGAAAAAAATTATTTTATGTCGAAAACCCCCCCCCCCCCACCCGCTATTAGAAAATGGGAGATGTTAAACCTTTTATTCACTAGGAAAACGCGTTTTCAAAACTTATCTGCAGTTTTTTGCTATTTTTCATATTTCAATCTTTCTTGGTTAATACTTATTTTTATTTTTTATTTTACACTTTTTTATTCTCACTTCAATAAAAGTTCAAATATTTTTCCATCTTTTTATAAACCAGCTTTTTTCAAATTTTTGATTTTTTTAATGTAATTTTCTTTTACTTTAAGTAAGTTTAAGCTATTTTTTTGTTTGAGTCGCTGCTTTGAAGTCTCCGGAAAACGGAATCTGGCCATCTTTAGGCTGTTAGCTCTTTTATAGGATGATCTACTGACTGCATTCAATTTTCTAGTTTCCTTAGTTTATGGTTCACTTTACCACACATAGGTAAGGTTTCTTCATCAATGTCTTAGTCTTTCTTCGGCCTATCTGCTGCTGTTTTGGAAAAAGCCCAAACTTGTTGTTTCTGTAAAAAACAGCCCACTGAATACCATTCTTTGCTCAGGATAGAGAAGAAACTCATTGAATCGGTTCCAGGGTTTGGCTGAGCTCGGAAGCCACCAGCTGAAGACCCATGTCAAGTGCATGTCCAACTACACTATTATTTTCTTTATAAACGTTTTTTTCCATGATAAAACCTTTTAAAACCTAATAAATACTTATATCCGTTTCAACCAATTGCAGAACTTTATTCATGCCACTGCTGAAGCCCACTGTTATGTGGGCGGCACAAAAATATTTTTTAAATATTTATAATATAATATTTTATTTATTAATATAATAAGTAACCTTATTATCGTAAAAATTTGAATAAATTGAATTATCTAATGATTTCTTTTTACTTGAAAACGCTGAGGCTTAAAGCTAAAACTTGGATTTTGTTTTTTGGATGTGGGGATTTCATCAAAAGTACCAACTTCCAATATTAAATATTCATGAAATAACCTAGTGAACCATATTCCAGGCGGACGTAACAAATTTCCACTTTTTAGATTTTTGCCTACTTATGCACAACACGCATTAAGTACTGTGTAAACCAAACCACAATTGTTGGGATGTATGAGTGCTTTGGTAGCTCAACGAAGCTGGTGGAAATCTTATACCAGGGGTCGATACCCGAAAAAAAAACCGAAAATAGTTTCTCTGATAGTGGGCGAATGGAATGTGCGCACTAGGGTTATTACTTTTTTGTGACCTAATGTTCTTGGGTCGATGAATTTTACACAAATATATATGTTAATGAAATTTGAAAACAACTATTTTCAAACCAAAAACTCAAATTAACTATATATGCGTATGAATAAAATTTCAAAGAAAAATATGATCTTTATTTTTTAATTCTAAATTTTTCAATTTAAGAGATATTATGTTGTTTTAAAGCATTAATAGTTTATTGTCACATCATAATACTTTAAAATAAAAAAATATATATAAAATTACAAACTTAACATTTCATCTGTAACATTCTCTGCTTTTTCTCAATGATCTTTCAACAGATACAACATAATTTGTATGTTTTAACCAGTTTTTTTAATATCGAATGAATATCTTAGTAACATGTTGGTTACCGAAATGCATGCTCGCTTTCATTCGATAAAAAATACATTTTTTGAAAATTTTTTAATATTGTGCACATTATTTTTTTAGACAGTTCAGTTTAATAAAATCGCTCCAAACTTTTCTAATAATTTCTTTAGCCAGTTGTTCTAGACTTTTAATACTTTAATCCGAAAAATATTATGATAAAACAAAATATTACTTTTTTATTTAAAAAAAAACTATTATGAATCTAGACACTTATGCATTTGACCCATATATCCGCGAGCACTTGTTAATAAACTTGTGGTGATCCCTCTTATGTCGTATTTCTAATGAGCACTAAGAAAAGTTTGGAACTGTAAAAGTGAATTATACACACACACATACAAACACACACACTCACACAAACACACACACTCACACAAACACAAACACACACACATACATAAACACACACATTCACACACACACACACACACACACACACACACACACACACACACACACACACACACACACACACACACACACACACACACACACACACACACACACACACACACACAAACACACACACATTCACACACACACACAGATATGAATCTTTTTCTTGCATTCTTCCTTCTTCTTAAAATCCTCTCGGTTTCGACTCCTGCCTCCTCCTCAATCCCTCTCATTGGTAATTTCATAACAATATTCTTCTCAATATTTTTTTCCTTTTTTTCCTATTTAGATTTTTTTGTTTTTGCTAAATATAAATATATAAAAATTTCTCTATACATAAACAAAATATTAGGAATAAGTTTAAAAAACTTAATTAATTTAATTTTGTCTAACTTACTAAAATACTATAACACATTAACAAAAAACTTTATAAATAGATTGATAGGAAAAATATCTTCTCATCTAGGACTAATTCACACTCAATAAAAACCTGGATCTAAGAAAAATAATGCTTTTCAATGGTCTATCCAATAAGATCAAAAGATTCCTTCCAAAACCAATTTTTCAATAACTTATTTTATTTCTTTACAAGAATAAATCTGTTTCTAGTCCAAAGGGTTTTTTATATATAATGATTCGTTTAGCCACATATTGTCTTGATTTTTAAAAAATAATCCTATTTTCCCACCTGCCATCCAATTTCGGCAAACTTAGTGGCATCTATTTCTGGTGCCTAAGTTAAATAATACACTTGTGATAAGCGCTATAACACATTTCTATTGCCAATCTCAAAGGCGTGTACTTCTGCATAAACATGGTGATGCTGACTACCTCGGCTTTCATCTCAGCCGCCATCGTGAACCTCTCCAAGAGAGAAGACAAGAGGAATAAGGTGCCCAAGTGGCTACGCAAGGTACTAAAAAAAGGGAAATTTACGCAAAAGCATTAACACATACAAAAAAATAAAACACACACCAACAGGTTGCGATAGACGGATTTTCAAAGCTATTATGCATGGAACAGCGCAAAAATATTCAACGAATGAAAAAATCTCGCCGTAACCACGTGACTCATCACATCACTCACGTGATCGATGGTACCACTAACAGCCGCAAGAGTCAACATGAAAAAACGATAAAGTCTCCTGTTCTGCCCTACAACAAGTGGGAACCTCCTTCGCCTCAGACGAGCACTCCTCGAGGCTCTCGCGTCGTCGCCAAAGAAGCTTCAGGTGCGTGTTGTGGAGGCCGCAAAGGTTGTGGAAGCTTGTGAAAACAAATCATTTCGTTTTGGATGAGTGTTGGCTAAAATGATGTTGGTATGCATGATAGTCATCGGTATTGATGCCTGAGACTGACGATGTCCTAGCACAATAGGAAAAAAAGAGTTTAAAAACCTTAAAAAACAGTTTTTTAACCCTAAAACGACGGCTGGGGTATATTTTGACCCCACAGCCACTTAGAATCCATACAGGAAACGATAGGATACACATAATAAAAACATTTTCGAAACATCTTCCTTATCTTTAAAACAATCATTAAAAAAGTTAAAAAATTATTTTTAATAATTAGGAAGCGAGGCAGATCATAGTTACCACTGAGGACGGTTAGGGTTTTGTTAGACCCAATTTTTAAACTTATCTACATCTTACATGGTCAGTTATTATTAACCAGATAAGTTAGTAACTATCGTTTGCATTGACTGACGTCAAAATATCCTTTTTTGAAGACATAATTTATATTGTATTATGTGACTTTTATCATTAGCAATCATTCTTATATACATTAATTCTGTTAGGTAAAAAGATCAACTGATTTTGTCATCAGTTGTAAAATTATTATATTTTATGCAACATCTACTAATTTTTTTATAAAAAATAAAATGGCGAGCAAAAGATTCAGCGCCTAAAAAGCAGCGATGAAAGCAGTGAGGATAATAGCATGAGTGACTTCGAAGAAGCTAGCAGCGAGTATGACACTGAAAAGAGTGACGGCCAAGAAGATAATTCCAGTGATAATGATGATCACATGAAATACTGTATGCTGAGTACAAGTAATACAGATCAGAGCACAAATGCTGATAGCAGCTATGACGACATGGGGGTGTCTTCAAATGATGATTTCAATGACGACTCTGATGACGGAGCAGCGGCAAAAAGTAAAGGTGGCTCTAATGTCGAAATGTGGATGTATAAGAAAATATCCAGCTGATGCCCAAAGATTGGTCATAAAAAGGGGTCGGTGTCAGCGCTGTTCAAGATCCAGTGACAAAAAACTTGCTCTTTTGTTCGCCTAGTAAAGGGCGCTATATAAATTATTAGTGATTGATTGATTGATTGAAAAAGTCAATGTGCAGCAAGCCTACATGAAGAAAACATTCAAATTTACATGCTTTAATTGTACAGTAGGGTGCCAGTCAAATAAATGGGCAAAACTTTTATGTCTTAAATTTTTTGGGTTTTCTATTATGCCTAAAACAACATTTAAGAATTTCGTTGAAACAAAATAATATTTACTGGTGGCGCAACAGGCTTAAAGACATCGTAATTTTGATTATTTAAAAAAACAATGTGATGCATGCGTTGAATTTTAATAATTTAATCTTCGACGAACACAAGAGTTCAAAAAATTATTGAAAAATAAAATTATTTCTTTAATTATTTTAATTAGCAATTATATGATTTTAAATATATTTTATCTTTTTAATATCGCTCTTAAACAGACAATTATATAAAGTTGAAATTATTTCATAAATGGCAAGCAGAATAAAGGATCGTGGCATTTGCCTTGTTAGCGGAGCTGTAGACTTTATTTCAGGATGCAAACTTCCTTCAAAGCAACAAGTTTCGCAACGCTTCTTTAACCTTAATAAAGTACAATGGAAAACAGTTACCGAAAGTGCCACTGAAACTATGAAAAAAGTGTCACACTTCTGGGAAAAAGAATGTATTCCAATTTTAAAAAGCTAAAAAATAAAAATAAAAGTAAAAAATCTTTGTTTGACTTGGAAAAAACTAAAAAAAAGAGTATATCGACAAACCAATAAAACGAAGAACAACGAGCGTGAATTTAGAGAAAGTTTTCAGGATCTGTTTGACATTCTCCTTCTCAAGCTCTCACTATGATCACGGTTAAAAAAAACAAAGAGTTCCTTCAAGCACAGCAAGAAAAAGGGATGCGTGGAAACAAAGGTCCGATAGACATGGTGTTGGCTTGAAAAGAAGAAAAAAACAGAAAATGCCTTCTGGAAAACGAAGCTCGAAAGACAAAGAAGGCTTTGTGAAAATGACAAGCAGAAATACGGGTTGAGTTTAGCCGCAGTGACACTGAAAGTGATACAGAACCCTAAACTAGCGAAACAAAAGTTAACCACGCTCCAGATCGAATAGTAATAAACTCAAATACAGTCGACCACAACCTTTTATTAGTCCAAGTTAGCAGCTGCTCTCGATAGAACTAAAGTTAGCAACAGAAATGCAGCATATAGTATTGCAGCAGAAGCAGAATCTCTTGGACACAAACCTTCAACCATAAACATAAACAGAATCCATCAGACAGTAGAGACGGAAACACTGGGAAGAAGCAACTAACGAAATTCGGGATTCGTAAATATAGTTGATCGTTTTTCAGTTCTGGTGTCTGGAGATGAAACAATGAAACTTTTAAGCGTCCAAAGACTACAAAATGGAACTGGACAGACAGACTCCCTTTCAGTTTAAGAACAAAAGCAGAAGCCAAAGTCCTCAGTGAGTCCTTGGTCAATAACCCTCTTATGGATCGTATTTGGCGTAGAGAAGCAAAACAGGTTTGAGTCATCTTGTTGATGTGTGTCGTCATGGTGAGGTCTTTTTCGAAATAGACTCCTAGGTTTCTGACACTATCGGAAGGAATTATCTCGTTCTGACAAATGCGAACTGGATCTTTGGGAGTGTGAGTAGAGTTTCGACGGGATTAGAGCCAGATAACTTCAGTTTTGCTGGAGTTGAGTTTCAGTTTATTGGCACCCATCCAAGCAGCAATTTCATCGATGCATGATGACACCCTTTCTTGCAGGTCAGCTTGATGACCTTTAATGCAATGACCGTAAAGCTGGGTGTCATCAGCATGACGACACACATCAACAAGATGACTCAAACCTGCTTTGCTTCTTTACGCCAAATACGATCCATAAAATGGTTATTGACCAAGGACTCACTGAGAACATTGGCTTCTGCTTTGGTTCTCAGTCGAATTGACTATGGCAATATCATTTTTACTGAGTTGCTAATGACGCAGCTGCAGAAAATTCAGTCTATTATCAACACTACAGCTAGGCTCATAACAGGTGCTAGAAAGTATGATCACATCAGCCCTGTTTTCAAGGAACTTCACTGGCTTCGTGTTAAAAACAGTGGAAATCCAGCATTATTCATCCCATCCCCAAAACTAAACATCCAATATCGCCTCAAGACTTTCGTCACATTTCAGTCACTCCAATATTATCACGCCTCCTCGAAAAAATCATAGTTTCTCAATATATACACCCTTGCTTCAATCACCCTTCAGTAATACCTATTCTTAAAGATCAACTCGCCTTTCGCCCATCAGGTTCTCCCACTTCTGCCATAATTGCTATCACGTCTACGATCACTTCACTTCTTAAAACTAATAGTCATGTTCACCTTATTGCTCTTGACTTTACTAAAGCCTTTGACACTCTTGATCACCATACCCTCGCCTCCAATCTTGCACTTCTTCCTCTTGATGACAACATATATAACCTTTTCATTTCATTCCTTTCCAACCGATCACATTCCACCATTTATTTAAATCAACTTTCTAGTATCCTTCCCATCAACTATAGCGTGGTCCAAGGCTCAGTTATTGGTCCATCTACCTTTATAATCAACGCCTCTTCACTTCAACCCTATCACCCTTCTAATTATATTTTAAAATTCGCTGACGACACCTATCTCATTATTCCATCATCTAACACCCACACCATCCAATCAGAGCTTGAATCCCTCTCTAAGTGGGCCAAGCTCAGTAATCTCTCACTCAACCTCAAAAAATCATTTGAACTCATAGTCCATAATAGTTATAAACGCATCACACCACCAACTTTACATCCTTCCATTCAACGCACTAACAAACTCACTATCTTAGGTATCACATTCACTGACACCCTTAACATTTCACCACACATAGATCACATTATCAATAAATGCTTTCAAACTTTTCATGCCATCAAAACAATCCGTTCCCATGGACTCTTTGGTGCCAAACTCTTTGACATCACTGAGTCCCTCATTATCTCTCACCTTAAGTATGCAGCTCCTTCTTGGTCTGGTTTTGCTAATCAGCCTAACATTAATCAACTCCAGTCCCTAATTAATAAACTCATAAGACTTAACTACCTTCCCTCTTCCTACCCATCTATCACTTCTATGTTTACCACTTTAGACACCAAACTATTCTTTAAAATATCTACTCTACTCTGACCACGTTCTTCACCATTTCTTACCTCCCCTTAAAAAATCTACTCATAACTTAAGACCCCGTAAACACAATTTTGATACCCCTATATATACTACGCTTGAAAGTAAAACATTCCTCCCTCGTCTTCTTAAACATCACATTCTATAACTTACATCTATATTTATATTATATTCTCTGATTCTTATTACTTATTTATCTACTTAATTATTACCTATTCACCATATCCTTTGTCTTGTAGTATTTTTTTCAAAACCATTATCATTAGCATCAGTATCCTATAATTATCTACTATTATCTAGTATCTTATGCAACATGTAACATGGCCTGCGTCTGTCAAACCGTGATCAATAAAGACTATTAAAAAAAATTGAACACAAAACATCTTGTTAATGCACAAGTGTCTGTCTAATGAGGGCCCAGATTATTTGTCGAATAACATTGTCATGAGAGCAAGTCTTCCCTAGAGGGAAAGACTCAGGTCTTCCAGGTCAAAAGATGTAGTTCCACAGATCTAAAAACTCAAGTATGCAGGTGCAAAAAGCTTTTTTGTTGCAGCGCCGACTCTTTGGAATAGTCTTCCCAATAGACTCAAATCCCCGAGCTCGACCGCGACATTCAGCCGTTCCCTGAAAACGTACTTGTTCGACCGATCGACTTACAAATTTACTGCTCATTTTCCATTCATCAATTTCTTGTTTTTCAATTTCATCGTTATTTTTTTATTTATACTAATGGTCAATAATAATTGTAAAATAAATAATAATAATAATAATATTATATGGGTTAATCCCGAATCGATTACAGACTTACGATTTGCAGTGTCTTACTTGTTTTTATAAAGAATGGAAAATCGTATCCAAGACTGGATGCATTTTTTTTTGAAGAAAAGGAATATAAAAATATTATCCATCTAAAATATTCATAATAAATACTACGATATTATACTTTCTAGCTATTTAAAAATTGAAAATAGGCTAAAAACGCATGTCTTAAATTTCTTTTACAAATCTCAAATATTAAATATTTAGATTTATGTTTTAGTTAGTTCTATCCGGTTTGATTTATTCAGTCATAGGAATATTTAAAAACGTGTTTTTACTTCTCTCAATTTTAGAATACTCAATTTATATGAGTATTTGGCTATTTTGCTCATTCCAACAATTTCTGTTATGAAAAAAGATAACTAAACAAAAATTAAATTCAAAAATTTTATATTATTTTCTAGATGAGGTTTTATGGCTGTCAGTGTTCACTGATAATCTGAAAAACTATTTTCTCAATTAAAAAAGATTAATGCAATTATTGTGTTTGAAATTATTTTTACACTCTATAATACATACATGAGTATACATAAAGCAAGTTTTTTTGAAATTGAAAACCTAAATATAAAAAGACACAAAGCCTGTAGTCAAATCTGGATTAACCCATATATATATATATATATATATATATATATATATATATATATGTATATATATATATATATATATATATATATATATATATATATATATATATATATATATATATATATATATATATATATATATATATATATATATATATATATATATATATATATATATATATATATATATATATATATATATATATGGGTTAATACGCTCGATAATAATTGGAAAATAAATCATAATAATAATATAATATAGATATATAAATTTATCTTAAATTTATCTTAACTTTATTGTTATTATTATTTCAGTTTCAATCTTTTAAAAAAATTATTTGTTTCAATTAAACAAAATATTTATATATAGAAATGATTACTTTGTTAAATTTCAATAATTTACTTTACCCATACTTATCATTTATTCATCTAACATTATTAATATTATTATCAAATTTTTCAAAACTAAGTGATCTTGAAGTCCGTCCGGGTTTACGCCACGACGGCGTCGCCACGTTAATAACACTCGTCGTTGTAATTATGAATGATGAATAAAAAATTAAAATTTATTAAATAAACTCAAAAGTCTTCGGATGGCAAACGATGAAGTTAAAGTTATCTAATTAATCTAATTTACCGGCAGGTTGACCTCGAAGAAGTTAATAAAACTTTAAACTATGACAAATTAGGTAAGAAATACTAAAAGTTAATATTCTAATATAATTTTTTAAGTATAATGAGAAAAATTAAGTAATTTTCGATAAAATAGCTCGATAAAACTAGAAAGTTTAAGAAGTGTCAAAGCCCCTCCCCCAAAGAACGATATTGGTCAGAATGATTCTGATGATGGAGGGTTGGCTCAATAATTTTGTTTGGATTTTTAGTTTATACTATTTTTACAAAACCTTTAAACCTACTTTTTTTCGCGTTTTTGAACATTCATTTTATCTACCTTAAAATAAAACTGTTTGAGTGATCAATTCAAATTAGATTTATAATTTGACTTTACATTATTTTTTAAAACTTCATTCAAAGACCTTTCACCCCATTTGCAAACACTAGCAGGCCGCATGGACAGTCCAATTCTGACTAAACCTCCTCCGGTCTATTGTCTCATACCAGCTCCAGTTGCCATGGTTGCTCCTGGCATAAGTGGTGAAGGAACCGTTAAACCACAAACTCAACATCAACCTCCTTTCCTCTGCTACTACTACGAGCCCAAACTACCTTCTCCTCTTCCTCAGCCCCCAAGCTTCGTCAACAATTTCCAGTCTAGCATTGAGTCTGAAATCAAAGATGTCAAAAAGGTTTTAACAGAAAAGATTTTTGAACAATTCTATTATAATAAATAATTTAAAATTAAAATTAAATTGTTTTTTTTTCTCTCAAATTTATCTTTTTTACGTTTCATTCATTAAAGTTATCAAAAAAATATGATAGGGTCAAATATCTCCAATTGAATTGCATTTCCTATTATTTATAAATAATTGTTCAAACCATCAGATGCTGAAGAACTTCATGGGAAAGCTGCAGACTAGAGACACCAAGGAGAAAAACGCAATGGAGTGGAGGCTAGTGTCTTTGGCAATCGACCGCATGTTCTTCATCCTGTATTTGGCAACAATATTTGTTTCGACCATCACCATCTTCCTCATGTGTTTCTCTTACTACACAAACCATGAAGCCATCAGAGCAGGAGAGTACTACATCCATGGAATGAACGAGAGTGAGTACATGAAAGATGTGAAAGAGTAATGTTGCAGACTCATCGGCGTACTTAAGTTATACTGTTGTTTATAAATACATTTTCTATAAACATTGAAGAGTTAAGGCTGGTCAAAGGGATTGTTTGTCAATTTGTGTTGATGGTCTCATGATTGTTTTCTTCCCGTTTTTTAGAGCAGTGTTTTGTGGCAAAATGATTGCATTTTTTATTGCGTCAAGGTTTGAAATGACAATTATGAACTTTTGTGTTTCTTTAAAAGTTTTCTAGCATGAATTGGCGAATCAAGATTTGATGAATAGTTTAAACTAGAGCGGTTAAACTTTTGAACATTTTAATCGAATTTAATTGAACGATTGAAAAAAATTATAAAAAGTGTACATTCGATTAATTTAGTTGACGGCATGGATTTTTTTCATTGCGCTAATTTATTAACGGGTTAGTGGAAACGTTAACGTAGATAACACAGCTCTAGTTTGAACCTGTTAGTCTATATGCATCCGAGAACAGTGATGCTTTTTAAAATGTTACCGTAGGTTTTGCATTCATATTGAATATTTTAGATCATTAAAAATATTAATATTCCCACTGAAGTATTAAAACGTTATACCTTCGTTTCGTTAAACTGGGAGGATCTCTGAGTATTTGAAAAGCATTAGCAGTTCATCTGATTTATTCATTTTTTTTAAATATCTCTATTTCCATCTTGGAGGGCATTGGACATTTAAAAGCACTCTGAAGAATGTCAATTATTATTCTTGAAAACTCGTTTTGTTCTTGTTTTGACATTAAAATAAATATTTTGTTCAACTTAAAAAATATAAAATTGAGAAAAAAATTATTAAATCGAGAAAAAATTAATAAATTGAGAAAAAGTTTATTCGACTTAGAAAAAAATTATTGAATTGAGAAAAAAATTATTGAATTGAGAAAAAAATTATTAAATTGATAAATAATTAATAAATTGATAAATAATTATTTAATTGATAAATAATTATTTAATTGATAAATAATTATTTAATTGATAAATAATTATTTAATTGATAAATAATTATTTAATTGATAAATAATTATTTAATTGATAAATAATTATTTAATTGATAAATAATTATTTAATTGATAAATAATTATTTAATTGATAAATAATTATTTAATTGATAAATAATTATTTAATTGATAAATAATTATTTAATTGATAAATAATTATTTAATTGATAAATAATTATTTAATTGATAAATAATTATTTAATTGATAAATAATTATTTAATTGATAAATAATTATTTAATTGATAAATAATTATTTAATTGATAAATAATTATTTAATTGATAAATAATTATTTAATTGATAAATAATTATTTAATTGATAAATAATTATTTAATTGATAAATAATTATTTAATTGATAAATAATTATTTAATTGATAAATAATTATTTAATTGATAAATAATTATTTAATTGATAAATAATTATTTAATTGATAAATAATTATTTAATTGATAAATAATTATTTAATTGATAAATAATTATTTAATTGATAAATAATTATTTAATTGATAAATAATTATTTAATTGATAAATAATTATTTAATTGATAAATAATTATTTAATTGATAAATAATTATTTAATTGATAAATAATTATTTAATTGATAAATAATTATTTAATTGATAAATAATTATTTAATTGATAAATAATTATTTAATTGATAAATAATTATTTAATTGATAAATAATTATTTAATTGATAAATAATTATTTAATTGGTAAATAATTATTTAATTGATAAATAATTATTTAATTGATAAATAATTATTTAATTGATAAATAATTATTTAATTGATAAATAATTATTTAATTGATAAATAATTATTTAATTGATAAATAATTATTTAATTGATAAATAATTATTTAATTGATAAATAATTATTTAATTGATAAATAATTATTTAATTGATAAATAATTATTTAATTGAAAAATTTCACATAATATTTTTTAATTTATTAAAATGTTTTACTCGTAATATGATGAAAAATATATTATAAACTTGAAATATTCTATTTTGCCTGTTAGCATTACCGTTTTTTTTACCAGACAGCTATTTCCAAACTTCTGCTGACTCACGAATTTGACTGAAAATGAATCTTGCTATTATTGACTCTTACGACAAAGAGATGTCAGTTGCTTTTCTGCAAAATCAAGGAATTCTTCATCAAGAACGTTTGTGTGATAAAAGCCACCAGATGATCCTCTCAGTTTCAAAAGGTGTCTGGAGGTGTCGAAAAAAAGAATGCAATAAAGAGATAAGCATCCGAAAAGGAACCTGGCTAGAAAAGACTAGGTTAGAATTTAAAGTAATAATAAAATTAATTTACTGCTGGTCTATAAACCAGCTCACAACGAAATTCTGCAAAGAAGAAATAGGCATAAACCACTGCACTGCTGCTGACTGGAGACGAAATCTTCGCGAAGTCTGTGCCTGGCGACTACTGACTACACCAACGATTGTCGGCGGGCCTGGTCTTTATGTCGAGATCGATGAGACGCTCTTTGCTCGACGTAAGAACCACAAAGGGCGGGTTCTTCCTCAGCAATGGATATTCGGAGGGATCTGCAGGGAAACGAAAGAGGCCTTCATGTATGCAGTGCCTGATCGAACGGCCACCACCCTGCTGAAGACTATCGAAGCCTGCATCGCTCCAGGCTCAATTATCCTCTCTGATATGTGGAAATCATATCAGGGAATTGAAGGGCTACTAGGAATGTCCTACACCCATCTCACTGTCAACCACAGCACCAACTTTGTTGACCCCATCACAGCAGCTCATACCCAGACGGTTGAAAGTCTATGGGGGCAGCTGAAGCAGCAGAGAAAGCTGGAAAAGGGGGTTGCGAGAACCCATATCGACAATTATTTGGTAGAGTTCTTGTGGAAGCACAAGAACAAAAATAATAACTTATTTTTCACCATTTTAAACGATATTAGCAAATTTGCCCTCGAATAATATTATAATTTTACGGTTCACATAATATTTTTACATTTTTGTCTTTAACATTTTGAGTTTAATAAAGTGGTGAAAACTTAATTTTTGAAAGTTTAAACTTAATTGAAGGTAATAAAAACCTATTATTAAGTATTTCACGTAAAAGAAAGTGCATCAATTATTTTTATTCTCGAAAACCATCCCACTGAGAAAGTATGTTCCTTCCTTATTGAATAAGGCTTATTCATTCTCACTCATTCAACAACAACAAAATACAAAGGGCTAGAAGAGATTTGAGCTAAAGAAAACCAAGCACATTCCATGTGCACCAGCAGAAGCAAGAGATCAGTCAAGAGAATGGAGCAGCCTATGGCCTGTTGGGTTTTGAAGTGACTCGCCCACTAACAGTGAAATAGGTCTTTTTTTCAACATTATGACACTGTTCTATAATATTTTCAAACCCATTATCAACTTAATTTAACCACCTATTTTGTATCATGGTAGCTGACATTGATAAAAATAGGATTTAAAATAAAACATGTCAGGATTATCCAAGAAGAAATATTCTCACTGCTGAAAGGCAAAAGAAAATAGTTTAAAATTATGAAATATTTACCCACGTATTATTAGTAAAACATGCTGATGACTTTTTGTCCTCTGACCAATATGATGCCAACATTTTTTTAGTGAACAATTTTACATAATATTTTAACATTTTTAACATATCGAGTTTAATAAAGTGGTAAAATCTTAATTTTTAAACGACTGTGAACAGATTTGAATTTGTTAAAGCTGCAAAGGATATGCTGCAAATTAGAGCAATAAATCATTTCGATGAAATTTTTTCGACTTTTATTGTTTCTTTCTTTTTCATTCAGGTCATAATAATAGTCTAGAAGTAAATAAGCCATAATTCTTGTTCATTTTACGATATATCTCGTATCAAATAGTTGCCGAAAGATAAAAAAAAATATGGCCGCCTTTATTTATCCTTATTTTCATGTCTTACATACATCAGCTGATATTAGTAAATAAACAGTGCCGTTAGCTATAAAATGTTAATCTTAAAGCTGCGTAATATATGATTTAGTCATGTTTTTACACAAGTAGTGACCAATCAAAGTCATGCATATATTAACGCTGGGCCAATCAAACTACTTATAAATGTATGGGTATATGTTTGTATGAAGGCGGGGGTCTCCAAGCGAGAACAACCAATTAAAATTGTAAGTCAGCACATCTCTGAAATTTTTTTCGTCTGCTACACATTCAATAATTGAATTTCAATTGCAATAGTACAGGATATTTCGTTTAACTAACTTAAATTGTTTTCTTGATTTGTAAGTGAATATTTTATTTTAATTTAAAGTTTCAAAGATTTATTATTTTTAATTAATAACGTTTACTATTCACTAACAACTTTTAGAGTCTAAAATTTAGACTTAATAATTTTACATACAGGCCTTTTAACAATGACTTTCCCTGGTCCTATGTGTGAAGCTATTGGCATCTCATGTCAAAATATTAAAACTAGATTTTTAAAACAAGAAAATTCTCTAAGCAAAGAAATAGTGCTAGAGCTACACAACCTTTGCGAAAAAAGTTGTGAAGTTTCTTAATCCTTCCAAGAAACCTTGTTATTATCAATGGCCAGCAAGAGAAGAAAAACAGAATGTCTCGAAAAAAATTGTTTTATGTAAAATAAAATCCCCTAACTCTACTATTTCTGAAAGCCATTTGTTTATTGAAGAACATGAAACTATTAAAAAACTGTATGGTAGGTATAATGAAAAATTTTTTTGTTGATTGAACAATTGATTGAATATTAGTTTCAGCCTTTGCACATTGAATAAACGTATTTAAACAGTTTTTTCATTCATTGAAAACATTGCTATAGATGTAAGGCTGAATTATTTTAATTTTAGATTCCTCAGAATCAAATAGCTAATTATTTCAACTTTAAAAAAGTATATAATAATTAATATGAATAAACTAAGTAAAAGTTGATTTCTTCTATAAGTGAAGCTTTAAAATGTTAATAACTTTATCATTTTCCAATATATTATTCTTTTAACTTTTAATTCTGGTTCCTTGTATTAAATTGAATAAAACTAGTGATTTTCAACAATACAAGAAGAAAAAAACAAAAGTTATGACAAAAAACAATATATCTGTTTTGTGAGGGGGCCGTGAATTGCTTATAGATTATGACGTAAAAACGGTACAAAAATGTGTTCTTTTTAAATTTTATGAGCGACTAAAGAAAACATTTTACAAATCCTTTTATTATTTTTTCAAATCTATTTATCAGTTCTTTTTATTAAAAAAAGTTTGCACAGATTTGCATCTATATGCCTATGTTCCAATTAAATAGTGAACTTCCTTTCAATAGTGTCAAATGTAATAATAAGTAAATAATAATTAAATTTTCGGACAATCTGGTTTTTAACAGTCATCATATTATAGAAGTGAAAAGGGAAATGCTCAAGATGAACCGGTTCCTAAGATAGAACGAGCTTATTTACAGCTATGCGACGTATAAATTTTAAAAAAAGTTTTTAAAGTCTTCTAAGCACATTTGTATCTTAGTTTTGTTTCCGAGATTATAAGCCTGTTGTAACCATGGACTTGTAGCATGGTCATAGTTGCCTAAGATGAAACATGAATAGTTGTATAAGAAAAAAGGTAGGAAGAGATTGTAGACATTGATAAATCTGGCATTCGTCCATCTCGGGAGAAGTTAAATCTATATAGACTATATACAGTATTAAAGACTATATAAAGTTTATATTCTAAATAGACTACTGAAAATTAATACAAATCAATTATTTACTTGTTTATTAAATGAAAAAACTGTTAGTATTCATTAGCTTTGACACAAGTATATTCTATTCATAGCTAAATCTCAAATTTGAATAGATGTAAACTTTCGTCTCATTAGTAAACTAGAGGTTCACAGGGATGGGGAGCGGGGATGGCTTAGATGGTAGACGTTGGACTTGCAACTCAAAGGTTTCCTGGTCGAATCCTTGACGAGCAACCGTGAACTATCATATACCTAGTGTGTATGATGCGGTGTTTGCGACGTATGCGTTGAGAGAAGTGTACGTCGTGTGGAATGGTGTCTCTGGCGCATAAGAACCATAGTTCTCAGTAACATGGCCTGACCAAAAAAAAAATAATTTGGAAGGATTGAAGCTAAAAGTGAAGTGCGAAAGAAGAATTTTCTCTGACTAGAGCGAGTTTAATTTATGTTATTCAGAAGAGTTAACTTTAAAAATAGAATTCTAGAAATTCTTTAAAAATTTAGAGCGTTTTTAAAAGACATTTGATGACGCTATTGAAAAGGATTTTTTGGAATGATCAGTATTGAGTGAGCGGAAAAAGTATTTCTTTAGGTAGGATAGTCTGATAAGAAAAATGTTTACATTAAAATTTTTTTCACATACAATATGATTTAATCCTAGGCAACTAAGCATTCCATCTTGGGAACCCAGTTGCTCAAAATGATTTACGTTTGAGTTTAATAAACTCATATTTCTTTTTTTATACTTCCTATGTTGAATTTAGTATAGTTAGATCAAGAGTCAATATAATGGCTGGGTAAATTTTAATTTACGTTATTGGTTATGCAATTGAGCTATGAGGCTACGTGTAAAAATCTTTCCATCTTGTGCAAACATTAAAATTTTTTTCACATACAATATGATTTAATCCTAGGCAACTAAGCATTCCATCTTGGGAACCCAGTTGCTCAAAATGATTTACGTTTGAGTTTAATAAACTCATATTTCTTTTTTTATACTTCCTATGTTGAATTTAGTATAGTTAGATCAAGAGTCAATATAATGGCTGGGTAAATTTTAATTTACGTTATTGGTTATGCAATTGAGCTATGAGGCTACGTGTAAAAATCTTTCCATCTTGTGCAAACTACTCCTATATAAATGTCAAGTCACTAAAAATTAGATTATCAGTATAACCTAAATATATAGCATAACTAACTAGGTAGACCAGGAATAAATCTGTATTCATTTTGTTGATGAAACTCTAACGATAATTAAACAATTTATTGGGTTAGCTAGTCTAACAGACACATAAATATACACTCTGGGTCCAAAAAAACATGCCGCTGTATATTTGTATATAACTCGAACCAATGTAAAGCGATTTTCATTTTTTTCAATATTTGACTCAGGAATAAATAAGGAACAAAATTTAAAAAACAATTATTTTGACCCTTTCAATATGTAATACATTTACTTTGTGAAACTGAAACAAAGGTGAAATTATCGAAAACTTTTATATAAAAACATGGAAAAAAAGTAATAACAAATGTCAAATTTTATTTTTAAAAGTTATAACTAGAGCTTTGTTTAAATCTATTTATATATATTTAAACACCGTTAAATATTTTAATGCCGTTAAATATTGTAACGCATTAAAAAAAATTAACGCATTAAAAAAAATTAACGCATTAAAAAAAATTAACGCATTAAAAAAAATTAACGCATTAAAAAAAATTAACGCATTAAAAAAAATTAACGCATTAAAAAAAATTAACGCATTAAAAAAAATTAACGCATTAAAAAAAATTAACGCATTAAAAAAAATTAACGCATTAAAAAAAATTAACGCATTAAAAAAAATTAACGCATTAAAAAAAATTAACGCATTAAAAAAAACTAACGCATTAAAAAAAGTTAATGCATTTAAAATTATCCAAATTGAACTGTTTTTTGCGGTTTTGTTTACATTGTCAGCAAGTGAGCTCAAACACTACTAATTTACTGTCAACAAACGAATGGGAAAAGTTGCATTTCATCAAAAAACTTGAGGGTTAGACCCTAACCCAGGGGTGCACAACCTTTTTCAGCCTGAGGGCCAAAATTAATGAGTCTCTGGGCGCCAAGGGCCGCATCAGCGTGCACATGGATGACACAATAAAACAACTCAAAGAATGCAAATGTTTAATGAATGTCATAAAAAATAACGTAATTTAAAACATGTATGAATCATTGTTATTTTCGTTTCATATAATAATTATAGTTTTTATTTCAGTTTCGTTTTGAAAATAATTATCGTTTTTATTTTCGTTTTCGTTTTGAAAATAATTAAAGTTTTTATTTTCGTTTCAGTTTTGAAAATAATTAAAGTTTTTATTTTCGTTTCAGTTTTGAAAAAAATTAAAACTTTTTTTTTGTTTCAGTTTTGAAAATTATTAAAGTTTTTCTTTTCGGTTCAGTTTGGAAAATATATTAATTTACAACTTTAACACTATTTGTTTTATCTGAAAAAAATAATTGATCATAAAATGAAATAGCAAAATAGAACAGTATATTAACAACAAATGAGTTGAAAAAAATTAACAGTCAAATAAAAATGTTTTCAGTCTCAAGAAAAATTTCATTTGTAGATTTTTCTGTAATCTATTTTTTTCCACCTGTTGAAAAAGCACATAAAAAAAATTTCTCAATATAATAACAAATTTATGATTAAAATAAGTGATAATTTAATTGACAAAACGAAGTGGTCAAAAATACCGTTTTATAAATGGAACTACTTTCATTAAGCCCAAAGATAATGTTAATAACTTTGTTTCATAGCTTTGTTTCATGTTCAGTTATACCAAAGACATACATTTTTTATATAAATTATTCATTTGCATATTATGGGATATCATAATAATTTAATTGATTTTCGTTTGGAAAATAATTATAGTTTTTATTTTAGTTTCGTTTTGCAAATAATTATAGTTTTATTTTCGTTTTCGTTTTGAAAATAAATTTAGTTTTTATTTTCGTTTTCGTGGAACGATTATTCAGAATTTTCGTTCTCGTTTTCGTTTTAGTTACGAAAATAACACTGGTATGAATAACTAAATGTAAAAAACTCAAAGAATGCAAGTTTTTAATAAATGTCATTAAAAAAAATAATGTTATTTAAAAATGTATGAATAACTAAATGTTAGTATTTTAATGAAAAGGTTGAGCCTAAATGGTTGAAACAACATTGTCAATATTGGCTTCGAGTTCTGTTGTTGCAAGCCTCAAAATTGAACAAAGATTATCATCAGTCAAAGATGATCTCAGTTTTTTATTATTTGTGTTTATGATTGAACACGTTTGTTCCCACACGTATGTGCTGCCAAATTCAGACAAGATTCGGCAAGCCAAATCTTTGACCGCTCCATATTTAACTGAACTAAGACTTCCATAAAAAGTTAAAATGGAAGTTATGCTGAAAAACAAACTTTAATTCTGGTGAACATTGAAGATCAATGACTTCTAACTGACATTGCTCAGATACGGATTATACAGCACAAGAGAAAAGGTCACGGATGAAGTTGAATAAATACTTATGCTCCCTGAATGCATCAAAACGTTCATTAAATTCCTTTAGTAACGCTTCACAACTGTCCTGGTATTTATTGAAGTCACTAAATTTGAAAAGCTGAACAAATAGGAAAATGAAATAAATTACCAGATTGCAGATTCGAACAAAACAGCCGTAGCTTCAAGGTGAATGACAGCAGCTCTTGGTACATATAAAAGATGTAGTGATCTTTGCCTTGAAGACGCAGATTCAATTTATTTAAGTGTTCTGTTATGTCTGTCAAAAATGCTAAGTCTGCCAACCACTGTTTGTCTGTAAAAACAACTGTGTCTTTGCCTTTGGTAACAAGGAATTCACAGATTTCCTTTCGTAACTCAACAAACCTAGTTAGAACTTTTCCTCGACTCAACCACCTTACATCAGTGTGATATGGTATGTCACGATATTCTGACTCAATGTTTTCAAGAAATGATCTGAATTGTTGATGGTTAAGTCCTTTTGCTCGTAAGAAGTTCACTGATAAAAAAACAAATTTCATAACATTATCAAAATTAATGACTCGTGTACACAGTGACTCTTGATGTATGATGCAGTGGTATGCGTGGATGGTGTCTGTTGGAATTCTTAAGTCTCTCAAATGTGATCGCAGATGACCAACAAGTCCTAATTCTTTACCAGTCATGGCGGGTGCACCGTCAGTAGTAACACTACAGAGCTTTGGTCACTGAACGTTAAGGTTTTCAAGAACAGATTTTACTTCTCCAAAAATATCTGCACCAGTTGTACATCCACGTAGTGAGGCCATTCCTGCTAATTCTTGAGCTAATTTACAGTTTTCATCCACCGCCCGAACAAAAACCAAAAGCTGTGATGTTTCAACATTATCCGTGCTCTCATCTAAGGCAATTGAAAAATACTTGCAAATGGCAAACTTGTCACGCAAACGTCATTGGATAAATCAACCACCCGGCGCTGGATAGTCATCCGTGACAGTGGCACTTTGTTGAACAGGTCTGTTTTCTCAGGACAGACTTCTTTGCAAATGGCTTGCATGCAGTTTTTGACAAAATCACCATCAGTAAATGGTCGAGACAATCGCGCAATAATCTGTGCTACGGCACAACCGGCACGAACAAAAGTCTTATTTTCATTAACTTTTTTAGTAAAAATATTTTGCTCAGATGACAATCTTTTTACAAGTTGATCAATTATATTTTTTCTAGCTTCGCCTTTCACGTCATCAAACGTAGCAGCGTGTTTGGTTTCATAATGTTTTTTGCAATTGGAGTCCTTCATTACAGTTATGGACTCGCGACAAATTAGGCACAAAGTTGTTCCGTTGAAAAGCTGCATACAATTTTTTGATGTCCATTCTTCATTAAACTGACGATTTTCTACTTCCATTTTACGCTTTGACATTCTTACTAAATTAAAACAACCAGCGTGCCAACTCAATTATCGCTCGTTGTTGTTGTTTCAATCGTTTTATATTATGAAAGTGCAAACAGTACTATTAAGAAGAGATGGGCGGGTGCATCGATTTAAAATTCTGTGAGGTCTGCAAATAGCCAAAATGGACTAGTTGTCTGGGGGCCGCATGCGGCTTGCGAGCCGCGGGTTGTGCACCTCTGCCCTAACCCTGAAACTCATCATTTCTTGAAGATTTGCAACAAAATTCTTGGGAATGAAAAAGACATTTAAATTTTCCACAGTGTTACTTGCACTTTGTCACTTTTCGCAAGATATATGCACTTCAGAAGATGATCCAGCTTATGTTATTCGTTTCACACACCAAACAAAAGACTAAAAACATATTCTGAAGATGAATATACCTCAATGATTGCTAAGTCAATCATTAAAGTTATAGAAAAGAATCTGAGGTCGGCTTTAGGAGTTGTTTTCTTGTTTGGTGGCAACAACACGAAGTGGCATATCCGGCTTTTGCGAAACTAGCAAGAAAGTACTTTTCATCTCTTGCAAGTACAGTTCTATGTGAACGTCTATTCATCTCGTCAGGACACATAGTTAGCAAGAAAAGAGTCTTTTTAGATCCAACTAATGTTGAAAAACTTGTTTGTTTTCGTAACTGACTCAAAAATGATGTGTGACAATAGCTTTTTTATCAATTAGAGAATTTTTTTTGCTTAAAAATATAGATTACTTTTTTTACAAAGTTGCGCCACTATTAAGGTCCAACAGAATAGAAAAGTATCCAGTTTTGCTTATTATTGATAAGTACACAGTTGAAAAAACTTCTAGGGCTTCTTTTGATTATAAACTGGAAAAAACATACAATAGTAAAATATTTCATTTGGAATGATTACTCTCTAGTTCATATCATAAGAAATTTAAAGGGCATCAATCCAGTTGTTTGATGTCAAAGATGAATATCAACAGAGGAAAAAGCTTTCTGTTGATATGCCACTCTTCCTTCTGTGAAAAGTCGAGTGCAACGCCCTGTTAGGTTCGATAAGCTAGAACATTTTTTTTAGCAGAAAAGCAAACTAGGTGTGCTCTTTGCAAAAAGAGCACACCTAGAATACGTGAAAATGCTTGAAAACCTTTCATACAAAATATACTAATTAAAAAAAGTTTATAATTTTATTTTTCAACTAATTTTACTTTGATATTCAATAGATTCAAATATTTTCAAAAACAGTTTTTAAAAATGTTTTGATAATAAACATTTGATTCATTCCTAAATTTGACTCCCCCCGTTCATGATCAGTGTTCAATTATTGGAGCATTTACATTTTTGGCTCTAGACAAAACATTTTTATCCTATAGAAGTTTTGCTTGCTTTTTTCATCAATTGATTGTATTTTGAAAAGAAAATTGTAAAAACAAATGAAAGAAAAAATTTGAGCAAAAATAGGTTAAACAACAGAAGTTGTTAAAATTTTTCTACGTATTAAACTTTCTCCCAATGAAGAGATATAAAGTGTAACATATACACTGTGTCATGGCAAAAAGAATTAAAGTTATGCAAATAATTATTCAATAGTTCAACAAACTTTTCAAAACCCCACAAGTTGTAATCAATGTATTCAATATGTATATAAGACACCAGCCATTTTTAATATGTGTAATGCCGGTTAGCACTCCCCTTGACCAGAACAAATAAAACCATGGTATTTAATTCATCAATAAATTATTCGCAACAGGTTCTGTCAAAACCAAATCAACTCAAACATACAGAAGGGAAATCAAAGTACACGTGTCCAAATTTGAAAAGCAAGCCAAGCAAAATTCAAAAAAAATAATCTTGAAGAACCCGATTATTCACATTTTTTATATTTGGACTAGTTTTCTTACATCTTTAAATTTATGTTTGGCAGAAATATTTTAATTGTTTTTTTTAAAAATAAATAATTCATCAATCAATCATGTGTTGCCCGTATAGCCCATTTGGGACCCACTTAATTTGGTGTAGCACTTTGACATGGGTCCCATATGGGCTGCCAATCTAGGGCCCATATAGGCTGCCCATATAGTTGCCTATATAGCCCATATGGGACCCACTTAATTCGGTGTAGCATTTTGACATGGGTCCCATATGGGCTGCCCATATGGGGCCCATATAGTTGCCCATATGGGACCCATATAGGTCCCATATGGAATGTTCACTGGGTATTTCCATATTTTTCAAGTACATTTAAAGTTTTTGGTTTTATTCGTTTCATAATTTTTATATTTTCTGTTCTTTTTGTGCTTAATGCTGCAGAGGACGGTTAGTGCTTCTCAAGGTTGCAGTGTTAAAGCTGCTTCAGATTCTGCCTGTCAATAAGTGAATATAAAATAGTTGCTAAATACTTTTAAAGAGCTTAACAACTTTCTTTTAGTTTAGTTAACTATTCTCAAAAATAAGTTTATAACTACCCAGTGAACATTTTATATAGGACCTATATGGGTCCCATATGGGCAGCCCATATGGGACCCATGTCAAAATGCTACACCAAATTAAGTGGGTCCCATATGGGCTATACGGGCAACACATGATTGATTGATAAATAATTTATTTTGAAAAAAAGCATTTAAAATATTTCTGCCAAACATAAATTTAAAGATGTAAGAAAAATAGTCAAAATATGTAATTAATCGGGTTCTTCAAGATTTTTTTTTGAGTTTTGCTTGGCTTGCTTTTCTAATTTGGACACGTGTACTTTGATTTCTCTTCTGTATGTTTGAGTTGAGTTGGTTTTGACAGAACCTGTTGCGAATAATTTATTGATGAATAAAATACCATGGTTTTATTTGTTCTGGTCAAGGGGAGTGCTAACCGGCTCTCTTTTGGCACTACACATATTGATAAAAATGGCTGGTGTCTTATATACATATTGAATACATTGATTACAACTTGTGGGGTTTCGAAAAGTTTGTTGAACTATTGAATAATTGTTTGCATAACTTTAAATTTTTTAAAATTAATATTTAATAATGAGAAATGTTTTTAAAAACTTTAATAAGAAACCAGAATGACTTTTATAGACAAATACTTTTTAAATAATTACAACAGAAGATAAAATTCCAAAATAAAAGAGATAATAAATTCAAATGACTAAAATAACAAAATAATAAATATTTTACCAAAACCAGGGCCAAATGTTATACTAATTCAAAGTCCATTAAGCCCATATAGGACGCTTATAGGACCCACATAGGCTTTCCTTGAAAACATTTTTTTTAAAGCCCATTTAGCCCATATAGGACCCATAAAGGACCCACATAGGCTTTCCATAAAAACACTCCAACTTTGTCATTATTCAAAGCAGATTTAACCCATATAGGACCCACATAGGCTTTCCTTGAAAACATTCAGAATTATTTATTTTTTTTAAAGCCCATTTAGCCCATATAGGACCCATAAAGGACCCACATAGGCTTTCCATTGATACACTTCAACTTTTTATTATTATTCAAAGCTCATTTAGCCCATATAGAACCCATATAGGACCCATATAGGACCCACATAGGCTTTCCTTAATATCATTCAGAGTTTTTAATTTTTTAAAACCCATTTAGCCCATATAGGACCCATATAGGACCCACATAGGCTTTCCTTAAAAACACTCAAAATTATTATTTTTTTAAAGCCCATTTAGCCCATATAGGGCCCATATAGGGCCCATATAGGGCCCATATTGGACCCACATAGGTTCTCCATAAAAACACTTCAACTTTTTTCATTATTCAAAGCCCATTTAGCCCATATAGGACCCACATAGGCTTTCCTTGAAAACATTCAGATTTTTTTTTTAAAGCCCATTTAGCCCATATAGGACCCATAAAGGACCCACATAGGCTTTCCATTGATACACTTCAACTTTTTATTATTATTCAAAGCTCATTTAGCCCATTTAGGACCCATAAACTTCCCAAATAGGTTTTTCTTTAAAAACACGTTAAATTTCATTCTTTTTTAAAGCCCATTTAGCCCATATAGAACCCATATAGGACCCATATAGATAATCTATAGTCCACGAAGCCCATATAGGACCCATATAGGACCCATATTGATTACCCTTAGCCCATTTGGCCCATATGGGACCCATATAGACCCATATAGAATGTTCACAGGGTATTAGTTAAACTACTTTTTTTAAGTTGAAAAATAGTTAGAGTTTAACTAAAAATATTTAGTTAGTTGCCCATCATTGGTGAGATAAAAGCCCGATGGCCATCCAGAGAAAATATTTTGGTCTTATGGCATATTGGAAAACCTATTACCCTATCACCAAAAAAACTCATCGATTTTTGATAAATTGCGAGACTCTTCGAATTGGCCTGAAGGAACCCCCCAACCCTCCTGGTTGCGCCACTGGTCTAGGGTTAAATGAGAATTTAACGTCAGGTTTAAGTTTAGTTTGGGGAGTTAAACCACGCAGATCTTTTGACCTCTACAATGCTTATAAAAAAATGGAAGAAAAACAAAAAAACACATACATATCTAATAATAATTAATATATAAAAACATATATATATATTTATGTTTATGTATATAAATTATTTTTTACTATTATGTCATAGTCGCACTTATAGTTGTATATCATGGGATGGTTTTCCCAGTATTTATCTAATTTTATTTTAAATTTATCTGTATTTTCAGCTTTTACGATCTCATCAGGCAAGCTATTCCAAACTGTTACCACTCTAATTGTATAAATTTTTTTTCTTGTATTCTTTTGGCACTGTTTTTTGGATAATTTTAGTGAATTTTCTCTTGATTGCCTTGTATTAAGTGTGAAAATATTTTCCGTTATTTTACTATCATATTTATTATTAAGTATTTTATAGGTTTCGATCATGTCCCCTCGAAGTCTCCGGTATTTTAATGTTGGCAACTTAATTACTTTAAGTCTATCGTTGTAAGTCTTGTCTTTTAGATAAGGTAGCATTTTTGTAGCCCTTCTTTGTACATTTTCTATGCAATCAATTTGTTTTTCAATAAAGGACTCCATACACTGCTGAGGTATTCTAGATGGGACCTAACTATACCTTTAAATAATAATCTAAATGTTTTTGTATCAATAAATTTACACGTTCTTCTTATTAGTCCTAATAATTGGTTAGCTCTATTTACTTGTTTTTGTATGTGAATATGGAATTTTAAATTCTTGTCTATAATTACACCAAGGTCCTTTTCATACTTTCTAAAACTACCTGACTTCCTTCATAATCCTGCATAGAATAAACTCTTTCTTCCTTTTTATTTCTGTATATCTTCAATAGTTTACATTTATGTAGATGAAGTCTCAGGTCCCATTGTACACTCCATTCCACTACTTTGTTTATATCTTCTTGTAGCTTTGTTTGGTCCTCTATTTCATTAATTTGTTGATATATTTTACAATCATTAGCGTACATAAATATATTTGAACTCACTCTCTCTGGCAGATCGTTGATAAATAAAACAAATAATAATAGACCCAAGACTGATCCTTGGGGAATGCCACTTTTTACTTTTACCCATTGTGATTTAACACCATTAACATTAACCCTTTGTACCCTATCATTTAGAAAATTACTTATCCACCTGCATGTTTTATAACCAATTCCATAATTTTCTAATTTATATATTAATTTTTTATGCGGTACCTTATCAAATGCTTTCATAAAATCAGTTTAAATAACATCGATTACCCCTCCTTTGTCTAAAATACTATTCCAATTATCCATCACCATTATTAGTTGTAATGAAGTCGACCGTCCTCCAATGAAACCATATTGTCTTTTGCTAAATAAATAATTTAAATTCATATTTTTTTCTATTATTTTTCTTATTAATTTTTCTATTAGTTTACAGGTTATACTAGTTAAACTAACTGGCCTATAATTTGATATCTCTTTTTTATCTCCTTTTTTAAATACTGGTATTATTTCCCCTTTTTTCCAATCTCCTGGTATTATACCGCTATTTAGTGAGCTATTAAAAATGTTACATAATGGTGTATGTATTATGATTGCTAATTTTGATATTATTATGGGATGAACAACATCTGGACCTAGGGCTTTTGCTACATTTATTTCTTTTAATAAGTTATAAATTTCATCCTTTGTGACATCTCCATCATTAGATCTTTCTTTAAATTTTATATTATCTATTTTATTAAAATTATCATTATTTTCTTCTGTAAATACACTTTTAAAGAATTTATTGAGACTTTCTGCCTTTTCTAAATCAGTTGTCGCAATGTTCAGTGATCCGTCACATCCTATTAGGTGCAGCTCGGATATGCCACTCCGAGTTTTTCTTTTAGAATTTATGAAAGCCCAAAATTTTTTAGGATTAGATTTTGAACACAATGCAATTTGACGCTCCTGTTGTTTCCGTTCTATTATCATTGCTTTTTTTGCTTTGTTTCTTGCTATTTTGTAAAGTTCATATTTTTTATTGTTTCTTTCCTTTATATAATATTAGATTTAACGAGTGTTTAAAGTTTATATTGTTGAAAAAATTTAATTGAAAGAGGCTTATTATTAATGATAGTTTCTTATGGTGACTATATGATTATAACTATAAACTATGGTACATTCTTTTTAAGCAGCATTCCACTTTTGAAGAATGGAGAATGTTGACGTTGAGGATGAGATTATTCTGAATAATGTCTTCGAAGAATGTTTCAAAGGTTTGAATTTTATTAAAAAAATATTTGGAAACTGTTTTATCATAAACTATTTCATTTAATTCAGATTCTTGTAAAGGAACTCAGGAGTTTCTGATATATCTATCGGAACTAAGCTCCTATGGAATCGAACAATTAAGTTAGCTTTTATAACGTTCTTCCCGAGTAACTTCGAAGTTTTCATGTTTTCAAAGTCATTTTCAACTTGGTAGGAATACTTGATGATGCTTTCCATGGGCGGCGATCCTGGGGTCAGGACCCCCCCACTTTTTTTTAGTGGGGGGGTCCACCTTAATGTGGACTCCCCCACTTTTTTCAACAATTTTTTTTCTATATCTATTTTGATATAAGCATAATCGTCAACCATGAAATAAAATTGTTTAATGCAGTAATAAATTGTGAGTATGTATGGGCAGCGATGCTATTGGGGTCCTGGGGTCCATCTTAACTCTCAATTTTTCAAATAAAATAATTTCTCAACTCATATTTTAATACAAGCATGATCGTCAACCATAGCATAAAACAGAATTTTCTTCAGTAAGATATTTTGTGTAGGCGTAGTTATGATAGCTGCCTGAAGCTAAATTATGATTTGCTTACTCAAATATTCTTTCACCTATTTTTTTTGTATTTATGGATATAAATTAAGATATTATATTTTATAGAAAGAATTTTTTGATTTTTCAGTTTTCGCAAGCAGACATTCAACGACGCTTTTCAGAAAATATCGGTTCATTTTTTGCAAGCAGGCAGATTTACACTTTTTTAATAAAATCATTCATATAATATTACTTATTTTGCATGGGTGACGATCTTGGGGAATTCTGAGGTCCACTTTAATATCGGCCCTTTCAATTTGTTAGATGAATTTCAAAAGGCTTCAAACATTAAAAAAAATTACTAAAGAACAAAGCTCTATGAGCTGTCTCAAATAAGCACAATTAAAAAATAAATAAAAAATAAAATATTAATTCGATAATTGCGAATCGCGAAGCAAAAAAAGACGCTACCACAATATTCATCCAATATAATACATGTATTGTACAATTTGTACATATATGATTTATCCTATCTTGGGACTTTCAAGCTAAGCTGATTGCTAATAATAGTTTAGAGCATGCACTGCTTTCTAAATCTAAAAATAGAACAAACTACTTCCAAAGATTAAAACAGTTTATTAAAGTAGGGATGCTTTTCCGAAAAGACCGGTTCACTTTTTGCAAACAGACGGATTTGAATTGTTTCTAAAATTTCGTTTATACTGTTTTATCTGTTTTATCATGGATAAATATCTTACTAAAACTAAAAAAAAGGTGTTTATGCACTGATTCCTTTGAACTCGAACACGAGGTTACACTTTCAGTTCATCAGTTTTCAAGCTTTGTAAGTAAGAAATAACTATAAAAAACTTTTTTTAAATTTTTTAAATATTTACTAATGTTTGAATACAGGGTAAATCAGAAACATCTAATTATCAAAGTAGCAGAAGTACTTCAGAAAAAGTTGAATGTTCAACTACAGCAGTCAACACACAGTCATCTACAAGTATTCAAGAAAATTTTGTTTTTGATGCTCCTAATCAGCCATTATCTGTAATGCATCTTTTAAAACAGGAAATACTTGTTGGAAAGAGAAAGGAAATTCTCACATTCCAATCGGCACGGTTTAGGCGCTTTCATTGGCTCCATGTAACCGAGATAAACAAAATTTTATGTTTCCATTGTTCCTAAGCTAAAAGCCTGTCTTTATTATCATTAACCACACAAAATGAAGACGCCTTCATAGACAATGGTTTTGTTAACTGGAAAAAAGCAATTGAAAAATTTAAAAAACATGAAAAATCAGCATGCCACTCTCACGCTGCATTCCAACTTCAACAATTGAAGAAACCGTCTATTTGTGCACAGCTTTCCAAGCAAAAGCTCACTGAGCAAGCAGGTAATCGTAGTTGTCTTTTGCAGCTTTTTTCCGTTATACGCTTTCTTGCACGCCAGGCTTTACCATTTTGAGGGCATATTGAAAAGAATGACAATTATAATCAATTACTGGCTTTTCTAGCTGAAAGACATAATAAACTAAAGTTTTGGTTAAATCAAACTACAAGTTTCATATCGCATGACTGCCAAAATGAAATGCTGATGCTTTTAGCTCATTCTATCGTTAGAAACACAGTGTGCACTGTTAATGCCGAATCATGCCAGTTTGGTGTTGTGGTTGACGGCACACAAGACTGCAATGGGTTAGAGCAGGAATCGATGCATTCGTTTTGTTGATGAAGCTCTCAATGTTAATGAACAGTTTATTGGTTTATTCAGCCCACCAGACACGACCGGAAAAACATTATCTGTTATAGTAAAAGATGTTCTGATCAGAATTATGCTACCTATAGAAAACCTCAGAGCACAGACTTATGACGGCGCTGCTAACATGAGCGGTCGATACAATGGTTGTCAGGCTATTATCTGCAGTGAGCATCCGCTTGCATTGTTTTTCCACTGTTCTGCACACTGTGCAAATCTTGTTGCCTAGCATACAGCTGCCGCAAATCCCTTTGTGAGCAATTCATTTCAGTTTGTCCAAGAGTTAGGTGCCTTGTACAATCGTTCAGGGAAGTTCAAGAAGCAATTTAGTGATGCTTTAGTGTCTCTTATAATTGACTTGCCTGATGAGCCACTGAATAAGAAGTATAGTATAAAACCTCTTTGTCCTACAAGATGGCTGACCAGAGTATCTGCAGTGTCTTCTGTGTTTGAACATTATGAAATAATACTTGTTAGCTTGGAATCATTAGCTTCTAATGGTACTGCTGATGAAACAGCTGTAAAGGCTCGAGGTCTTTTTTATCACCTTCATCAGGGCACTACTGCGCTGGCCCTCAAGGTAGTTGTTTTAGTGTTTTCACTTCTGGAACAGTTAAACAGATCGTTGCAATCAGCAAGTGCCACGGTCAGTGGAATGGTTGCAGCGACTGATTCAGTTGTGCAAGAACTGCATCGCCTACGAGCAGATAAACAGTTTAACGCCCTTTTCAGAGATGTCAACAGAATGGTTTTGGCATATGATCTTGAGCCGATTGCTGTACCTCGGGTGCGAAAGCCGCCCCAAAAGTGTTGTGGGGTGAGCCCAGCTTATGTAGCAACAACACCAGAGGAGCATTATCGAGCAGCTTATTACGCTGTTATAGACATTGCAATCATGCAACTCACAGAAAGGTTCAATCGAGATTCTCCTGGTTTGCGTTTATACTTGCAGCTGGAGAAAATGTGGCTAACTGGTGAAGTGAACCATGATATTTGCAAGCAGTATCGTGAGTTAAATGCAAATAGTATTTGTTCACAGTTAGCTATGTTTAAAGACCAGAATGAATACAGAACTTTATCACAAGTGCAACAAATAATGTAAGCTATGATCCCGGAAGTCAGACATCTCTTTCCTCAGTTTGAAAGATTGATCAGGTTGATGCTTGTTTGTCCAACAACGTCCTGTACTGCAGAAAGATCTTTTAGTGCTTTGCGGCGTCTTAAGACTTGGTTGCGTGCAACTATGACACAGCCTCGCTTGAATTCACTGGCCGTTTGTCATGCACATCAGGATATACTTGACAGTATAGATTTAAAAAAGCTAGCAGAAGAATTTGCTAGTCGGTCAGACATTCGAAGGGGTCTTTTTGGAAATTGGAGTTAGCGAGTTGTGGGGAGAAGATAGGAGAACAGACAGAGAAGGTATTCTATGTTATCTGAATATACACAGTGGGCCAAAAAAATTTCCCAATGTATATTTGTTTATAAATTTGGCAAATTTAAATCTATTTGAAATTTTTTTAAACTATTTGACTCAGAAATGAATGGAAAACAAGATGTTGTAACATTTATTTAGATTCTTTTAATGTGCATTTTTTTCACCTAGTGAAACTAAAACAAGTGTGAAATTTGCGAAAACTGTATTATAAAACACAAACATATTTCGATATTTTCACATTTGTTTCAACTTCACAAGGTGAATGTATTACAGATTAAAAGGGTCAAAATAAATTTTTCTTAAATCTTGTTCCTTATTCTTTTCTTAGTCAAACTGTGAAAAAATTGAAAATCGCTTTACATTTGCCAAAGTTATATACAAATATATAGCGGTATGTTTTTTTGACCCAGCGTGTATATTTATCTGACTGTTTGACTGGCTAACCCAATAAAGTGTTTATTTATCGTTAGAGTTTCATCAACAAAAGGAATACAGATTTATGCCTGGTCTACCTAGTTAGTTATGCTACATATTTATGTTATATTGATATTATAATTTTTAGTGGCTTGACATTTATATACTTCTATAATATGATGACTGTAAAAACAGATTGTCCGGACATTTAATTATTATTTATTTATTGTTACATTTGACACTATTGAAAGGAATTTCACTATTTTATTGGAACATAGGCATATGGATACAAATCTGCGCACATTTTTTAAATAGTTGTTTTAATGTTATGCACATTTATTTTTTTAGAAAAAGAACTGATAAATAGATTTTTCAAAATAATAAAAAGATTTGTGGAAACTTTTTTTTAGTCGTTCATAAAATCATTGAAAAAAAAGTAAATGAATGAAAAAACATAATAATAACATTAATTGAATCTATAACACGCAGTGCAAAACTTATTTTTTTTTCTCAAATCGCTAAAAACTTTAAAAGAAAGTTAAATTTTTCTTCAAACTCGTGGACCGTGGTTATATTTTTAGAGTGGTGGTTTTGATATTAGTAGGGTTGATGGCTAGTTGTAATTGAATTTATATAGATGACCAATAATAAAAGCTATTAAAATCGTTTTTTTCTTCAAATCGCTTAAAGTGGCAATAGAAAAATATTTTTTATTAAGTATCGAATATTTTTTAATGGTTGGCCATACAAATATTAGTAGTTGATACAAAAATAATTCGCAATACAGCAACCAATACTAAATAGTATCGCTGTCACTGAATTGGCCGATACCAGTTCTTTGATTCTAACCCTGAGGTGGACCCCCCCAAGATTTTCTACAGATCGCCGCCCCGGATGCTTTCCTATGAGGTTGTTGAGAGAGTAAACTGGAAAACTCCTTCAGATGGAGAGCCTCGTAAGTTGGATGAGAAGCGAGAGAAAGTTCTGAGCGAGACTCGGGCCATGGCTTTCGACAACTACAAGACTTTCATCCACACTGCCAACTGCTGCAAGGGCATTTTCCAAGACGTTAGTGAACCTTTACTGGCTCTGTATCTCTGCATCACTACAATCATGAAAGCTTAATCAAGAGATGAACTCTAATGAAGTCTCGAGACCAGATTGAGCTGCAGTCTGATTCGTGTACACATCATTGTTTTGTAAAACCTAATGCATGATATTAAAGGTAGGCATTTGAAAGAACTTAGAGACTCCACATTTTTCATCATTAATATTCTGCCATCATCATCATCACCTCTCCAACACCATTACCATCACTACTTGACCACCATCATCATCATCACGGCCTACCATGTCAAAACTCACAAAGAGCATTCATGCATGTTACTTCAAATAGTGTTCCCTCTCACACCATGACGACCACTGCAGTTCCAGATCATTGAGGCGAACATAGACGGCGTGTTGCACGCGCTGCCCGAGGTGATCAAGAGCTCACGACTCTTCCTGCAGCAGGCCAAGGAGGTCAATGCAAGGTGACTGCATCATCATCATCATCAACATCCTTCTCACCATCATCATCATCATCCACATCCTTCTCACCATCATCATCAACATCATCATCACCATCAACATCCTTATCATCACTATCACCAGTGGCGCAACCAGGGTCTCAAACCCTCGGGCCAATTTGAAGGTTCTCGAATTTTTAAAAAAATCGATGAGTTTTTTTGGTGAGGGTTTTAAAGTATGCCAAAGACCAAAATATTGTTGTGTGGATGGTCATCAGGCCTTCATCTCACGAAACATTTTATATGTCAACACAGAAGATAGAGATCCCACTAAAATAACACTAACATGTGACAAATTCTGGGAAAAAATAGAGCACCACTAGACCTTTATTAAACTTTTATATCTCCACACTTATCATACGTACATTCTTCCCGCCATGACACAGTATATATAGAACAGCGCAGAAGGGCAAAATAACTCCTGAGCTTTTGGAATTATTCAACCTTCATGGAAAGTAGAGACCGACCGAAATTCGGTTCGGTTTCGGTTTCGGCGCCGAAATTGCCAATTTTCTTAGTTTCGGCCGAATCTAATTTTACCATTTCGGCAATTTTTCGGTTTCGGCCGAAAATCATTTTGTAATTTCGGCTCAATTTCGGTTTCGGCCGAAATGGATCTCATATTTACCGAAAAACCGAAATTTTTATTTATTTATGTAGTTTATCTGATATATCTGTATTCTCAATCGAACTATTAAGTTCGGATTCGATTCTCTATTAGATATCTATAAGTTATCATGGTTGATTGATTTATGGGTGTCAGCAGACTAATTATTCGAATAACATATACAAGCATCTGGAGCAACAATCATGTATTTGAAATTTAAGTAATTGGCATACGTTCAATGATGATATTTAACAAAACTTTTTGTAAGCAAATTCTATTTCTTAAAACATTTGTTTAAAAAAATGTTATTATCAAAAGTAAGTTTCTGTATATCCTCAATCGAATTTGAATTATTAAGTTTGGGCTCGATTCTCATCTCTATTAGATATCTATTAGATGTGATGGGAAAGTTAAATGCATCTTTGGCAATGATCCAGAGGGTCGATTTATTAGAGGTACACACACACACACACACACACACACACACACACACACACACACACACACACACACACACACACACACACACACACACACACACACACACACACACACACACACACACACACACACACACACACAAACACACACACACACATTATTCGAACAAGATATACAAGCATGTGAAATTCTAGATATCCATGCTTTGAAAAACACTATATATAAGTCGAAAGAACGAGAAGATTTGGCTTCGATTAATGAATTCAAAAATAAATTGTGAGAATGTCGTTGAATCCTATTTGGAAGTTTTTTACAAAATGTCAGTCTGGCCAAAGCAAAGCCTTTTAACAACAACAAATTTTTATTGTTGAAAAACTTTTATTTTTTGGCTTAAAATATACGCTTGTTTGGATTTACTTATTAAACTGGCATTGTCATCGTTAAATACTATTTTTCCATTTTTAATAAAAGTTGGAAAAAATTTCGGTTTCGGCCGAAAATCTGATTACAATTTCGGTTTAATTTCGGTTTCGGCCGAAAATTGATATTCAATTTCGGCTCAATTTCGGTTTCGGCCGAAAATGGGATTTTAATTTCGGTCTAATTTCGGTTTCGGCCGAAATAAAAATATCTGTTTCGGTCGGTCTGTTTCGGAAAGGATGCTGAAACTGTGCAAAGACAGCTCAAAATCACATCAACAAGTTTACGTGCGGATAAGTCTGATCTCATTGCATGTATCGAACTGCAAGAACTCTTTTGAGCAACAAGCCTTCAGCCCGAGTTGCATTATATGCTCGATGTTGTTCTGACTCTGCCAGTTACTTCATAAGATGCATAAAATGCATTTTCTAAACTTCGGCTTATTAAAACTCATCTTAAGACGACTGTATCTGCATGTCGTTTGCAAAGCTTGTTTGAGAATATCTGCTACCAAAACCGCTACTGCACTTCTTCCAGTAAATGAAATGGTGAAAAGATTTTCACAAACTGATGGAAAAATTATTTTGTAACTGAGAACACATCAAAATTTAGTTTAAACTTAATATTTAGAAAAATTATAGACTGTTTAGGATCTCATATCAAACTTATTTTGTACTTTTTCCCTTAGTTTACAAAATGATGACGTAACTCTGAGATTACTATGCAACTTAGTTTGTAGTTTTTTTATGGATCATTAAAATCTATATCCTTTATTTATTAATTATAATAGTTAGTTTTGATTTAGCCCATTTACCGCCGCTACCCCAAAAAAAAGTTAACATGAATTTTACATTAAGACTTGCATTATATGGCTATAATAATAACTCAAGCAAAATTGAAAACAATTATTTCATAAGTTTTAATAACAGAAATAAATTTCGGGGAGCGGGGATGGCTTAGATGGTAGGCGTCGGACTTGCAACTTAAAGGTCGCCTGTACGAATCCCTGATAAGCAACCGTGAACTATCATATACCTAGTGTATATGATGCGGTGTTTGCGACGTATGCATTGAGAGATGTGTACGTCGTGTGGAGTGGCGCCTCGGTGCGTAAGACCATGGTTCTCAGAAGCATTGTAACATGGCATGCGTCTGTCAGGCTGTGAACCGTATAGACAAAAAAAAATTGCAAATAGTTCGATAATTTTTTAAATTCTAATTATTTTATTAGTTATAATACTAATAATTATTATTTTAATTACAACAAAGCAAAATATTCAACGTGAATTACAACAGCACACTCATAAACTGTCGTACTGTTTCAAAGACGACACTGACGACGAATGTTATCTTCATTTTAATTTTATAATCAATCTGTGAGGTGGAAAAATTATCTCTTTTTCAATAAAAGCTTCAAATGTGAAGCATTTGCAGTTTGGATTTTCTTTTCAAAATTAAAAAATCAGCATTTATCTACAAAATTTAAATTCGAATATTAATTTTATAATTTTCATAATACATTAACATTTAAATAATAATTTTTATTATTATTATTATAAATATTGTAATAAATGTGACTGGGCCTATTAAAAATCATATGATATCGTATTAAGTCAAAGATGCGAAAACGCACCATTGATTTTTATAGGCATTGAAAACGTTTTAAAAGTTATTTTAAATTAAACTGAGTATTAGCTAAATTTTCATCCTAAAAACTAAATTTTTATAAAAATACTAAAATCGAATGAAAAAGTAATACATAATCTAAGCGAGGAAAGATTTATTTGAGAAATGTTAAATGTAAACAGGAAATAAAAGATTAAAAATATATAAATTAAAAATGTAACTTAAGAAATTGAAATTTCAAATTTATTGTACACAAAATGTAAAAAATTCTGTGTTAAAACAGAAAAAATTTATGTTGCGTAACGCAACAGTGGCGTGAATCGATTAAAAAAAGTTAAAAAAATACTTAAGTGGTGGTGGTATGTGACAGTGTTATTTCCTGAAGGAAACTGCGTGATGCGACCACCACCACCACCACGACCACCACCACCACGACCACAGTCGCAAGGTGAACAGGCAAACACTGGGCAAGTATGCGCAGGTGCTCGAGGTGCTGGAGGTGTCTCAGCTGATGGACACGTGTGTGCGCAACGAGTACTACGAAGAAAGCCTCGAGCTCCTCGACTACGTCGCCCGTCTCGAACGGAAACTCAACCACATCCCTCTTATCCAGGTTTGTGTGTGTATTAGAGGTCGGACCGGGTACCCGCGGGACTCCTGCGTGAATGAAAATTAATTTCGGGACGGGAAAAGTCGGGAACCTGGAATCAACATTAAACTCGGGAACGGGAATCAACTTTGAAATCGGTGAACGGGAAAACGGGAATAAAAGTTATTGGGATTGGATTCTTTAACATTGATTTTTCAGCAAACTTCTAAGTATGGAAATCTTCATTTTATCGATACTCCGTACTTAAAATAAGTATTAAATGCAATATAAATGTATAACGAAGTCACCATTGCCAATGGCAAAATCTCCAACACTACATCTGAAGTTGTAATGGCGAGTCCAAATATTAAGGAGATTAGAACAAATGTGTGATGATGAAAACTTGTCAGATGAAATCAAACTGGTCAGTTATATCATTTTTATTTTATAAATTAATACTTTGAATTTGAATTTTTAATTTCCTGTTGATTGCTCAGTTGATCATTTCGACAAAAGAAAATATGCCCATTGATCTTATTCATATGGCAGCATGTCTGTTGCATCCCCAGTATGAAAGAATAATGAGAAAAAAGTTTGGGATAGAAAAGAAATAAATACCAAGACTTTCATTAGAGAAAATGTAATTCTATTTTGTACAGCCAGGCCAAGCTGCAGAGCCGTTGAACAAAAACAAATGATGGTTATTTAGAACTATTATGTTTGTTTTTATAACGTAAAAATTATAATATAATTATTATACTATCAAATTATACGAATGATTTTATTTTTGCAGTTGTGGAGAATAAGAATGTTGTCAAAAAACATATTTCTAACATTATTGAAGAATTAATAACAATGAAAGAAGAAAACATTTCAGAAGAATATGAATTATACAAATATTCACAATTACGTCCCACCAAGATTGAAGATGATAAAGATGTTTTATTTTATTTGAGTAAAATGAGCAATTTTCCAATACTACAAGAAGTAGCCAAAATTTTGTTTAGTATACCTGCAAGGTATATTCCCTGTGAACGGAATTTTTCAACATGTTGTCGTTTAACTTCAGATCCAAAATCATCTAATTTGAAAGCTGAAACTCTTGACGGTTTAACCCGTGTCAAAAAAAAAGACTTGATTGAATTACTCAAAAACAATGACTATCTTCAATACTTTCAGTTAAATAAATATTTGAAATTTAAATCGTGTTTTTATATTTTATTTAAAAAAATAGTCTTTCAAATGATAAATGTTAAGAAATTTTATGACTAGCAAGTTTGGTACCAGTGAAAACGGCAGCGAAAATGAATGAAAAAAACAAAAAAGTTTCGGGAATCAAATTTCTGATCTCACATCGGGAACGGGACGAGAAAAAAAATCGTCCATGTCCGACCTCTAAGACGGCTCTCTTAGCACGTTTAACGACAGCAGGCAGAGTGGCAGACCTACCATCGCGAGCCTTTTTATCCTGGGCGATGGTCGAGCCAGTATTTCAAACATATTGCTTGGAGGCCATTTTGTGATTCAAAATAAAAAATAGATAGATAATGCTTTCTTGGAAGCATCAGTATTGAGGAAAGCATGGCAGTAAACATTGTGGGAACTTTTGCGAAACAATTATTGAGAGAAGCCAATTAGGTTTGGGTTTAAGTTTTGGTGTCTTCGCAACCGTCTTGGTTATTCAATTCAATATGAACCCTACCAGGGAACAACAAGTTCAGAATAAAATAAGGAGTTGGGTCTTGTTGTTTTGATTTTAGTTTCAAAAGTACAATTTTTTAGATAGATTTTTCAGCTTACTGAAGCTAATTGATGAACTTCAAAGAGTAGATTATGGATGCTGTGGGACAGTAAGGTTCAACAGAATCCTCCTTCCACCGCACAATCACTCATATTATTAGTTGTATTTTTCCTTTCACAGCTCTATATTTGCTGTCACTATTTCTGTCACTATTTCTATCACTACGACCACCACCACCACCAATGACATCGCCGCAGAACATTGTGGCTGCAGTGAAGCAGAGCAAGGAGCAGATGTTGCAGCAGTTGTTGTTGCAGCTGAGGTCTGTCATTCAGCTGCCAGATTGCCTCAAGGTGGTTTTCTTGTAAAGTACAATAGCAATAGGCCTATACTGGCCCGGAAGACCATTGCTTTGATAATTAAATTTGAGAAAAATAATTATTTAAAGACAAAAACTTCGATCTGAAACAAGTCTAAAAATAGCGAAAATGGTCATATAATTTATATAAAACGCATAATTTTTAATTAAAATAATAATTTGTAAAAATCTTTTTATATAAAAATTTTAATGGGTTAAACGTGATATTTTTCGGTATTTTGACACTTGTTTCAGTTTCACTAGATAAAGGTGCTTCATATTGAAGAAGTGAAAGTAAACGTTTATAACGTCCTATTCCTAATTTTGTAGAACAGTGAAAAAATTGAAAACTGTTCGATTTAATTTGACTTGGATTTGATTTTATCCGGATTCGAGTTGAGCAACTGCGATTCGATTTGAACATTTTGTGGTTTAATTCAATTTTAAAAGCAAATCTTACATTTAAAATTTAAGATTTAACTAGCAGTACTAAGGTTAAAAAACATGTTCTTTGTTGGCCTATCTTGATCATCTTCACGATTACTAGTTTTTTCTTCTGGTATCCATTTTTTTTCAAAAGATTTCTGAAGAAAGTTAATGTTTTATGGGTAGATTATAATATTGTTATGTAACGCTTTTTTAAATCCTATATTAGTCGTAAAAAATTATTTATGTAGTGCATTGAAACCATAATTTATATACATTAGGGTTATGACTTTTTGTGACCCAATTTACCGCTCTGTAAATCGATAAATAACAGGGGAAAAAATAATGCAAAATTCTATGTTTTTTGTTTTTCAAAATTGTTATTTTTTTCAAACAAACTTTATTGAAGAATTAATGACTGCATTAAAAAAATATTTTGTTGATAAATTATGGTTTAAAGATTTGAATATTCGATTCAGTATTTAATATTTTGAGATTTAATTCGATTTGAGTTTTGTGTCTTGGGACTCAAATTTTTTAATGATTTCAGAAATTATGGGCGCGAACAAGTCAACATCTTAATATCCTGAGCTCTCATGGTTTCCAGTCATCAGTCAACCAACCAACCCATAGTCAGGGAGGGTGGCTTGATGTTGTTGCCTCGAGAAAGAGTCTTGATGTTGACTGCATTGAGGTAGGCTTCTCTGACCACAAACTGTTGGTCTGGAAGTGTCAACTGGCCAAGCCTCCTCCTGTGTACAAAATAACTTCTAGTAGACGCTGGAAACTCTTGGATAGAACAGAGTTTGCTCAACAGGTTGGATTGTCTCCACTCTCGTCTAGCACTGACCTTGATGTAGATTCAGCTGCTGACCTCTACAGCTCCACTTTAATTAGCATTCTCGATAAGTTGATTCCTCTTAAGACTGTTAGAGTACACCAGAGGCCTTCGGACCCTTGGTTTGACCATGAGTGTCGCGCCTCTAAACGCCTTAAGAGAAGTCTCGAGAGAAGCTACAGTAAGTCAAAAAATGAGCAAGCACGTACTGCCTGGGTCAAGCAGTTGAAAGTTTACAAGAGTCTGTGCAGACGCAAGCGAGAGCAGTTCTGGAACTTGAAGCTTTCTCAGTCCAAAGGGAAGCCAGCTGACACCTGGAAACTCATCAATAGCATCGCGGGCAGAAGTAAGACGCCGTCAGTCTCAGGCATCAGTGCTGATGACTATCACGCACACCTCACAGAGAAAGTTGCGTCGGCGAGAAGGTCAATCAATGCCCAAGATGACCCAACATTTTCATTCTGCGAGCACGGGCTCAGTTTGAATGGGTTCAGTATAGTCGACGAAGAAGAAGTAGTTAGGGCTATTCAAGGGCTTCCGAATAAGCAGTGCTCGAATGACCCGGTTCCTACATGGCTGTTGAAGGAGATATCTGGAATAATTGCTCCTTTTTTAGTGAGCTTATTCAACAGGTCTTTTTCGGCAGGCAGGGTTCCGAAGTCTTTCAAGTTGGCCTACATCACGCCACTGCTCAAGAAGCCAAGCCTTAAACTCACTGAAACTTCGTCGTACAGGCCTATTTCAAACTTGAGGGTGTTGTCCAAACTCATGGAAAGATTAGTTCTCCACAGAGTAGTCAACTACCTCGCAGAATTTCACCTTTTCCCTCCCTTGCAGTCAGCCTACCGTCGTCATCATTCGACAGAAACTGCCATAACCAAAGTCTTTTCAGACATCGTTAGGGCAGCAGATGACGGTAAGCTTACATTGTTAGTTTTGCTTGATCTATCGGCAGCTTTCGATCTGGTAGATCACGCAACACTGCTCCGAAGACTGCACATCTCCTATGGTTTCTCAGACTCTGCGTTAGAATGGTTTAGGGACTACTTAAATGACAGATGTTTTGACATCCGCTGTAGTGGGACAAAATCGACAATGTCGGTTTCCGCTGTAGGAGTCCCCCAAGGTTCAGTTCTTGGTCCTTTACTGTTCTCTTTGTACACTGGAGATTTGGAAAGAATAGCAGCTAGACATGAGCTCGCTTTTCATCAGTACGCTGATGACACCCAGATTTACGGTCATTGCATTAAAGGTCATCAGGCTGATCTGCAAGCAAGGGTGTCATCATGCATTGATGAAATTGCTGCTTGGATGAGTGCCAATCAACTGAAACTTAACTCCAGCAAAACTGAAGTTATCTGGCTCTCATCCCGTCGAAACTCTACTCACACTCCCAAAGATCCAGTTCGCATTTGTCAGAACGAGATAATTCCTTCCGATAGTGTCAGAAACCTAGGAGTCTATTTCGACAAAGATCTCACCATGACGACACACATCAACAAGATGACTCAAACCTGCTTTGCTTCTTTACGCCAAATACGATCCATAAGATGGTTATTGACCAAGGACTTACTGAGAACATTGGCTTCTTCTTTGGTTCTCAGTCGAATTGACTATGGCAATATCATTCTTACTGGGTTGCCATTGAAGCAGCTGCAGAAAATTCAGTCTATAATCAACACAACAGCTAGGCTCATAACAGGTGCTAGAAAGTATGATCACATCAGCCCTGTTCTCAAGGAGCTTCACTGGCTTCGTGTTGAAAATAGAATTGAATACAAAAACATCTTGTTAATGCACAAGTGTCTGTCTAATGAGTGCCCAGATTATTTGTCGAGTAGCATTGTCATGAGAGCAAGTCTTCCCCAGAGGGAAAGACTCAGGTCTGCTAGGTCAAGAGATGTAGTTGCACAGAGCTACAAACTCAAGTATGCAGGTGCAAGAAGCTTTTTTGTTGCAGCGCCGACTCTTTGGAATAGTCTTCCCAATAGACTCAAATCCCCGAGCTCGACCGCGACATTTAGCCGTTCCCTGAAAACGTACTTGTTCGACCGATCACAATAACTTACAAATTTACTGCTCATTTTTCATTAATCAAATTCTTGCTTCCCAATTTCATTCTTTTTTTATATTTATACAAATGGTCAATAATAATTGTAAAATAAATAACAATAATAATAATATAATATAGATATTTACTTTTTTTTTTCTTAAATTTATTGTTATTATCATTTAAGTTTCAATCATTAAAAAAATTATTTTTTTCTATTTACAAAAATAAAAAAATAAAAAAATATATATGTATATATATGTATATATATATGTATGTGTATATATATGTATATATGTGTTTATGTATATGTATGTATATATATATAAATGATCTCATTGTTAAATTTCAATACCTTACTTCTCCTATACTTTCTATTTATTCATCTATCATTAATATTATTATCAAATTTTCCATAACCAAGTGGTCTTGAAGCCCGTCCGGGTTTACGCCACGTTAATAATATTCGTCGTTGTATTGTATTGTATTGTATAATAAAATAAATTATCATGTTACATCACTAATTTTTGTCGCTCACTTTTTAGTTTAAAGAGCAAATAATAAATCCGCAAAGTCGTGCCCGTCGCTTCCCGCAATGCCCGCTTTCGCCCACAAGCGTGAGCAGCTGTGCTTCAGGGGCGACCCAGGAGTGCTGCAACTGAAGAAGTTTCAGAAATTAATTAAAATAATGTTTTAACTCGCCTTGGTTTCAAGTTTGGTGATCTTATTCAAATAATTGGCAAAAGAACTAAAATAAAAGATTGTGCTTCAAAGCTCGGAAACAGCGTGAAATTGGGACTTGCCGATGGATGTGTACTCATTTACTTGTTGATTGCATTCTTGCCTTCATGGATTGGTTTCTTGGTGTGACGAGGCGGTGGTGCTTCTTCGACAGGTGGTTGGTCTGCTGCGAAGGATGGACGTGCTACCCGAAACTCAACTCAGAATGGCATTCCTGCAGGTGTGCTTTGATGATGATGATGATGATGATGATGATGATGATGATGAGGTGGATGATGATGATGATGATGATGATGATGATGTGGATGATGATGATGATGATTCGAAGGTGCAATATAAGTGCCTTAGAAAATCATTTAACGAACTTCTTTGAGAATGCATTGGCACTCTGCACCGAAGCACTGAGACAACCTTTAAAGACAACCTTTCAACTCAGGCGCGGGAGGCCTGCTTCCAAAGCACCCTTCAAGCCCTTCCCAAGGATAAAGGTCAGTTGTTCATGCAAGAAAACAAACACATTCACACAAACACATACAAACACACACACACTCACACACACACACAAACACACACATAAACACACACACACACACTCACACAAAGCGTACCAGCACATGAGCAGAAGCATAGAGCTGACAAGGGCTCATCTCTTTGACATCAGCACTCAGTACAGAGCCATCTTCTCGCATGAACACTCTGAACAGAACCGTGAGTTATTCATCTTTCTTCCTTCCTTCCTTCCTTCCTTTCTTCCTTCCTTCCTTCCTTCCTTCCTTCCTTCCTTCCTTCCTTCCTTCCTTCCTTCCTTTCTTCCTTCCTTCCTCCCTTCCTTCCTTCCTTCCTTCCTTCCTTTCTTCCTTCCTTCCTTCCTTCCTTCTTTCCTTCCTTCCTCCCTCCCTCCCTTCCTTTCTTCCTTCCTTCCTTCCTTCCTTCCTTCCTTCCTTCCTTCCTTCCTTCCTTCCTTCCTTCCTTCCTTTCTCCCTCCTTTCCTCCCTCCCTTCCTTCCTTCCTTCCTTCCTTCCTTCCTTCCTTCCTTCCTTCCTTCCTTCTTTCCTTCCTTCCTTCCTTCCTTCCTTCCTTCCTTCCTTCCTTCCTTCCTTCCTTCCTTCCTTCCTTCCTTCCTTCCTTCCTTCCTTCCTTCCTTCCTTCCTTCCTTCCTTCCTTCCTTCCTTCCTTCCTTCCTTCCTTCCTTCCTTCCTTCCTTCCTTCCTTCCTTCCTTCCTTCCTTCCTTCCTTCCTTCCTTCCTTCCTTCCTTCCTTCCTTCCTTCCTTCCTTCCTTCCTTCCTTCCTTCCTTCCTTCCTTCCTTCCTTCCTTCCTCCCTCCTTCCCTTCCTTCCTTCCTTCCTTCCTTCCTTCCTTCCTTCCTTCCTTCCTTCCTTCCTTCCTTCCTTCCTTCCTTCCTTCCTTCCTTCCTTCCTTCCTTCCTTCCTTCCTTCCTTCCTTCCTTCCTTCCTTCCTTCCTTCCTTCCTTCCTTCCTTCCTTCCTTCCTTCCTCCTACCACAGAGAACTCCTCTCTGTTCCACGGCTGGATCCTGCAGAAGGTGCAGCAGCGGATGACTTCTTGCATGACGCTTGCTTCTCATGACGGAGCTTCATCCGCTCTTATGACACACTGACAGGTGAGGCACTTCCTGGCGACGCTGCAGACCGACCTCCAGACTGGCGTGGACGAGCGTCTCGACAGTCTCCTCGCGCAAGTCATGTACTTCGGCCTCTCGTTCGGCAGGTCTGCTGCATGCTTGCTCACTCAACGTCACCACTCCTAACCACACCACTCCTAACGACACCACTTCTAACCACACTACACCACACTACACCACTTCTACCACACACTTCTAACCACACCACTCTTAACCACACCACACCACTTCTAACCACACCACTCTTAACCACACCACACCACTTCTAACCACACCACACCACTTCTAACCACACCACACCACACTACACCACACCACTTCTAACCACACCACACCACACTACACCACACCACTTCTAACCACACCACACCACACTACACCACACCACTTCTAACCACACCACACCACTTCTAACCACACCACTCTTAACCACACTACACCACTCTTAACCACACCACACCACTTCTAACCACACCACTCTTAACCACACTAAACCACTTCTAACCACACCACTCTTTACCACACCACACCACTTCTAACCACACCACACCACACCACACTACACCACACCACTTCTAACCACACCACACCACTCCTAACCACACCACACCACTCCTAACCACACCACACTCGAGAATGCACTCACCAGGGTAGGATTGGACTTGCGCGCCTTGCTTGTTCCATTCTTCAAACAGGCCCTCCTCCCCCCTCTGCAAGCCTCCCTTCTGCGCGCCAACCAGCAGTGAGCGCCTTCTTCGTTATTTAACACACACACACACGCACACATACACACACACACACGCACACATACAAACACACACACACGCACACATACAAACACAAATACACACACAAACACATACACACACACACAAACTAACACATACACACACACATAAACACACATACAAACACACACACACAAACACACACAAAAACATACACACACACAAACACACACACATACAAACACACACACATACAAACACACACATACAAACACACACACATATAAACACACAAACACACACATACAAACACACACACATATAAACACACAAACACACACATACACACACACATACAAACACACAAACACATACACACACACACACAAACACACAAACACATACAAACACACAAACACACACACACCGTGACACACGCGAGTTTCCAGATGGACGGCAACACTCACCTCTCTTATGTCCTCAGAAGCCTTTTCCATGATGACGTTGTCGATGATGACGTTGTCGATGATGACGATGACGATGATGATGATGATGATGATGATGATGTCGAGTTATAATGCGCCAAGGCAAGCAACAGAGGCGCCACTCACGCGACGTTCACATCTCTCAATGCATTCGTCGCAACCACCGCACCTGAGTACGGTTGGTGCAACAGAGGTTCGAACTGGCGACCTTAGAGTAGCAGGTCCATACGTGTTTGCTAGCAAGAGGGTGTTGCAACTGGAACATTCCAAAAGTCTAAGACCTCTTTGCTGCAAGACAGGTTGCAGTCCTTTCCAGTGCATGCAAGCATCTTGGCACCTGGCACCACGATAATCTTTTTCTTGCGTCCTTGACCTCTTGCAGCGGCTCAGAGAAGCTCATGCCTTCAACTTGCTTATAACTACTTTTCTCGCAATTTACTTTGAATTGTTTTTGTGCTGTTTGAACATTCATTTTATGATGTTACTTCTTCGAAGTTTGAATGAAACATTATAATTATAATTAGAAGAAGGACTTCTCAATGTAGACGCTTGATATTAGGAAGTGCCATATGGCCAAGTTGCAGCTCAAATGGCTGTTTCTATAGGAGCTGTTCCAGCAATTGTGAAGGTGAAAACAATCGTGGTATCAATTAAACATAGTTTTCAGAGCTCAGCCATACTTTGTTTCAAAAGCTTCATGTAAAAGGGTCTTATTGTTGAATCATCAATGAAAACCCCTTGGTAGGAAAAAAAGCAAATGCGTGCCATGGAAACACCGGAGGTCGTCCACAAAATCAAGTTGGGAACTGAAGCAAGAAATACGAGGATTTGGTTTGAATGTTGAAGATATTTGAAAAAAATGGTCCTATGTGGGAACCTTACACAGCGACATCGTCGTCTTCGACTTCAATTCGATGAAAATATATTGGAAAAGATAATGAATTTCGGCGCCGAGTTCTTTTTGCAGGCGAAACAATATAGGTAAGACCGGGGCAAGATGACGAATGTCTTATATTTTCAGTTTTGACTAGTTAAAAGCATGAAACGAACACTACTGGCTCTCCTACCTCCCTTTCGTTAAATAATAGTATGCAAACGCTGAAATCACTATTTATTGTTTTAGTTGTGAAGCTTTGATTGTTTTCCGCGATCACGTTATAACTTTTATCCACGTTATAACTTTTATGCACGTTTAAATAAGCTCTGCTGCAGACACAGAAGTTCAGTCCTCAACTCTTGAGCATCTTTGTGTCAGAATCACTTCTGGTTCAAGGGCAGTCATTGGTTTAGTTGTTTATCGAACAGGTTATGCTTCTAGCGTGTTCTTCAAGGATTTCAATGAAATCATGAGCACCTTGGCCACATACAGTGAAGAAGTATTAATCCTGGGAGATTTCAACTTCCACCTTGAAAATCCAAGTGATAACGATACTCAGACGTTTCAGAATATCCTGAGCTCTCATGGTTTCCAGTCATCAGTCAACCAACCAACCCATAGTCAGGGAGGGTGGCTTGATGTTGTTGCCTCGAGAAAGAGTCTTGATGTTGACTGCATTGAGGTAGGCTTCTCTGACCACAAACTGTTGGTCTGGAAGTGTCAACTGGCCAAGCCTCCTCCTGTGTACAAAATAACTTCTAGTAGACGCTGGAAACTCTTGGATAGAACAGAGTTTGCTCAACAGGTTGGATTGTCTCCACTCTCGTCTAGCACTGACCTTGATGTAGATTCAGCTGCTGACCTCTACAGCTCCACTTTGATTAGCATTCTCGATAAGTTGATTCCTCTTAAGACTGTTAGAGTACACCAGAGGCCTTCGGACCCTTGGTTTGACCATGAGTGTCGCGCCTCTAAACGCCTTAAGAGAAGTCTTGAGAGAAGCTACAGTAAGTCAAAAAATGAGCAAGCACGTACTGCCTGGGTCAAGCAGTTGAAAGTTTACAAGAGTCTGTGCAGACGCAAGCGAGAGCAGTTTTGGAACTTGAAGCTTTCTCAGTCCAAAGGGAAGCCAGCTGACACCTGGAAACGCATCAATAGCATCGCGGGCAGAAGTAAGACGTCGTCAGTTTCAGGCATCAGTGCTGATGACTATCACGCACACCTCACAGAGAAAGTTGCGTCGGCGAGAAGGTCAATCAATGCCCAAGATGACCCAACATTTTCATTCTGCGAGCACGGGCTCAGTTTGAATGGGTTCAGCATAGTCGACGAAGAAGAAGTAGTTAGGGCTATTCAAGGGCTTCCGAATAAGCAGTGCTCGAATGACCCGGTTCCTACATGGCTGTTGAAGGAGATATCTGGAATAATTGCTCCTTTTTTAGTGAGCTTATTCAACAGGTCTTAGGGTCAAGTCTTAGTCAACTACCTCGCAGAATTTCATTTTTTCCCTCCCTTGCAGTCAGCCTACCGTCGTCATCATTCGACAGAAACGGCCATAACCAAAGTCTTTTCAGACATCGTTAGGGCAGCAGATGACGGTAAGCTTACATTGTTAGTTTTGCTTGATCTATCGGCAGCTTTCGATCTGGTAGATCACGCAACACTGCTCCGAAGACTGCACATCTCCTATGGTTTCTCTGACTCTGCGTTAGAATGGTTTAGGGACTACTTAAATGACAGATGTATCGACATCCGCTGTAGTGGGACAAAATCGACAATGTTGGTTTCCGCTGTAGGAGTCCCCCAAGGTTCAGTTCTTGGTCCTTTACTGTTCTCTTTGTACACTGGAGATTTGGAAAGAATAGCAGCTAGACATGAGCTCGCTTTTCATCAGTACGCTGATGACACCCAGATTTACGGTCATTGCATTAAAGGTCATCAGGCTGACCTGCAAGCAAGGGTGTCATCATGCATTGATGAAATTGCTGCTTGGATGGGTGCCAATCAACTGAAACTTAACTCCAGCAAAACTGAAGTTATCTGGCTCTCATCCCGTCGAAACTCTACTCACACTCCCAAAGATCCAGTTCGCATTTGTCAGAACGAGATAATTCCTTCCGATAGTGTCAGAAACCTAGGAGTTTATCTCGACAAAGACCTCACCATGACGACACACATCAACAAGATGACTCAAACCTGCTTTGCTTCTTTACGCCAAATACGATCCATAAGATGGTTATTGACCAAGGACTCACTGAGAACATTGGCTTCTGCTTTGGTTCTCAGTCGAATTGACTATGGCAATATCATTCTTACTGGGTTGCCAATGACGCAGCTGCAGAAAATTCAGTCTATAATCAACACCACAGCTAGGCTCATAACAGGTGCTAGAAAGTATGATCACATCAGCCCTGTTCTCAAAGAGCTTCACTGGCTTCGTGTTGAAAATAGAATTGAATACAAAAACATCTTGTTAATGCACAAGTGTCTGTCTAATGAGGGCCCAGATCATTTGTCGAATAGCATTGTCATGAGAGCAAGTCTTCCCCAGAGGGAAAGACTCAGGTCTGCTAGGTCAAGAGATGTAGTTGCACAGAGCTACAAACTCAAGTATGCAGGTGCAAGAAGCTTTTTTGTTGCAGCGCCGACTCTTTGGAATAGTCTTCCCAATAGACTCAAATCCCCGAGCTCGACCGCGACATTCACCCGTTCCCTGAAAACGTACTTGTTCGACCGATAACAATAACTTACAAATTTACTGCTCATTTTTCATTAATCAATTTCTTGCTTCCCAATTTCATTCTTTTTTATATTTATACAAATGGTCAATAATAATTGTAAAAAAATAACAATAATAATAATAAATAATAATAATAATAATATAATATAGATATTTACTTTTTTTTCTTAAATTTATTGTCATTATCATTTCAGTTTCAATCTTTAAAAAATTTTTTTTGTCTATTTAAAAAAAATAAAATAAAAAAAAAAAATTAAATATATATGTATATATATGTATATATGTGTGTGTATATATATGGATATATGTGTTTATATGTATGTGTATATGTATGTATATATATATATAAATGATTTTATTGTTAAATTTCAATACCTTACTTCTCCTATACTTTCCATTTATTCATCTATCATTAATATTATTATCAAATTTTCCATAACCAAGTGGTCTTGAAGCCCGTCCGGGTTTACGCCACGTTAATAATATTCGTCGTTGTATTGTATTGCAGAAATAGGTAACAATGTTGGTAACATAATTCGTTTGAAAAAATATTTATTAGTAGTTTATTTATAATACTACTTATTAACATTAATATTTGTCAATTAGTTGGTTTCAAACATGGCAATAAAAACGGAAATTTGTAATTAAGCAGTTCGGGACAAGATAACATGCTCGTCATCTTGACTCGTTTTTCAGAGTTTTCAAAAATAATATGATTATGATACTGAAGCTTTTGTGCTGCTTGATTATTAGTTAATTATTCTAAATTAAGAAATTACCGCAAAGAATGAATGCTGTAGATTATAGATAATTGAGGAGGTGAGGTCCAAAACCTGTTAAGTACAAATAACGTAAATTCCTTCAGATATTAAAATACTTCTAAAACTAAATTAACGCCAGTAATTGATAATTTGATGTTTATATTGCAAGAACATATCAAATAATCTCAGTTAAGCCATAGATTTGAAATCTCAGTCTTCATCAAGCGCCAATGTCTTGATTTTACTTAACAGGTTTTGGAACCATGTTGTGCCTGTAATGAAATAGATATTCAAATGAAACTAATTTTTAAAAACACATATGTTGTTCATAAAGCATTTTTTGGAAAAAAATACATTTACAAAAATTAAATTTCCACTCTTAAAAAAAATTTCTACATTTTTATACTTTGAAAGATTAAAATAATTCAATTATTAATAATATATTCAATAATCAAGATCTATCTCATTAATCTAGTCTACTTAACGGGTTTTGGAAGTCACGCATGCACCCACTTTACAGTTTTTGACTGAACACATTTTTCGAGAGCTTATAAAAGTGGCATTTAACCGCTTTTAGAAATCCCACTTTCTGAAAACATGCTAATGAAGACTATAGGAAAGATAACTCAATTTGCGAAAAGTTGTACTTAACAGGTTTTTGAACTTACCTCCTAAGTTACGGATCTCTAGATTTCATCCTATTTTTATACTATCAAAATGTATTTAATTTTAATTTTAATTTTTTAAATGTAAGAACATTGTTATGATTTGTTTAACTATGTAAAATATTCTGAAAATTAAAATTTTAGACTTTTTTCAGTGTTGTCATTTTGCCCCGGTATGTTATTCATGAAGCATTTTTTAGAAAATGATACTGTGCAAAATGAAAATTTAGTACGTTTGTAGAAAAATGAAATTATTTCTTAGTTAAATTTATTTTCAAAAGTAAATGTTGATATATTTATCACAACAAATAAATGCTCTAACAGTTCATGCAAAAAAAGTTTGTTATTTTAAAAAATAAAATAACAAAAGGACATAAATCGTTAGCTAGGTCATCTTGCCCCGGTCTCCCCTTTTTTAAAATTGAAAAAATAATTTTAATTAAAGGTATAGTGTTGAAAATTTTCTTTTCTTTCTATCTATCTTAGAGGCAGTTATTAATGAGAAAGTGTCAGTGCCTTGGAGATCTCATGCATTCTATTGCGTGTAAGGCGCACTGGCTTTTGAAGGCAGGTTTTCCATGTGAAAAACGCGCCTCGTACACGGTGTTTCACGGTATGTTGTTGTAATAATCGCTCAAATGCGCTTTTGTTATCCTTACAAATACTTTTCATTTAACAATGACGCTTTGCAGACTTGAAGACCTGCTCAAAGACTACACGCTGGTCGCCAACCAGGTCTGCAGCACCTTGGCGCCTCCGATGATTTGTTCCTCATTCTACTCGCCCATTCGATTCGTTTGTATGTCTATGCAATTTCACGTTGTACTTCAGCACGATCACTGTCCCACAGAAAACAATGTCGCCTCTCTCGAGTACCCTGGACGCATCCACGCCTACACACCCTCCCTCCTCCATCCTCTCCCATCCTCCTCTAGCCATCTTCCTCAACCACATCCTCTCATCCCTCAACAACATCCGCAACTGCCTCCTCTTTTCCATCCTGTGCGACGTCGTCAGCCTCTTGAGCACCTGCCTCCACCGCGCTGTCGAGGCTCTCCTCTCCTTCCACAGGTGCATCTGCTTGCTGCCTGAGGTGGCCTCCATGCAGCTGGAGTCCAGGCAATGATGAGTTCATGATGCGAATGCTTCTGTTGCTCTGCAGACGAAGAGACATGCGACTGAGATTTTATAAGATCATCATTGTCTTAAGGCTCTCTCAAGTTCAAAGCAAACACGCGCACACACACACGCACAGCGTTAACAGTTCTTGCAAGATTTTTTTTATATTGCATCTTATTAAAACGAGAGCAATAAAAAAGAGAGCGTAAAGGCCAAAAGTCATTCGTAATGTTGGGACATTTTCAATTTATAAAAATAATCTTTTATTGAGCCCTTATTTTTCATAATACGTTTTTTAAAATATCCAAGATATTCGGGATTTTAAAAACACGTTTTGAAATAATTATTTTCAGACTTCAATGAATCTTTCAAGTAATTCCAGGAATAGCTTTTTTGAGCTTTTTTGTTTGGGCTGAAACTCTGTCAACTGCTGTTGAATAGAGCGACTATGATTGAGAACAGATGCAATGGAATCAACAAGTGGTCCACTTTCAAATTCAACGGGTTGATTGAAGTCCAGGATGTCGCAAAACTTTGGAACAACTTTAAGAATTAATTAAATAATTATTTTTCATTTCTTAACGATTTGAGTATTCAACTGCAGCGCATGCGAGACAGCTCCTTGAAGTCATAATTGAAGTTACGAAATGTTTAAGGCAGTTGAGCTACCATTCAATACTAATACACTTGAAACAACTTTTTCTCAGGTAGCTTCAACCAGGCTTTCCGAGCCGGAGCCGAAGAGCTGCTACTTTTTGTAAAAGCCGGAAAGACTCCGTTTGAAAGTTGTAAGCAATAATGCGCTTCAAGATTTGCTTTCGTTTAAGTGGGTTCCACAAGAAGATATTTAAAATAATATTTGTTTTCTTTTATTAATTTAACCATTTTTTTACACAAAAGGTTCAATAATATTTGACAAATTATTTTTTATTTATGCTGGACAGAGATAATACACATAGTATTATTATAATTTTTGGTCAAATTTAAAAAATAAATAATAATTTTCAAATTTATTAGAAATAAAAGTCTAGAATGCAAAAAATCTATTTCATTCTATAACTTGTATAGTATACCATCTTTAACTAGAAACAATAAGTTTAAAATTAAGTTATTAAAAAGCACCGATTATCATAAACTGTGCTTTTTTTTAATGTTTCGGTCAAAAGTTTGATCAAGTTTTTCTATAGGGAGCCGATCCGGAGCCGTCAAGTCTCCAACAGCCGGAGTCATTTTAAATATATAAAAATTTAAATGTCTTAAACTATAACTATTTTTTCAAAAAAATTTAATTTATTGAAGCTCTTGGCTCATAAGTATTTCTTTGCTTAGTCAAATTAAATTAGTCACAATATTTATGAAATTTAGTTACGAATATTTTTTTCTATAATTTTCATCATAGAGATTTTTATTAGTTAATTCATGTCCGAACTAAGGGCTCAAAAAACAATTGTTTTTTCGAAAAATATTTGAACATTATGAGTGTCCTAACAATGTGGTTTTTCACGGTACTAACCCTAACACACACACACAACACACACACAACAAACACACACACACATAAACACACATACACACACAGACTCGACCAAACGTCTATGTGTGCGAAGGAGGAGGCCGAGTTCGGAGGCCTGTGTGAGTGCATGCTGGCAGTGGTGGCGTATGTGGGTGTGTGTGTGAGAGGCTTTTTCAATGCAGGCAGTCTGCAGGAGGTGGTGGGTAGTGGCTTCTTGGAAGAGAAAGAGATTCTCGTGAGTGTTTGCAATCACAACTTCGAGCGCCTATCGAGACTATTACGCAATATTTACAAGATCTCTTGCCAGCACTTTCACCATGTTTTTCTGTATGAATGACAAATCACTTGCAATTATCTTTCAGGAAGCGGGCTTGAGCATCGACGTTGAAGCGATCTGCATGCCTTTGCAATTCTTCTTGCCTTCTAAGCCTCTGCGGATTAGTGAGTCTGCCACCAGGTTTCCCCAAGCCACCATCCTCGATCCCCAAGCCACCATCCTCGATCCCCAAGCCACCATCCTCGATCCCCAAGCCACCATCCTCGATCCCCAAGCCACCATCCTCGATCCCCAAGCCACCATCCTCGATCCCCAAGCCACCATCCTCGATCCCCAAGCCACCATCCTCGATCCCCAAGCCACCATCCTTGATCCCCAAGCCACCATCCTCGATCCCCAAGCCACCATCCTCGATCCCCAAGCCACCATCCTCGATCCCCAAGCCACCATCCTTGATCCCCAAGCCACTAGTGACGTGCGCACAACTCAGCGAGATGAAGCGCTCAATGGTAGCGCAGAAACCCAAAAAGAAGGAAAGGCATCGAATGGTGCGGTAGAACAACTCAACAATGACGCACAAGACTCTGTTCGAGGAACCAAGCAACGCCCACGAACTGACAACGTTGAGACCAACTCGAGCGACAGCCAGCCACAAGTGCTCAGTGCTGTGGATTTGCAGGGAGATGGACAAGTTGAATCTGCATCGGAGCCGACAGAATGACACTGCACCCTTGCACACAATACGGATTTTTATATTTAACTTATGTTAGAGGATGTCAACGAGCTTTTATTCTTTAAACTGAATTCAGTGAACACACTTTTCTCTGTTGACAGAATGAGAATTCCTCCAACATCAACACCACATGTTCCTCTTCACTGCTACACTGAGCATTCACACAGTGCATCTCTTTAATTGTGCTTATTATCTCAATTCCAAGACGTTTGCTTCAAAAAGTTTTGGAATTTATTTCTCGTGCGGCCAGAATCGTTAACCGTACTCTTTTTCATCAACACACACACCTTCCCTCAATTGATTAACCATTCATTATTTAAGTTTCGTAAGGTTCTGAAGAAGTATTTATTTTACAAATTCATTTCAGAGAGCTTTATACATATATTTGATTGATTGATTGTTAATAAAAGGAAGTGTTGATTGTGGAGCTCAGGAAGGAAGTGGCGAATGTTTATTTATTAATCAGTTTTACCGAACCTTAACAATTTTGTTTATTTTAAAATAATATTTAATGAATTCTATTAGTATAATTCACAGAATTGACATCTCTATGGTATTAACTCTTACATTTGAGTTACAGCACTTGGCTTTGGTAGCTTTAATTTAGGTTTCTCGAAAGATACAGAATGGCATTTAGCGATAGGCGTTAAAAAGCGCGTCAAATAGAAGCTGATGACATGGAGTTGGTCGGGAAGGGGAATTCACTGTCACTGCTTCGCTTGTCCGCGTAGGATGCTCACTTGGTGTTTCAATGACTCGCATGTTTCTTGCAGGTTCTGTGACAATTAAATGATATTTAAGACATTGCTACACGCTCAAGATGAACCGGTTCCAAAGATGGAACGAGCTCATTTACAGTTGTGCGTTTTAAAAATTAACACATTTTTTTCTTATATGCACATTTGTATGTTGGTTTCGTTTCAAAAATTGTCTCATTCAGTTAGAATACTTGAAAATTTGATTTCTAGAAGAATTGTTAAAATATTGGGAGATAACATTTTGGATTTTATTTTTCAACTTCCGAAGGTAAATAATTTCAATTTTCATTAGTAATTAGATGATGCAATACAGTTTTATTGTGTGCAAGTTGTAAAATTAAAAATTAAACGATTGGCCTGTCATGACCATAAATGTGTAGCATGATCCTAGTTGCCTAAAATGGAATACGAATAGTTCCCAAAAATTCAATCTAGAATGAGAATGTAGAAGTTGATAAGTCTATATACTATATATTCTATATAGTATACAGACTTTATAATTTATTTTACACAGACTGTGTAAAATTTACTATAGATATATAATATTTTATATATAAATATAGAGTATATATTTTATTTAAACTATAGAAAGTATATATTTTATATATAAATATAGAGTATATATTTTATTTAAACTATAGAAAGTATATATTTTATATATAAATATAGAGTATATCTTTTATTTAAACTATAGAAAGTATATATTTTATATAAACTATAGAGAGTATATATGTTGTAAAAACTATTGAAAATTAATATAAACCTATTATTTACTTTATAATGATTGAAAAATCAAGCAATCAATCACTAGTTAATTGTAAGGCGCCCTTTCCGAAGCAAACAAAAGCGCTCAGCCATCAAGTTTTGAACAAGTACATCTTCAAGCCACGACGGAAAGCTATGAGTGACTTAGTTGAAGTTAGAGAAGAGGTAAAGAATTTTATAAAAAAGGACCACAGTAAGAAAACGAACGTTGAGAAAACTGATAAAACGAAACAAACGCTTAAAGGTCGATGAGCTTAGACCAGATTTAGGGGATTGTTTAATAAGATTTTTAAGATAAATAGGAGCAGTACAGTTATGAATTTTTAACATATTTAGGCATATTTTAAAATTCACTCTAGATCTCAAAGGTAACCAATGTAACAAACGAAGATAAGGAGAAATGTGAAAAAAACTTAGGAGCACGAGCAACAAGACGAGCAGCACAATTAAAGGCTTTATTTAGAGGAGCTAAAGTAGTATCAGGGAGGCCATAGTAAAGAGAGTTGCAATAATCAATCCTGGAGAGAACTAGAGAAGATACAAGATGCTGCAAAGTAGGATTATCGAGAAAAGAAAGAAGCTGTTAGGGTTAGAGCCAAAGACAAGTTAGAATCGAAGATAAAACCAAGGCTACGTATAGAAGATGAAGAGATAATAATGACGAGGGAGGCAAAACTAAAGAAGGAAGGGATAGCAAAAATTTTGATTTTTTATTGAAATAGATGAGTTTAAATTTGTCAGGGTTTAGTTGGAGAAACATAGATGAAGCCCTAGAACTTATAGATTGAAGAAAGAGTTATTTTATTAGCAGCAAGGTCAAGAGAAGAGTCTTTGAAAGATTTAATTTTTTTTAATACGTTAAAATTTTGATTACGTTAATTTTCTCAACGGCGTAAATCAATTAACACGTTTAGCAAAATTTAACTTAGATTGAAGCAAAGCTCTAGTTATTTTTCTAAACTTGGCTTTTTTTCTATGGGCTTTTTAATAACTTTTATACATGAACAAAAATTATTAACATTAATCAGCCTACAGACCTTACCACTCCACAGAAACAGCACTACTTCATCTCACCGACCACATTTTCAATGGATGCGACTCAAAAAATACCACCCTCCTCGCATCACTCGACCTATCAGCAGCCTTCGACACCATCAGCCATCCTATCCTCATAAACAGACTTCATAAAGAATTTGGAGTTGATAGAACTGCTTTAAACTGGCTGTCATCTTATTTAGAAAATAGACATTATCAAGTTAAATTAGGTACACACATCTCATCACCAACCAATATACAACACGGCGTTCCTCAAGGCTCTGTTCTTGGACGGCTTCTTTTCACCACATACATCTCACCTATCTCAAATATAGTCAAACACTTCGATATAACCTACCATAAATATGCTGATGATATACAACTTCTTCAACTCATCACACCTAACCAGGCAGCGATCTGCTGCAAATCTTGGGTCCTGCCCAGCATGGTTGATCTTGGGGGGTCCTGGAAACCAAACCCCCTTCCCTCCACTTGAAAAAACATTTAAAACTTCTGTTTTGATACGATTATTTAAGTAAGCAATTAATAGTTTTGTTTTAGACAGCTATAACTATAACTATACATACAATGTATTACTAAAGAATAATTGTGTTATATGCCATGTTTGCCGATTGTATTCGCATCAAAACAAAAGTTTGAAAATGTTTTTATTGAAAAAAGGGGGAAGGGGTCCGGACCCCACACAAAGCCCCAGGATCGCCGCTCATGCACCATATCATCTATCGACACAAACTCAAATAACATCCCCATCAATAACACTCTCAAAACACTTGAAGTCACCTTCGACAGCAAAATCACTTTCAAAACCACATTTATAATCCAAACATCACACTATCATCTCAAAGCAATCAAACACATACGCCCATTCATTACTACTGACCTCTCCGCCTCGCTTTCCCGATGTCTAATACTAAGCAGACTTGACTACAGACAGACTCGCTATTATACAATATCACCAATCAAGAAAGAAATCGTCTACAGTCAGTTTTAAACAAAGCAGCTTGAATCACACTCAATTGTGATTACCCAGGCCATCACCTTGTTCAGTCATCAAATGATAATCTTATAAAACTTCACTAGCTTCCTATAGAATCTATAGTATAGATTTTCGAATATCCTTTAAAATAGCCATCCCTAATTTCAAAATTCTTCAAACTTCAATACCGTCATATCTCAGCAAACTCATAACCAACAAAACATCAAACAAACAACTGCGTTCATCTTCATCTCTTCTCTCCAACCAAGAATCCAATACAAACAACATCTCAAAAAGAGCATTCCGTCACGCAGCTCCAACAACTTGGAATGCCCCTCCACTTGCACTTCGCAACATCAACCAATTTACAATAGTGTTACTTGCAATTTGTCACTTTGCACACTAAATATGCCCTTTAAAAAATGATCCAGCTTATGTCATTTGTTTCAAAATGAAAATTTCTTTCGAACTGGAGCAGAGAAAGATTATTCAAGATATCCAATGGTTAAGAATTGTCACCGATTTAAAAACTCAAAGCGTCTTTAGAAGGATGAAAAAAAGCAACGTGGAAAGATTTGGAGAAATTATTAGAAGATAATAAAACTTCAAAAACTATACAGCCTTCACCAAACAAGCGACTTCGAAGATATGTAGGCTCAGATTTGAAGATGAATATACCTCAATAATGAAAAAGTCAATAATTCAACGTTATAGAACAGAATCTGAAGTAGGCTTTGAGAGTTGTTCTCTTGTTTGGTGGCAACAACACGAAGGAAAGAACTTGTCATCTCCTGCAAGCACAGTTCTGGCTCAAAAAGGCTGTGTAGAAAATTCATTTGTTATCCTTTATGGATTCGTTTTTATTCTTTCATATGTGGATTACTTTTGTGCTTGAGTAACTGGCTCAAAAATGATGTGTGACAATTGCATTTTCATCATTTATGTTTCCATTTTTTTCCTTTCAAATGTGGATTACTTTTATAAATAAATTCCCATAAAATTTCTAGTACATTTGTGAGAAAAAAATTCACAATATTATTTTATACTAATGTCAAATATGTTAAAAAAAATTGCGTTAAAATACGATTAACGCACGATTAAAATTGTTACTCGAACGATTAACGGCGATTGAAATGTTTAAGGGTGGAAGAGCTCTGATAATAACAATATATCATTGTAGCGGCAATCACCTGTACAATGCACTTGGGCAAGAGTGACGTCGTCTCGTTCTGATGCTTTCTCATCAGCCTGTTCAACTTGTGAGGCATTGTTGTCGTCGTAAAAAAAGTATTGTATGCACTCAAAGCGTTAACATTTGCAGTAACATCTATGTTTCAAAGCAAGAAAAAGGCTAGCAATTTGATGAACGTTTGAAGAAGCGAATGATATATTTGTAAACGATTCATGAATTGAGGCTTCTTCAACAAAAATATTTTTTTAAACTTTTCTTTTTAAACGGAAATTTTAAAATTAGAATAAATAAAAGTTTAATATGGAAAAGTATGTAAACCTCTTCCTGATGCGTAACTTGTCTTTCTTTAAAGATGTGATCCTGCTCAACCACCTTCTCTTCCAGCTCACCCACCTTTGCTAGCAGCCCCTGCATTTGATTCATTCTATCGATTAAAGCACATGAAAATACAATGCAACGAAGAATATTATCAACCCGAACAAGCTTTAAGAACACTCAGGTTATAAATAATTTTGAAGTTTGAACTGCTTAAACTTACCTTATGCATGCTTGCTCGTACCAACAATAATATAACAAACAACATAACAAGGAAATATAAAATACTATTGAATTCAGTTTATGCTCAAGTGCTTCACTCCCAATAGCTTCAAGACAACGTAAATGTTTAGCTTGGATTAAACTTGTGTTTGTGTTCAAGAAGTACTGTTCATTTTACTACTCATGCGACCCTCACAGATAAACAAAATTTATTGAAACATTTGATATTATGAATTGAGACGATTCTTGACGTTTGTCAGTCTCGGAAGACCTGCGTCTGCTTCAGCCGGTACAGGGTCTTCTGTGGCCACACAAGCCCCCTTCAACACACAAAGCTGCTGCTTGTCTTTCCTACGAAAAGCTTGTCACTGGCGAATCCCTGCTTCCCTCACTTCTAGTCCCATGCCACAGCTTGTCTCCATCTGCTTTCATCTTCAACAAGCGATTCCCAGGTTCTGACGTTGACCTCTGTAGATTTTAGATCGCGCTTGCAGACGTCCTTGTAGCGAAGGTATGGCCTGCCAGTTGCTCTCCAACCTGAGGCAAGATCGCCGAATAGCACGTCTTTGGGAAGTCAGCCATCATCCATCCGACGTACATGTCCCAACCATCGGAGACGTCTTTGACGAAGAAGAGTGGTCATGCTTGAAATGGCTGCCCTCGCCAACACCTCGTTGTTTGTGACGTGGTCTCTCCATGAGATTCACTCGCATCATAAAAGTGCGGAGAACACAAGCCTTGTTTACAGCTACCTTTGTCTTGTTGAAAGCATCTTGTTTAATTTTCTCTGCTGTGCTTCCATCGCTCTTTGACTGTGTCATCAGGAAGTTGCAGGCAAGAAAGCTTGGAAAGATCTTGGTTGAACTGTGTCATTTGTCTGAGTGGATCGTTTCGATCACATGAGTGTGGGGTTTGCATTCAGGTCTAGAACAGTGAACCTTCTCAGGCTGAAGTTCTAGTTTGCAGCAGACCAAAGAGTGATCGGTTTCGCAATCAGCATTGTGATGAGTTCGAGTAAGCTTTTCAAAGTAGATTTCCTAGTGCTGGTCAGGTCGAGCTGGTGCCAGTGTTTAGATCGTGGGTGTCTCCACGAAACTTTATGCTGTGGTTAAGTCTAAAAATGTGTTTAGTTTACGGAGACTAACCACCGCATGTCTTTTGACTTTTATAGTGGCTGATGTGAAGATGTTAATTTAATTTAATGAAATCATTGTTTTATTATTGTGTTTCAATACATTTATAGTTGTACATCATTTATCTGAAAACTAACAGTTTTTTTTATATTCATGTTTATAGCTATTACAATTTCATTTATCAAACTATTCCAAACTGAAATTACTCGGTTTGTTAAGAAGTTTTTACATAGTTATGTTGAGAGTGTTGTTTAGATAGTTTCAGTGTGTTGTTGATTTGGTGAGCAGCTTGAATATCCCAATCGTTGTTTGGCTGTCGTAAATATTATTTTGGTGAGTGGGTTGGCTTAGATGGTAAAGTAGTTGGACCTGCAACTTAAAGGTCGCCAGTTCGAATCTCTGTTCGTCCCGCCGTGAGCTATCCTGTACCTAGTGTATATGATGCGGTGTTCACGACTTACGTCGTGTGAGTGGCGCCTCAGTTGCGTGCCTTGGCGCATTACAAATAGGCATTATTATAATAATATTATTATTATTCACTATTCTTTAAAATTAAATCATGTCTCCACGTAGTCTTGGAAATTTTAAAGCTGGTAACGTAACTGTTTCAATTCTTTCACTTTAAGACATTTCTCTTAGTTTGAGTAACATCTTGTTTTTCAATTGCCTAAAACTTGAGCTGCAAGTCAGAAGGACCGTAACCCTGGCTGGGAGACTGAAGGGGTAATAGCACTTGTCTAAGGTGCTTCCCTGGACTAGTGGTAAAGCGGGGATGTTTTACTTTCCCGTACAGGTAAGACACCTGCCCACTGCTCCTGGGTTGGTCGTTGACACTTTAATGTGTTCATCCACTTTTGTAGGCTTTCTTCGTTCTGCTGGGTAAGCTAGATATCTTTCACATTACAAAGTTTGAATTATTGTTACAACACGGTGGGAGAACCGGTTTAGTCACCGACCACCCGACTACGACACAGGTTGTATTAGTGATTATAGTAGCAGTTTCTTAACAAAACTCGGTCTGATACTAATGAATCTATCAAGCCGAATGAATAATGTTTACTTCAAATGTGTATCTAAGGCACTGCTAACCCACCATCATTCGATTGCTTGTGAAGACTTTCAACTGCAGAATTTTCTCGCTGCACTCCTCTTCCACCCTCTTCAGTTGATCAGCTTGTAATCTTCGATTAAGTTTTTGAGGGTTAGTGGAAAGTTTAATTGCTGGATCATCTATCTAATTTAATTTTAATGTTTTTGTTAATTTTATGTATTTCAGATTTCCCACACGATGCTGTGATTTATTTACAAAGAACTCGACTTATCTTAAAGCAAACAGTCGTTATAACTTCAGTTACTTTCGTAATATTATTTTTTTGATGTGTTTAAGTTCCCCACCGCTCAAGGTCACTATGCATTTTCTTATGTCATGACATATACAAACAAATTATATTTATGATCAAAACTATTTACTCAAATTTCCCGAAACAAAAGTTCCTTAACCCTTAAACACCAGCATGGGATGACCCATACCATTATTCAATCGCTCACTGTGTTTTTAATTGTGAAGCTATTCTATTGTAATTTCATGACTTTGTCTTATTTTTTATTGAAAATCTAAAACACCTTTCAGAAGTGAAATATCATTAATAGTTTCGGTTTTACAGCATTCTAAAATTGTTAGTAACGTTCGCGACCGTATGGGTCGAAATAACCCATGAAATGAGTAACAGTGCTCGAATGACCCGGTTCCTACATCTGGAATGAATGCTCTTTTTTAGTGAGCTTATTCAACAGGTCTTTTTTGGCAGGAAAGTTTCCGAAGTCTTTCAAATCGGCATACATCACGCCACTGCTCAAGAAGCCGAGTCTTAAACTCACTGAAACTTCGTCCTACAGGCCTATTTCAAACTTGAGGGTGTTGTCCAAACTCATGGAAAGATTAGTTCTCCACAGAGTAGTCAACTACCTTGCAGAATCTCATCTTTTTCCTCCCTTGCAGTCAGCCTACCGTCGTCATCATTCGACAGAAACTGCTATTACCAAAGTCTTTTCAGACATCCTTAGAGCAGCAGATGACGGTAAGCTTACATTGTTAGTTTTGCTTGATCTATCGGCAACTTTCGACCTGGTAAATCACGCAACACTGCTCCGAAGACTGCACATCTCCTATGGATTCTCTGACTCTGTGTTAAAAGGGTTTAGGGACTACTTAAATGACAGATGTTTTGACATCCGCTGTAGTGGGACAAAATCGACCACATCTGGTTGTTGCTTGCGGGTGATTGACAGGACTTGGCATTTCTTGGGGTGGAATTCCATCATCCATTTCTGTTCCCATTGTGCGAGTAGGTTCAGGTCCTCCTGGAGGCGAGCAGCATCTTCGGGTTTGGTGACGGTGAGGTATGTTATGGTGTCGTCTGCAAAAAGTCTCACCTCAGAGGAGAGTCCTGTTGGTAGATCGTTGGTGTAATATAGGAAGAGACTTGGCCCGAGGACCGATCCCTGGGGGACGCCTGATAGGACAGTTCCTTCATATGATGACTTTTCCTCGAGGACTACCCTTTGACTGCGATTGGACAGGAAGCTAACGATCCACCTATTCGTTTTGCCGTTGATACCATAGTGCTCTAGTTTGTGGATGAGTCTTGTGTGGCCAACCTTGTCGAAGGCCTTGCTGAAGTCGAGTATGATGACGTCAGTTTGTTTGCCGTCTTCTAGTGCATTAATTAGGTCTGCAGTGAATTCAATAAGCTGTGTTTTGCATGAAAGGCCATTTCTGAATCCATGTTGGTATCGGTACAGAATGTCGTTGCGGCTCCCGTGCTTCATTACCTGACTGGTGATTATGTGCTCCATAGTCTTGCATGCTATGCTGGTCAGGGAGATTGGGCGGTAGTTGCTGGGGTCGTCTTTCGCGCCCTTTTCAAACACTGGAACCACATTAGCTTTCCGCCATTCTTGAGGGACCTGCCCCGTGTTGTACGATTTCCTGTATATGGTGGTAAGGATTGGGGCTATTGACTGGCATAGATGTTTGAGTATTTTGGGGCTTATTTTGTCCGGGCCAAGTGCCTTGTGTTCTTGCAGATTTTTCAATAGTTTTTCCACTCCTGGTACTGAGAACTCTATGTCAGCCATTTGGGGGTAGGATGTGATGTTGACCAATAATTTGTCGGGTAGTGGGGTTTCTCTGGAAAATACAGACTCGAACTGGGCGTTCAGTATGTCCGCTTTTATTTTGGGATCTGTGGCATGTTGGCCGTTATGGTTTAATGGGGCTACTTCATTTACGTCTTTTCTCTGGTGCTTTACGAATGTCCAAAAGCGTTTCATTCCAGTGTTTTCATTACTATTGGGGGCTGGGGTGATCAGGTTTTCTACGTAGCTCCAATATGCTCTTCTCGTCTCACGTTGGATAGTCCTCTTGAGGTCTCTTAGTTCCTCCTCGGTATTGTGATGTCTTAGATCACTGCTCTGTGGGACTTTCTTTTTTTTTGTGCAATCTTTTTCTTCGTCTGATCATTCCCTGTATATGTTGTGTGACCCAGGGTAGGTTGACACTATCCTTACATGTTTTGTGCGGGATGTACTGATTGGTGTTTTTTTCCATGGATGCTTCAAACTCTTGCCATAGATCATCAGCTGAAACTCCATTGTCTGCCATGGCGCTTATTTTTTGATCGGTCAGTTCCATGGCTACCTCAAATTCTGGCCAGTTGGCCTTTTTGTACAGTGGGATTTGCCTTGGGGTTTGTTTGTGGCGTATGGTATTCAGGTTGAGGTCGACCAGCACTGCGTCGTGATCCGAGATCCCTGGGATTACCTTTACTTTGGTTATTAGCGTTGGATTATTTGTGAGCACTAGGTCGAGGGTGGCTTTGCCGCGGGTAGGTTCATCTACCACTTGTTCATAGCCTTGTTCTATTAGTATGTCGGCAAACTTTTGATGGAGACGTGGGTAATGGGATGATTCTGGGATGATGGTATTTGTTTTACCGTCCCAGCCTGGTAGATTGAAGTCACCTGCTACCAGGGCGATGTGGCCTTTTTCTGTGAGCATGGATAGGGATCTGTGGAGTTCATCCAGACTGGACTCATCGTTTTCGTGTGGTCTGTAGTAGGCGGCAATATATAGAGTATTCAGCGTCGCAAGGCGGATTTTGCAACAGATGATCTCACAGTCTGTGTCTAGTTCTGGTACTTCCTGGACACACAGGGCCCTGTTGAACGCTAAAAAGACTCCGCCACCTTTTTTATTATTGCGATCTTTTCTGAATACTTCGTATAGCTGTTTGGGTGCGCATTCGTCATTGCAGTCGTTGGGTTTTAGCCAGGATTCTGTGCCGATGATGATGTCCGGTTTCTCGTTGTTAATGAGAACATGTAGCTGTTGCTTTTTTGATTTGGCACTTTGGCAGTTGATGTTCAGTATAGTTAGAGTGGATTCAGACTTGTTGTTACCTGGTATTGCTCGATTTATTGGTCTTGCGATAATTCGACGATCTTCTCCCTTCTGATGATCCATTTGCTTTTGGGGTGATCCTGTCTCTTCATTGCTAGCTGAGCCCTCAAGTTTTTTGACATCTCCTGTTGTTTCTTTGTCATGTTAATGAATATCTTGTTATTCGTCTCATTGGCGGAGTGCCGGAGTTCTTTCGCCATCCTCAGCACTAGTCTTTTCTCTTCAATGGTGGGCATGACAATTCTCGTGAGTCGGGGGCAGTCCGCCGTTTTTTGCCAAATCGTGTGATCTCCTCTACTAAGACGTTCAGCTTGAATTCTTCTTTGAAGAGGTTTTTCACAGCTTTTAGGTCTTTGTCTGGGTTATCTTGTTCAGGTTGGTTATACAGCATCAGATTCATTTTTCTAGTTTCGATGTCCTCCTGCTTGCGCACCAGCTCCTCGTTTTCCTTTCGTTGAGCCTGCAGTGTGTCTGTCATGAGTCTGATGAGTGGCGATCTTGTTACCCTTCCTTTTCCTGCCATCTGCCATGCCCCAGCATCGCAGACGAGGTTTCATCGGAGTTTGTTTTTGTCTCTTGATCTTCTTCCAGGTTTGCTGTGTTATGTGTAGTGTCTTCCTCATTGGGCTCTGGCGCTAGTCCCTCCAATAGATATTCGAGCTTTTTCTTGAGTCCTGAGATCTTTGATGCCACCGAGGCAATCTCAGAAGGCTGTGCCAGCTTTGATTCAATACTGTCCACCTTTTTTAGGAGGGATTCCACTTTGGAGGGCAGGCTTCCCAGATCTTGGTGTAGGAGTGTCCTCACCACCGGTAAACACTCTCCACATTCCCAGAACAAGTCGTCCCGCCCGATAGACTGGACTTGGGTCTTTGTCATGCTGATACACTTTATGCAGTGATGTTTGCTGCATCTATCACACTCCAATACTTTACTGTCAGCTTGTGTGAATGACTTTTTGCAGTCTACACAAACCCAGCATCTGTCTTTCGTATCTTCTGTTGCCGGCTTGTCTTGGGGAGGTAGTTCTACTATCAAGTTTTCCAGATCTTGTAATTCTTTACCTGCCATAATTTGACTATTATATTGTCTTTCTTTATATCTTTTTTTTCTTTGTATACTTTTTGTATGTGTTTGTATTTTGTTTTTTTTTGTATTTTTTTTGTATGTGTTTGTACACTTTTTGTATGTGTTTTTATTCTTTTTCTGTGTTTGTGCACTTTTTGAATGTGTTTATGTGGCTCTCATCCCGTCGAAACTCTGTTCACACTCCCCAAGATCCAGTTCGCATTTGTCAGAATGAGATAATGCTTTCTGAAAGTGTCAGAAACCTAGGAGTTTATCTCGACAAAGACCTCACCATGACGACACGACAAGATGACTCAAACCTGCTTTGCTTCTTCACGCCAAATACGATCCATAAGATGGTTATTGACCAAGGACTCACTAAGAACATTGACTTCTGCTTTGGTTCTCAGTCAAATTGACTATGGCATATCATTCTTACTGGGTCGCCAATGACGCAGCTGCAGAAAATTCAGTCTGTAATCAACACTACAGCTAGGCTCATAACAAGTGCTAGAAAGTATGATCACATCAGTCTTGTTCTCAAGGAGCTTCACTGGCTTTGTGTTGAAAACAGAATTGAATACAAAACATCTTGTTAATGCACAAGTATCTGTCCAATGAGTGTCCAGGTTGTTTGTTGAGTAGCATTGTCATGAGAGCAAGTCTTCCCCAGAGGGAAAGACTCAGGTCTTCCAGGTCAAGAGATATAGTTGCACAGAGCTACAAACTCAAGTATGCAGGTGCAAGAAGCTTTTTTGTTGCAGCGCCGACTCTTTGGAATAGTCTTCCCAATAGACTCAAATCCCCGAGCTCGACCGCGACATTCAGCCGTTGCCTGAAAACGTACTTGTTTGACAGATCACATTACCCCAAAATTTACTGCTCATTTTCCATTCATCAATTTCTTGCTTCCTAATTTTTAATCTTTTTTTTACTAATGGTTAATAAAAATGTAAAAATAAATAATAATAATATATATATATTATATATATATATATATATATATATATATATATATATATATATATATATATATATATATATATATATATATATATATATATATATATATATATATATATATATATATATATATATATATATATATATATATATATATATATATATATATAGTATTATTATTTCTGCTTCAAACTATTAATAAAATGTAAAAAGAGTTTTCTTACTAAAAAAAGATAAAAAATAAAAATAATAAATTTATTTATGTACTTTTTCACTAACATAAACTAACATATATATTCTTTACATATACTTAATGTCTGTACTGTATGTATATTTATATTTTATTTTTCTCCGGGAGGTCTGTTCTCCGGAAGTAAAAAAAGGCTTCTCGAAGAAAAAGCTTTCTTATAATCCTTATACGGAATTAATTTTTGCAAATAGTTTTTATTATTTCAAATTATAAAAAAGAAGTGAGCTAAATAATGTAAAAAATATATTCTATATTATTTTTAACAATGTTTAAATTGGAAAAAAAATTGAGAAAAAAAAATAATTAAAAAAAATAATTTCAACTATACAAATAAATTATTAAATAAAAAATAAGTTTTAGGGGAAGGTTGCTCAAGATTAACCGTTTCCTAGTTCGAAACGAGGTTATTTATACCTATGCGATATAGATTATTTAAAATATTTATTTATTTATCCGTTTTCTAAGCACATTTCCATGTTGGTTTCGTTAATGAAAGTTGACTCATTCAATTATAATAATTTAAAAACTGATTTTTAGAAGAATAGTTAGAAAGTTGCGAGATAAGGTTTTGCTGTTTTTTTCTTCAATTTCCGAAAAAATACAATATTAATTTTTTTATTGTTAATTAGATGATGTACTACAGTCTCAATATGTGCAAGTAGTAAAATTATTAATTGAATGATTTGCCTGTTGTAACCATGGATGTGTTGCATGGTCATAGTTTCCTAAGATGAAACATGAATAATTATCTAAGATTAAACGTAGGAAGAGATTGTAGACATTGGTGAATCTGTCTCTGGCATTCGTCCATCGCGGGAGATGATAGTAGCGCTCTGATAAACCTATATAAACTATGTAAAGTATAATACACTATATAGAGTATATTCTATATAAACTCTTGAAAATTAAAACAACCCAATAATTTAATTATTTATTAAATGAAAAATTAAGTATTCCTTAGCTTTGACACAAGTATGTTTTATTTATAGCTAACTTTAAAATTTGAATTCATGTAGACTTTCGTCTCATTAGTTTCTATATTCTATATTAGACTGTAGACTGGATGGTTTGCACGGTAAATGATTGGAGCTAAAGTGCTGAATAAAGACATTTCTCAGACTAAAGCAAGTTTAACTTATGTTATTGCAAAGCAACATTGTTCTGCAGAGTTTACAAAGAATAAAATTTCTGAAATATTTTTAAAGCATTTTTGAAAAAAAATTGATGACGTTTTTGGGAAAGAACTGAAAGACTACATATTCTAGAAAAAAATTATTTTTTTGGAACTTAATAACTTTAAAAAAGTTTTGATTAAGCGGAAAAAAGTATATCTTTAGATAATTAAAATAGTAAAACGTTAAAATTAAAATTTTTATGAAATATGATATGATTTCATCTTAGGCTACTAAGCGTTCACTCTTGGGAACCTAGTTGCTCCAGATGGACTTTTTGAGTGTTCATATTTTAGGTTAATGAACTCATATTTATTTTTTCTTATTTTTTATTTTAAAGTTGATATAGTTAGACAAAGAATCAATATAATGGCTGAATAAATTTGAATTTACGTTATTGGTTATGCAATTGAGCTATGAGGCTACGTGTAAAAATCATTCCATCTTGTGTAATCTCCCTATATCAGTAATAAAGAGATTTTTTCTCCGGGAGTTTTTTACTAAGTTATGAAATTTATAATTTATGAATTTATACTAATTGCGTTTTGAAAAAAGTAAATTTTTAGTTTGGTGAGAGGGGGAGAATGTGCCCCCAATACACCCTTGATCTGCCCTGTCTCAGACAAACAGGTTTATGATGACATAGAAATTAAAATTTCATACTTGAAAACGAAAAACTTAACTATTTTTGAATACAAAAATGAAGATAAAATATTACGTCTGCATATCGGAAAGCGCCTCGTTTTTCATCTTCTCCACTTGCCTCTCATGCTCTCTCACAATCTTTTCGATTCTTTCTTTGCTCTGTGGAATTTTTGGCTGAAAGTGGTTCTGAGTCCCTTCAATAAAAAATTAAATCTTACTATTTTTATAAAATTTAATAATTATTTCTAATAGCCTTCTTAATGAAGAACACTCAAAAGTCTTCCCGAACAGTTTAAAAAATGAGCGACCTACGTGAGTTGTGAGGCGAGTTTGGATGTCTTGTTGTTGTTTTAGTTTCTGTTGCAAGGTCTTCACAACTGCATCGTGCAGGTTCTTTTGTGCCTGTAGCTCATCCTTCAACTGCACTGCCTCCTCCACAACTGAAGCATGCTCCTTCACGCAGAACATTCAATTTTATTTTTGTTTTCATACATTTTAAAAGTTTAAGAATGATAGCAAACTCTCAAAACTCTATTTGACTGATCGATCATTCAAGTTATATAATAACTTAATTTGGGCAAATAATCAGTGTGAGATTATAACACTTTAATTGAATATATTTGTAATTAAGTTTTCAAAGACATCTAAAATATTCTTGAGAAGCTAAAATAGAAAAGAATAAAAAAGGCACAAGACTTGCTGCCACTTCTGGAGCTCGGCATGCAGCCTGCTTTTTTCGCTGGAACTTCTGCCTTGGAATTCTTGCACGTCCGCTTCATGTTGTCTCCTCAGAACATCTTCTCTCTTCCGAATCTCTGACATCTTGACAAGTTAAAATGAATGTGCCTTGAATAAAGACTAGATCTGTGCTTTAATCTACGTAAACTTTTCGAGTAATTGGGCGACAGGATAGTCTTGCGGTAAAACGCAAAGCTTCGATTCACTGCGTTGCTTTAAACCCCACCGTCGTCTAAGTGCTTCAGAGGAGCCCTGCACTCAATGGAAAAAATATGAAACTCAGTTAATAAGTTAACGCAATTTGAAAAATCAAACGCAATAGACTAAACTAAAAGAGTTTACACTTTTAAAACTTATTTTTATAGTTTCATGCTACATAAACTTTATTTTTACTATCAAAACAGTATTTGATCTCATTCTACTTGATTTCATGTTTTTCATTCATTTTTCGTACATGTCACAGGATTGCCTGAGAAACGAAGAACATAAGCTGGATCATTTTTTGAAGGGCATAATTCTTGTGCAGGTAACAATATTCAACATGCTAAATATTTTTTACCGCCTATAAGTTCTGTTGCAAATCTACAAGGAATGAAAAGTTTTTTGATGAAATGCAACGAGGGATATCTTCTCAACGGAATGTATTTAACTATTTTCTGTTGCGCAAAACAATAAAATAAGTTTACTTCTTTAATTTTTTTTAGCAGCGTTTTAAATTTTAAACGCGTCAATCGAAAGTTAACTTAGATTACAGTAATATTAATTTATTTTGAATTTCTGGAGATTGATAAGTAGCATTCTTGAGAATAATTTAGTGAGAATCTGATTATTTAGACTCTTAATGAAAAACTAAATAAGCTCTTTAAATTGAAAAGTCTAATAAGCATTTCTTTACATTCGTTTCAATGTCGTAAGAGCCCTCAGGAAGTTTATTAACCCATATTTTCTCAGTGTTCCCTATTTAAAAAAAATTAAATAATCAGTGAGTCTTTAATTTTTAAATTGAAAGTTGTTTACAAATGAATTAACTATAATATGGTTTTAATAGTTTGTTGATTATCTTAAATTAAATTTGTAGTGATTTTTTTCTAATTAAAAGAAGAAAAAAAAAGTTTGAAAATATGGTTAAAGAAAAACAATTAATAAAATGTTCACACTTTTTGTATTTTGGTTTTTGTATTTTGGTTTTCAATAACTTATCCTTCATTTATATATAATTAACATTTTCTGATCAATTTCTAATCTACTTTTAATTATGAATGTTCTATTATTGGAAAAGTGATCCTGAATAGGGGTTTTCAAATTTTTTTTACAAAATTATATTTTTGGTCATTTTTTATGCTAATATAAAAAAAGAAAAAAAATTGAAAATATGGTTAAAGAAAAATAATTACTAAAATTGTTAAAGTTCCTGTATTTGGTTTTTTGTGTGCTTATTCTCAATAACTTATCCTTCTTTTATATATAATCAAAATTTTCTCATAAATTTCAAATCTACTTTAAATTAATTGTAAAAAAATTGTGAATGTTCCATTATTGGAACAGTGATCATAAATTTGGGATGTCAAACTTTACTATAAGTTTCTAAATATTCATTTTATTTGTTGTGCAGAAAAAAAATTATTTTTTTACCTCTAATTGTTTTGCTATATTAAAAATTTATCTAAAATGTTTTCTAGAAAGTATGGCATCATACATTATGGAAAAAAAGTGCGAAAACATTTATGAAAGAGAAGCCAATAAGCTTTGGGTTTAAGTTTTGGTGTCTTCGCAACCGTCTTGGTTATTCAATTCAATATGGCCCTAACAGGGAACAACGAGTCCAGTATATGACAGCGTTGTTTTGAATTTAGTTTCAAATGTTTTTGTTTTTTGGGAGATAGATTTTTCAGCTCACTGAAACTAATTGATGGACTTCAAAGAGAAGGTTATGGATACTGTAGTCCAACAGAACAAGAAAATCTCCAGTTTTACGAAGACATTGCTGAGTACACAGTTAAAAAAAACTTCTAGGGCTTCTTTTGCTTATAAATTGGAAAAAGCATCCAATAGTAAGAGATTCATTTGGTAGGATTCTCCAGTTCATGAGAAATGTCAAGGGCATCAATCCAGTTGTTTGATGTCAACGATGGATATCAACAGAGAAAAAAACTTCTTGTTGATATGCCACTCTTCCTTCTGTGAAAAGTCGAGTGCAATGCCCTGTTAGGTTCTATAAGCTAGAACGTTCTTTAATTTCAGCAGAAAAGCAAACTAGGTGTGATCTTTGAAGAAAGAACACAGCAAGAGTATATGAAAAATGCTTCAAAACCTTTCATACAAAATAAACTAATTTTATTTTTTAAAATAGATTTATTCTTTATTCATTAGCTTTATAGCACATCAAGTCGAAATGAAAACTAGAAAGCCTAGAGCAAAAAAATTTGAATTTGCAAAAGTAACCGAAAAGCTAAATTTAATTTAGTTAAGTAAATTTGATTAAATGACAATTCACATTAAAATACAAACTGGTGTAATTCTTTAGATAAATAAACAAGTTTGACGATAAATACAACGTTTGAATGACAATTTTCATTGAATACAATATAATTTTATCTTAGTGAACTGAGCATTCCATTTTGGGAACCCAGTTGCTTAAGATGGAATTTTTAAATGTTCATGTTTTTTTTACAATTATTTATTCTTATGTTTGAGTTCACATAACTAGACAAGGTATCAATAAAATGGCTGGATAAATTTTAAATAAAATTATTTATTATCCATTTGAGCTATGAGACTACGTTTAAAAATCGTTCCGTCTCGTGCAACCTTTTTTATATAATTTATAAAGTCTAATATACTGTATAGAGTCTATATAGATTTATCCGAGTTCTACCATTCTCTCCCGAACTTGACGAATGCCAGAAACAGATTTATCAATGTCTACAATCTCTGTCTTCGTTTCATCTTAGGCAACTATGACCATGCTACACATCCTAGTAACAGAAAGCTAATCACTCAATTATTAATTATACAACTTGCACATAATGCAACTGTAGTGCATCATCTAATTAAACGCGATTGAATTTTTCATCGATTTCATGCTATAGGCGAGCGGGTTGGCTTAGATGGTAAGTCGTTAGACCTGCAACTCAAAGGTCGCCAGTTCGAACCCCTGTACAGCCAACCGTGAGCTATCATATACCTAGTGTATATGATGCGGTGTTTCACGACTTATGTCGTGTGAGTGGCGCTTCAGTTGCGTGCCCGGGCGCTATACAAAACTGACATTTATTTTATTTATAGTTTAGATGCATTTAATTAAAGACAAAAATGATTGAGCTGTTTTTTTAACACACACACATTAATGCCAATTGTCTTTTAGAAAAAAAACTAATTTTGTTAAAATAATTATATATAAATACAATTAAAAAAATTAATTAAACTTTAAAAAATTAATTTTTAGTTTGTTTTCTTTCTTTATTTGTGTGAAAATAGTGATGTTAGATCGACCAAATTAAAAAAACTTAATTTTCTTATGAATAACCCTTCATACCCACTAATTAACCGTTATTCTTCACCACCCTTTTTCCCACCACTCCCTTCTATTTTACCTTTTCCTTAAACTTTTCCTGTTCCACTCTTTTCTCTTCTTTAAGCTCTTTTATTTCGACGCGAACTGCCTGGCATTCTGCTGTAAGTTCAGCCGCCAATAATCTCTGTTCTCTGCATGAAAGACCACAATTCAAATGGTATTTGTTCATTGGTATTTTGAATAAAATTATTTATATTATTATAATAAATATAAAATATCAGCACTCAGATCAATCGGCTAAAAAGATCTATATCATATACTATGACTTGCTTCAATTTGAACTAAAAAACCTTTTGCCTTAAACCGTTTAAATGGTAATCTTTATCACAATGAATTTTTTGAAAATATTTAAGAAATAAGTTTTCAAAAACCTACTTAATTGTCTGTAAATTTTCGCCTTTTTCGGTCTGTAGCTTTTCAATTCTGTCACGGACCTTTGCTAGCTGTAGAAATTAACTTTAATCAAAATCCACCTTACACATAGTTTCAATTCAAATTCATAGTGAATTCTTGATTCTTCAAAATATGTTGAATAAACATTTATAGAACAAAGATGGGTTAAGAGACTGCCTCATCGTGGTTTTGCCTCACAAGATCAACCAATTGTTGATTATGCTTTTGTTGCAGCCCCTGCATCATCACAAATAATATCATTAAATACGCTTTCAAAATCATACAATTCAAAGAGATTTTTACATTTTAAATATTTTTAGTGTAATATAGCTTTTAAACTGCATGCCACAGCAATAGCTTTTAAACTGCTTGCCACAGCAATATAGCTTTTTAAAATCAACTTTACCGTTAGTTGTTCTTGAATTTCTTGCTGCATCGTCTGTAAATGCGACTTCATGTCAATTGCATCTTTCTGCAGCTCCTTGAGCCTCACTTGCAACTGCAAATCAATTTTGTTTTGGTGAATAAATTCATCATCATCATTATCATAATCATCATTATCATCATCATCATCATCCTCCTCATCTCATCATCATCATAATCATTATTATCATCATCATCATCATTATCATCATCATCATCATTATCATCATAATCATCATTATCATCATCATCATCATCCTCATCATCATCATCATCATCATCATAAATGTTTATAAAAAAGGGGAAAATTGACTAATAAAATATTTAAATTATAGGTTTAAATTTTTAAAAAAGTTTGAAATACATTATTTATGTGTTTCAAATAACAGTTTTCACTATTTTTACAATTGTTTCAGTTTCACAAAGTGAAGATACTGCATATAAAAGAATCAAAATAAATGTTTATCGAATCCTGTTCACTATTCATTTCTGAATAAAAAAGTGAGCAAAATTTAATATTCGATTTGCATTTGCTAAATTTATAGTCAAACAAACAGTAGGAAGAGGGCCTAAAAAATCTAAAAATTTGAAATTCGTTACGTCCACCTGGAATATGGCTCACTAGGTTATTTCACGAATTTTCAATATTGGAAGTTGGTACTTTTGATGAAACCACCCCCCCCCCAAAACTAAGTAGAAAATTTAGGCATAAGCTCCAGCGTTTTCAAGTAAAAAGAAAACATTAGATAATTTAATTTACTCAAATTTCACGATAATAAGGTTACTTAATATAATACTCAATATAACATACTATTATAAATATTAGGAAAAAATATTTGTGCTGCCCACACTACACTGGGCTTCAGCAGTGGCATGAATAAAGTTCTGCAATTGGTTGAAACGGATATAAGGATATATCAGGTTTTACAAACAAGAATGAAAATAAACGATTATAGAAAAAATTCTAGTGTAGTTGGACATGCACTTGTCGTCAGCTGGTGGCTCCCGAGCTCAGCCAAACTCTGGAACCGATTCAATGAGTTTCTTCTCTACCTTGAGCAAAGAATGGTATCCAGTGGACTATTTTTTTACAACAAAAAAATGTTCGGTTTTTTCAAAGGCAACAACAGTTCTTATTCACCACTTCGATGATCTCACTGAGTTCTCAAGCCAGAACCCACAGATAAAAAATCGTCTAGCCTGTTTAGTCAGAGAAGTTATGGAACCTCCCTATTTCAAGTTGTTCGGGTGGTGTTCTGGTAGTGTTTGCTTGTTGGGATGTGCACATGGTGTCAAAAGCAGTAGTTGAGCACTTGGAGTAAGTTAATTTCTTTTATGCAGCACTATCTCAAGACGGTTTTAGATAGGCAAAAGAGAGACTAGGACATTGATGAAAAAGCCTGACCTATGGAGTACCCAATCAGTGAGCAGACTGCTGAAATCGATGACACTCTTGTTCACAACCTTGGAATGGAAAGGCAGTGTGGTAAGGTGAGACATAGACTCTAGAAACTGGTAAATTGAATGCAGTCAAGAGATCCATCATCCAATAAAAGAGCTTGCAGCCTAGAGATGGACAGATCCCGTCTTTCGGAGGCTTCAAAACAATGGGTCAAGCAAAAAAATATTTGTCATCTCCTGCAATTACAGTTCCATGTGAACGTCTATTCAGCTTGTTAACAAAAAACAGCCTTTTTAGATCCAACTAATGTTGACAAACTTGTTTGCTCAAAAAGTATGTGTGACAATTGCATTTGTATCATTTATAGATTCATTTATTTAAAATTTAAAATTTTGATTACTTTTATAAATAAAATCTGGTTAAGGTTCTACTACATTTGTGAGGAATCTTTTTAATTATATTAATGTCAAATATGCTAAAAGTATTACGTTAAAATACGATTAACGGCGATTAAAATTTCTAATCGTGGAACAGCTCTAGTAAAAACGGAATATATTTTCAGATTCCGCACATAAATTATTAACAAATCACCTATCCATATTTCATTTACGTTTTTTACCAATTTGTCGACTAGTATTATTTTACAAAAAGCTGAAATTAATAACCCTAATAACCATATATGGTTAATCCAAATTTGACTACAGACTTTGTGTCTTTCTATATTTTAGTTTTCAATTTCAAAACAACTTGCTTTATGTATTCTCATGTATGTATTATAGAGTAAAAAAATAATTTCAAACACAATAATTGTATTAATCTTTTTTAATTGAGCAAATAGTTTTACAGATTATCAGTGAACACTGACAGCCATAAGACCTCATCTAAAAACAATATAAAATTTCTGAACTTAATTTTTGTTTAGTTTTCTTTTTTCCTTCTTTTTTCACACAATTGTTACTATATGCTGCAGCATTGCTGCGTAAATTAGAAATGTGAAATCAACTTTTTAAAATGGCGCCCGTAATGACGGCTATTTAAATCTCTGTAACTTATTATTTTTCACTAAAATAGCTATTTTCACTTTATGAAATGGTTTTTTAAAATAATTTAATTAATATTCAATTACTTTTTAACGTTAAAACTTTAATTATTTTAAAAGAACCCAGTATTGTAGAAAAATCTATATTAATACACTATCATGATTTGCTTGTATCATTGTATATTTCTCGGTTTTCGGTTTTCTCGATAACGTGAGAAGCCTCTCGGTTTCTTTTTTTTGGTCAATTGGTGCCATCTAAAAAAGAAAATAGTATTGGAACAAAGCTATATTATCAAGATATTCATAATAATGTATTCATGCCCCCAATTCTCACTATCAGAACCGGGAAAATTGATCCTATTTCATTAATTGAAAAGCTTCATTAAAAATATTATTAGACAAAGCTTATATCAAAATATTTTTCAAAAATTTTCTTATTCAATGAATAATATGAAACAACTTTAAAATATACTGTAAAGTCGTGACACCTAATACTAGTATATTGAGAATCGGGGAATTTTGTGCTAACGTCAGGGTATGCATGATAGGATATGTTGATATTGTTCTATAAAAAAGAAACATGAGAGCCCGATATTATAAATTTACCTTACTATACCCATGAACTGTATTAATAAAAAATTAGAAATTTAGTACTCACCTGTTTCTTGATAAATCACAATGATCAGAGGGAAAAAAACGCTAGAATCAAAAGTGAGAAATTGTGAAAAATAACAAAATAGCCGAAAGCTGAAATAAAATAATGTTTTTCAAAGTTGAGAGAAGCAAAACCACGTCTGTAAATAAGCCTACGACTGAATAAATCAAACCGGATAGAACTAACTAATATATAAACTTAAATATTTAGCATTAAAGATCTGTTAGCAAATTTAAGACATGCGTTTTTAGTCTATTTTTGTAACTTTTGAATAGCTAGAAAGGATAATATAGTAATATTTATTATAAAAATTTTACATGGATAATATTTTTATATTCATTTTCTTTTCCAAAAATGCATCCAGTCTTTGATACGATTTTCCATTCTTTTGAAAAACAAGTAAGACACGGAAAATCGTAAGTATGTAATCGATTCTGGATTAACCCATTTATAACATTGCAAGTCAAAATATAAAACTCGTGTTTAGAATTTTTTTGGGTAAATGGGTTAGTGCAATTCAATCATCTAGAACCCGTTTGGTTTCACCGCACTTAGAATTGGACCTCAGCGAGCTGTAAGAGATGGTATTTTAGAAAGCCAATGGCGTTGGAAGGCTTCAAAAGCCCTCTGTAAGTCGGTAAAAACCTTGTAGTTGAGGCTATTGTGTTGTCGCGTGAATGAGTCAACGGTGTCCTCGAGTTGTGACTGCAGACGTTCCACTTGGAGCTCGCATGCCTCCCGCTGCTTTTTCATTTCAACGTCATGGAGAAAGATGCTGGTGGTAGGTGAGAATGCTGATGGTATCGGTGGTGCAGTGATCTGATTAGAATTTTATAATAATTTAACAAGCAATTTATTTCTACTGGTCATCAATCAATCAATAAATCAATCCCTAATAATTTATATAGCGCCCTTTACTAAGCGAACAAAAGCGCTCAGCCATCACGTCCCAAACAAGTACGTCTTCAGGCCTCGACGGAAAGTTGTGAGTGACTTAGTTGAAGTTAAAGAAGAAGGTAAAGAATTCCATAAAAGAGGACCACAGTAAGAAAAAGAAAGTTTAGCAAAAGAGTGTTTAACTGGAAAACGAAAAGAACGGTTAAAGGTAGATGATCTTAGACCAGATTTAGGGGGTTGTTTAATTAGATTTTTAAGGTAAATTGGAGCATTACAGTTATGAATTTTAAACATATTTAAACATATTTTAAAAGTCACTCTAGATCTCAAAGGTAACCAATGTAACAAACGAAGATAAGGAGAAATGTGAGAAAACTTAGGAGCACGAGCAACAAGACGAGCAGCACAATTAAAGGTTTTATTTAGAGGAGCTAAAGTAGTATCAGGGAGACCATAGTAAAGAGAGTTGCAATAATCAATCCTGGAGAGAACTAGAGAAGATACAAGAAGTTGCAAGGTAGGATCATCGAGAAAAGGAAGAAGCTGTTTAATACGACGAATGTGGAAGTAGCAAGATTTAAAGACAGATAGAATTTGAGGAGCTAAAGACAAGTTAGAATCAAAAATAAAACCAAGGCTACGAATGGAAGAGGAAGGGTTTAGAGAGGGTGAAGAGGGGGGAGGCAAAACTAAAGAAGGAAGAGATAGTAAAGACTTTGATTTTTTATTGAAATATATGAGTTCAAATTTGTCCGGATTAAGTTTGAAAAACATAGAAGAAGCCCAAGAGATTATAGATTGAAGACAGAAAGTTATTTTATTAACAGTAAGGTCAAGAGAAGAGTCAGTGAAAGATGTATAAATATAGGAGTCGTCAGCATAAATTTGACTGTTTAAAGAAGATGACGAAATAATATTAGGTAGTTCCGAGGTATAAAGAATAAAAAGTAAGGGACCAAGGATTGAGCCCTGTGGAACACCATAAGATAAAGAAACAGAAGAAGAACGAGAAGATTCAATTGATACATAGGAAGTTCGCACAGAAAGGTAGGATTTAAGCCAGATAAGAGAGGAACCAGAAATATTAAAGGAAGAATCTAAAACATTTAATAAAAGAGTATGGTCAAAAGCAGCTGAAAAGTCAAGGCATAAAAGAAGAGAAGAGGCATTAGAATCAGAGGTTAAAATAAGGTCATTATAGAGTTTAAGTAAAGCAGTTTCAGTGGAGTGGCCAATTCTGAAACCAGATTGAGAAGAAGGAAGAAGTGAGTTTATTTCTAGATAGAAGATTAATTGTTGAGAAATAACTTTTTCAAGGACCTTAGAAAGAAAGGAAAGGTTAGATACAGGTCTATAACTGGCGAGCGGGTTGGCTTAGATGGTAAGTCGTTAGACCTGCAACTTAAAGGTCGCCAGATCAAATCCTTGTACAGCCAACCGTGAGCTATCATATACCTAGTGTATATGATGCGGTGTTTCACGACTTATCTCGTGTGAGTGGCGCTTCAGTTGCGTGCCCGGGCGCTATACAAAACTGACATTTATTTATTTTTATAAGGATGCAGGATCAAGAGAAGGCTTCTTAATTGTAGGAATAATAAATGAAGATTTGAGGGCAGACGGAAATTTAGATGTAGACAAAGATAAGTTAACCAAATCCAGAACAATAGGATAGAATAAAAATGAGAGTTCTTTAAAAAGGGTTGTAGGAATAAGATCTAGAGAACAAGAAGTGGGAGACATAGAATTAATTATATTTGTAAGTAGGTCCAATGTGACAGGAGAAAAGGATGATAATGATTCAGAAGTAAACTCAGTAAAAGATGGTGTAGGCCTATTATTAGACGAAGATCTAATATTAGATATTTTATTAGTTAGAAATTCAAGATAGTCATCAGGAGAGAAAGATGGAGGAGGAGAGTTTTTATGCAAAAGTTGAGATAAAGAAGACCCCCTATTTTTAGAACTGGAGGAAGAGATAATAGAATTTCTTAAAAACGAAGAGTGTTTATTAAAAAGGAGAGTACGATAAGAAGAGAAATAATTTTGCTATTCATTCAAACAGGATACAGAAAGAGTAGATCGATAAATTCGTTCATACTTGCGAAATAGTCGCTGGCGAGCGGGTTGGCTTAGATGGTAAGTCGTTAGACCTGCAACTTAAAGGTCGCCAGTTCAAATCCCTGTACAGCCAACCGTGAGCTATCATATACCTAGTGTATATGATGCGGTGTTTCACGACTTATGTCGTGTGAGTGGCGCTTCAGTTGCGTGCATGGGCGCTATACAAAACTGACATTTTATTTTTATTAGAAGTCGTGCACTCACAATCACACCATGGTCATAAACGAATGAAGTTAATCAACCAACAGGCACTTTAACAATACATTTACCGTAAACTAAAAAATTGTTGATACACTATCAATTTTCCATTATAAAAATTTTTTGGCCCTTAGTTTGGAAATACATTTTAAAACTTGATGTCTATGTTGTTAATTATGGCAAACAACAATAATACACGTAACTAAATTTCAATATTATTTTGATTGAGAATAGAAAGACTAATGAGCAAAGAACTTCAATATTCAAAAATTTATAATATTTTCGAATTAGTTGAAAAAATATTCGTCTTTTCGTACATTTTAAAAACAATTACATTGGTCGACAAGATTTTTGAAAGTCTCATTTTATATTTTATATGTCAGTTAGTGTGTTTTGAAGAATTTTTTGAGCCGAAAACAAAAATGGAATCAGAAATATCACGGCACGTTTTCAATCTTAGTTTATGAAATGAAAATATTTATTTATTTATAATGCGTCAAAGCATGAAACAGAGACACACTTCGTGAAACACTTCATCATATACATTACGTAGAAAAAGTCATGAAATTACAACAAAATAACTTCACAATTAAAGTGAGCGATTGAATAATGGTATGGGTCGAATCAACCCGTGTTGGTGTTTAAGGCTTAAATGACATGACGGGCCATGAGTTTGACACGTGCTCTAATATGTGAACCAGAAAAAATGGCACAATAAACAATTGATGATAATATCTGTTTTTAACGTCTTTCTATTTAGTGAAATTTTTCCAGTTATAAGAGGGGGGCAGCTGGATACGCCCATGACATGCTGTCAAAAAACACTCTAAAATCATTTTATGATATTTACCTGATTATTTTCATATATAACAAGAAATGATATTAAAATTAAAGAATATTCCATATCTATAAAAATTCAACTTATATTGAAAGAATTCACTGTTATAGAGCAATACTTTTGATGAAGTATGAAAAAATGGAGGATGATGTGTAAAAACGAATTACATTTCGAGATTCATCACAGAATGTAAATGAAAATATCTATTAATTTAATCCCTAACCCTAATCATTTACTTAATTTTTGCTAATGGGTTATTTAAAAGTGTGAGAATATATCGGAATTGTAGGGTGTTTAATTACATGGTGGTTAGAGCTTCTTTCTCCTTTATCACTCCATCCATTTTCTCCTTCTCATTCTTCTTCATTCGTTCCCCTTCCTGAAGCAACTCTTCCAATTTTTTTTCCAACGATTGAACCCTTTGTTTCTGTTGGGTTGCTCAGGATGATGATTGCAAGACATGACATTTCAAATTCTACCATAGTCTATCTTTCGATAATATTCCCAGAAAGTTTACGATTTTGCTACGCTTCAATATTAATCTCTTTTAATTTATTTGAGACAAATGCGTTGACTCAGCACGTGTTGCATGGCGAGTTGTTGTTGTTCTTGACTGAGGGAGCGCAGTTGCCTGCTGGTGTGGACTCGCAGTCTCTGCAGTTCTTCTGCGTGCTTCTCGCCTGTTTGCTGCTGCTCCCTCCGCTCACACTCGTCCAGCTCGCTCAACTGGTCGGAGTGGGCTAGAACGAGTCTATTACATAGAAGCAGTTCGTAAAATGTTTATTATTATTATTATCAAAACATTATTATTATTATGGAATGAAAAAAAAACTGTATATAATATTAATTAATAATAATAATATTTTTTAAAAAATATTATTATTATTATTATAGTAGTTGCGGGCAACCAACTGGACGGTGCCCTGTAGTGCCATATAGGATGCACGTGACCCAGCCAGCGTAGACGTCTTTGGCATAGAAGGAGGTGTATGCTGAGTGAGTTGGCTTGATTGAGTACGATTGTGTTGGTGACTTTTTCTTGCCATGTTATGCCAAGGATGCGTCGGAGACAGCGAAGATGAAAGCTTTCGAGACGATCTTTTTGCCTGGCATAGGTGGTCCAGGTTTCGCTGCCATACAACAGGGTGCTGAGAACGCATGCCTGGTACACTTTGAGCTTGGTGTTTAGTGTCAGTTGGTTGTTAGTCCATACACGTTTGCTCAATCTGGCCATGACGCTGGCTGCTTTGGCGAACCTCTTGTCAATCTCAATGTCGAGGAAAAGGCTGCTAGTAATGACGGAACCCAAGTATGTGAACTTGTCAGTGGCCTCCAGCACCTGATTGTTGATTGTGATTGAAGGTGGAACAGGAATGTCTCGACACATGATGTTGATTTTCTTGATACTGATGGTCAGACCGAATTCCCTGCAAGCCTGAGCAAAGCGATTCATCAGCTGCTGAAGGTGTTTCTCCGTGTGTGACACCAGGGCCGCATCATCAGCAATCCTGATATTCACCTCGTCATCGATAGTGACACTCTGAGATAATGTACTGCCTAGGTAGGTGAACCGGTCCACTTTGTCCATTGACCGTGATGTTAGGCTCAACGTAGGGCTTCCCAGATGCTGGCTGATGACTTCGTTGTGCTGATCGTTAAAAAATATTGTGCAGGCGCTGGAAAACAGGTTAACGCTGCGCTATACAGGGTGACAATCTTGGCATTGCGCATGTCCTGTGGAACTCTACCTTCTCTCCAACATAGGCAAAGGAGCTTTTAGAGTGGCTCTAGTAAAGACGGTTTACCGCATTTGAAGATTTTTGGTGGGATGCCATCGTCTCCTGGTGCTTTTCCACTCTTTAAGGCATCAATAGCTTTGCTGAGTTCGTCCATGGTCGGATCAAAATCCAGCTCTCCATGACTTTATCTTCGAAGCAATCAGGGAGTTTTGCCAGGTGATTATCAAGTCCAGCTATGCCAATGATTTCATCTTGGATGTCTCCAAGACACTTTGTGACATGCATTTTTTCAAAGTACGTGTTTGTCACACACAGGTTGTTGTAGCAACAGATTTCGAGAAGCTTTGGCCGTTATTGTTAATTATTCGGATGAATTGCGGCAACAACGCTGTTTAGTTGTTCGTAGAATTGATCTATAGTCTCGACACTGGCCTGCATGGTAGGTGCATAGATGCACAAAAGATTAGCAAAGCCAGATGCTGTGAGAAGGCGTAGAGTGAGGATTCTCTCTGTGCCGCGGGAAGGAGGTTCGGACATGCAAAGCAGGGTGTTCTTGATGGCGAAGCCGACTCCGTGTTCCCTGGTCTCCTCTTCTCCTTTCCCTGCCAAAAGAACGTGTATTGTTCCTCCCTCAAAGATCCAGACTCTGGAAGACGCGTTTCCTGTAGGGCTGCAACGTCAACGTTTAGTCTGTGCAGCTCACGATCAATGACTGCAGTCTTGCGAAGGTCTTTAATCTCATGAAGGTCATCACTCAGTCCAGTGCGCATAGTACGTACGTTCCAGCTTGCAATACGAAGAACTGGAATCTCCACCTTTTTGTATTTGTTTGGTGCGTGAAGATAACGGCCTGCTTGTTGAGCTGTGCTCTAAGCTCCATGCACCCACTGAAGCAGGCAGGCTTAATATTATAATTATTTATTATATTATTTTATTATAATAATTATAATAATTATAATAATAATTATAATTATAATAATTGTTATTATATTTATATTAATTTTTAATTATAATTATAATAATTTTTATTATAATTATAATAATTTTTATTATAATTATAATAATTATCATTATAATAATTTTCATTAAAATTATAATTATTATTATACCTATTATTATAATTTATATTATAATTATTATTATAATTATTATTATAATTATTATTATAATTATTATTATAATTATTATTATAATTATTATTATAATTATTATTATAATTATTATTATAATTATTAATATAAGTATTATTATAATTATTATTATAATTATTTGTATAATTCTTATTATAGTTATTAATATAATTAATATTATAATTATTATTATAATTATTATCATGTTACTGTTATATTAATAATAATAATAATTATTATAATAATTATTATTATTATAATTATTATTATAATTATAATAATAATAATAATTAGTATTATTATTATTTTTATTATTATTATTATTATTTTTTTTTTAAATAATAATTCTTATAATTATAATTATAATTAATATTTTAATAATTATAATTATAATAAGTATAATAATTATAATAATTATTATAATTATTATAATAATAATTATTTTTATAGTTATTAAAATAAATATAGTGTTTATTATATTTATTATTATCATTATTATCATTATTATTACTGTTGTTCTTTTTCGTTCTTTTATTATAATTATAATTATAATTATTATAATAAGTATAATTATTATTATAATTATTATAAGAATTATTATTTTCATAATTATTATAATGAATATAGTGTTTATTATATTTATTATTATCATTATTATCATTATTTTAATCAATTTTTTTCTAATATTATTATCATTATTATTACTGTTGTTCTTTTTCGTTCTTTTATTATAATTATAATTATAATTATTATAATAAGTATAATTATTATTATAATTATTATAATAATTATTATTTTTATAATTATTATAACAAATATATTGTTTATTATATTTATTATTATCATTATTATCATTATTTTAATCATATTTTTTTCTAATATTATTATCATTATTATTACTGTTGTTCTTTTTCTTTCTCCATTCGTTATTCTTTTTATTAATATTTTTTAATTATAAATATTATAAATGAGTATTGCTATTATAGTTTTTATTACCTATATATATAATACTACTACTACTACTACTACTACTACTACTACTACTACTACTACTACTACTACTACTACTACTACTAATACTACTACTACTACTACTACTACTACTACTACTACTACTACTACTACTACTACTACTACTACTACTACTACTACTACTATTACTTCTACCACTACTACTACTACTACCACTACTACTACCACTACTATTACTTTTACCACTACTACTACTACTACTACTACTACTACTACTACTACTACTACTACTACTATTACTTCTACCACTACTACTACTACTACTACTACTACTACTACTACTACTACTACTACTACTACTACTACTACTACTACTACTACTACTACTACTACTACTACTACTACTACTACTACTACTACTACTACTACTACTACTACTACTACTACTACTACTACTACTACTACTACTACTACTACTACTACTACTACTACTACTACTACTACTACTACTACTACTACTACTACTACTACAACTACGAAAATTACACTATTTAAGCGACCTTATTTTATTTTTCAGTGTAAAAATTAAATGAATTTAATATCATAAACAAAAAAAGAAAAATAGGTAGATAGATGAAAGTACCTTGGCGTTGAAAAGGGCGTGTTGCTGCATGAGGCTTTCTCTTGCTATGCGCAGGCCCTCCTTCCTCTCATGCTCAACTCTCTCTTCACACTCAGTCACTTAACAAATACACGAGAATTATTGATTGTGTGAAAAATCATTGAATACATAATACTATTAAAAAATTAATTAAAAAAAGACAAAAATAAAATTAGAGAAGAGCAGGGCAAGATGCCTATGTTAAGGAATTTTTAATACTGCTTCTAAGAAATAAATAACAAAATTTGTGGCATTAAATACTTTAATATCTTAGCTATATTCAAAATTCTTTCTATTTTTTCACCCTACATTAGGGTGAAAAAATTCTACATCTAGGTTGAAAAAGTATTCTCTTGAAATGAATAATCAGGCGTCTTACACCGCTAGCGGGACAAGACGGCCATCTAGCAGCTATTTTTTGCACTTTATTTTTAAACATTTGAAAATATTGAAAAACGGAATACACAAATATCTATCATATTCTCTTTGCATCTATTACATTTTCATAAGCAATTTTGTAAAAATGCTGAAAAACCTGTCAACACTTAGGTTATGAAATCCAATGGCACGTCCTACACTGGTTGGCTCTGGACGCTTGATATATCTTTCTGGGTGCCTCTTCAAATAAGCCTCCTTTTCCAGCTTTCATGTATTTTGCTGTGAGGATGTGCGACGCCTGTTTTTTCGCCAATTTGAAATGCAGTTTTTGAAATTCCGTTGTTGCAAATCCACATAGCATTTGTTTTATTTTTATTGTGTGTTGAACCGAAGCTGTTTCGAGAGAACAGCCTAATGAACACAAATATCTGCCAAGCTACCCAGGCTTTTTACTTGTCCTCTTCTGATGTGCCTTGTGATCGTTTTTCATAGAACTTTATATTTGACTTCTGCTTCCATTTTGCTCATTTTTCTTTCAATTATGCCATTAACAGCATTCTTCAAAGCTTTAATACCAAAACTTCCCTGATTGGTTTTCTTCTTATATCTATGAAAACCTGAAGTAATTGACATTTAGAATGAGATCAGATGTGGGCGTCTTGCCCCGCCAGTTTTGTATATTCAAAACCTATTTAAAAATAAGATGTTATCAATTATAAACTATAAATTATTTTTGCTGTAATTGATAAACGTGTTTAGAAAAAGAAATTAATTATAAATATATTTAAAAGCATAAAAAACATTAAGAAAAAACTAACTAACCAAACTAACAATCAAAAAACAAATTTTGGCTTTTAGTGGCTACAAACGAAATAAAAAATAGGAAGAAGTGATTTAAAAAAAAATAAACTAAAATTTGTATTCAAAAAAACACTATGCATATCTTGTCTCCGCTTGGGCATCTTGCCCCGCTCTTCCCTGTTTTAAATGATTTTTTTATAAAATATGCATAAACTAAAATAATTACTAAAGGTGAAAATTGAAAGGGGTGTTGGGCCTTGGACATATTGTCAACCCCCCTAAAAATGTTCAATTAAGCTGGGGTTCGGGTTTAGACTCCCCCTGACTCCCCAGCTAATACTCATATTTGTATTTTTAGATGGTCCAAGCTGGAAAAAATATTTGAAGCTGTGAATGATTGAAAAGCCAATCGATTGTTTTTGCCCATGAATATACTATGATACTTGTTCAAAATTATTCTGGGGAAAGAAGTTTTGAAAAACCGGTTTTAAAAATTAATTTGCGTTAACTAGATGATATCTTCAAAAAAGCTGAAGTTTTATATGTGGATCTATGGCCTGAAAATCCTGTTGAAAGGGCAATGTTGTTCTTCTTCTTTCCATAAAGTGCAGGGCTTCTCTGGAGCATAGACGCACTTAGGCAACGGTAGGAATCGAACCCACGCTGGTGAGACGAATGCCAAGCGTTTGACCGCTAAGCTAATCCACCGCCCAAGTTTGATGATGAAGAATTATTGAGTTTATCTAAATTGGATAAGTTTAAATAGAACTCTCGTTTTGATAATTAAAAATTGAAACTAAGATAGTGTCCGGATTAGGAACACAATAGAATTTCTAAAATAGATCATGGTCGAAACAGCTCCTAACCCTAGAGCGACGGCAAATTTTTCATCTATTTCATTGATTGATATTGAAAGTTTTTCAGTTAAATTTCTACAAGATGAAGTCTCCAGAGGATGAGATCTCAACAGAAATAGGATGGCGTCTTTAGGAATGAGGTCTCCGTAAATCATATTAATGTTCACCGTGTTCACAAAATACTAACAGGTGTGTCGTGATTATGATGTCTATGACGTCATTTTGCGTCACAATGCTCACCTATATCTACACGTAGCTCATCGAATTATGGTTCTAAAACTATTAATACGTTTTCCAAAAAATATTTATCATAATGTCTTGTCTGTGAAAAAAAAAGTTTGTCATTTGTGTAGGTTCTTCGTATTTACGTTTTCTGCACGTTGAGCATTTCAAATTTTATCGATTTACAATTCACTGTAATTAGATGAAAGAATACCACTAATTTAGTACATTTTGAAAATTATTCTTTTTCCCTTAACTTTTTATTTTGTATAATAGATTTTATTGGATTTTTATCAAAAGGGTTATCAAAAGCTATTAAATTGTGTTTTATTTAAATAAATCAAGCTTATTGAAAAAATATTGTGCTTTGTTTATTGCTTTGAATAACTATTTAATGATAATATAATTAAACAAAAATAAAAAATGAGAAAAAAGTAAATATCAACTTTATTAGATTTTAATCTAATTCTCAAAAAGGGTCTTCACCACGAAAAATCTTTGAAATAGTATGTAGCGTATAAAACCAGATATTTCCTACATCCTTAATTTTCGTACATCATCATTTTCCTCAAAAATAATTTCTTTAGACTCTTAGTTCGTACATGAATTTAAAAAACTAGAATGTAATTTAGGTGGTAAGTATGGAGAAAAATAACAATTCTCGTAACTGAGTTTTTCTAAGTAGTCATATTATTTTAGAACTTTTAAAAAATAACAAAATCATAATAAAATTATTATTAAATTAGATTTCGCTAGCATTCAAGCAAAATAACGGGAAATTCTTCAACTAATTTAGCAGAATTATTCTTTTTCACTTCAAATTTTTCATCATAGATTTTATTTACTTTTTTCTAAATATCTTTAAACGAAAACTATTATATTGTGTTTTATTCAAAAAGAAGCAATCAATCAAATCAATTTCTATAGCGCTCTTTCTTCAAATTCAAGAGTTCAAGAGCAAGTTCATCACACTAATATTGCAAAGAACTTCAATATTTCTCGATTTAAAATTTTTTGTAATTAGTTGAAAAAATATCTATAATTTCGTACATTTGAAAAAACAATTATTTAAAAACGTACGAAGAAATTGGTATTTTACGATAACTATTTGAAAGATTTCGTGTGGTGAAAGATTTTTTTCACGAATCAATTAAAATATATTCATTTTCAATCTTTTTGAGCACATTTTCATCGATATATGAAACGGGGAAAAAATAAAATTAACAAAAATATGAAAATTTATGAATCTAAATAGGCATATATAAAAATTAATAAGTATACTTTTTCAAAAAAATATAATTAACAATTTCTTAATTACTTGAAGCCCGTCCGTGTTTACGCCACGTTAATAACACTCATCGTTGTATTGTATTGTATTGTATTACTTTTGTAGGATTATTCATTAAGTTATGACCCGGGAACAGGAGGTTACAAAAAAGTCATTACTCTAATTACTATATTATTGAAAGTTGTTTAAGAGGATTTCCAACGTAGACATTATAGTTCTTAAAGTTCATGTCAAAGCTACGAGCCAAAAACATTTTTTTAAAATGATGTTTTTTGGACGTTTGAATCATCTGGTATGGGCCACCGCGCTTAATGCTGATGATGCACTACCGACGCTGGTGCTTGAGAGCCTCGATGGTCGCTTCGAGTTGCTGCCTCGACCTCTCTCCCTCGCCTCTGACTTCCTCCATTTCTCTTTCTTTCCGCGAAATCGTCTGTTTATGTTTTTGGAATTTATCTTCATTAAACGAGCTTACTATGAAAATTTATGAAAGTTTATTTTTCTTGGGGAAAAAAGGAATTATGACTCACATACTTCATTATGTTCAAAAAGAAATACTGTAGAAAAACAATATTTTGAGCGCAAAACATTTTTTTTCAAAATAGGACCAAATTATTTAATTAAAAGACTTACAAATTTAGATAAAAACAGTGGAAAAATGATTCGGTCAAAAAAAGAGAGTTGAAGATTGAATGGGCACAAAGAAGATATTTGAGAGTAGATTAAGTGCATAGAGGGTGCTTGAGGTTGATTGGCTGAAGGGATAATACTTGCGAGTGAATTAAGTGCAGAGAGATTGGTTGGAAGGTGATTGGGTGCAGAGCAGGGGCGGAGATCTGCGGAAAATCTTGGGGGGTCCTCTCCAGGGTTGGAATCAAAGAACCGGTATCGGACAATACATTACCAGCGATAATATTTAATATTATTTGCTGTATTGCTAATTCTTTTTGTATCAACTATTAATATTTTTATCGCCAAACATTTAAAAAAAGTTCGATACTCAATAAAAATACTTTTTTATTGCCACTATAAGTAGGCAAAAAATCGAAAAATTGGAAATTTGTTACGTCCACTTGGAATAGGGTCCACTAGGCTATTTCATGAATATTTAGTATTGGTACTTTTGATGAAACCCCCTCCCCCCCAAAAACCAAATCGAAAATTTAGGCTTTAGCCTCAGCGTTTTCAAGCTAAAGTTCTGTATTAATTCTGCTCTTTGAACATAGCTAACTGTGGACAAAGACTAGTTGCATTTAACTCATGATACTGCTTGCAAATATCATGGTTCACTTCACCAGTTAGCAAAATTGTCTCCAGCTGCAAGTATGAACGCAAACCAAGAGAATCTCGATTAAATATTTCTGTAAGTTGCATGATTGCAATGTCTATGGCAGCGTAATATGCTGTTCAATAATGTTCCTCTGGTGTTGTTGCTACATAAGCTGGGCCCAGCCCACAATACTTTTGTGGCGGCTTTCGCACCCGAGGTACAACAATCGGCTCGAGATCATTTGCCAAAACCATACTGTTGACATTTCTGAAAATGGCGTTTAACTGTTCATCTGATCGTATGCTAGGCAGTTCTCGCACAACTGAATCAGCGGCTGCAATTAGTAAAAGAGTATGATCGACAGTATCAAAAGCAGATGAAAAATCAAGGCATAAAAGAAGAGTAGATGCCTTAGAATCAGAAGTTAAAATAAGGTCATTATAGAGTATAAGTAAAGCAGTTTCAGTGAAGTGGCCAATTCTGAAACCAGATTAAGAGGATGGAAGTAGTGAGTATTTTTCTAGATAGAAGATTAATTGTTGAAAAGTAACTTTTCCGAGGACCTTAGAAAGAAAGGAAAGATTAGATACAGGTCTATAACTAGATAAGGATGTCGGATCAAGAGAAGGGCTCATCAGGCAAGTCAATTATATGAGACACTAAAGCATCAGTTAACTGCTTCTTGACCTTCTCTGAACGATTTTACAAGCACTTAACTCTTGGACAAACTGAAATGAATTGCTCACAAAGGGATTTGCGGCAGCTGTGTACTGGGCAACAAGATTTGCACAGTGTGCAGAACAGTGGAAAAACAATGCAAGCGGATGCTTACTGCTGATAATAGCGTCACAACCATTATATCGGCCGTTCATGTTAGCAGCGCCGTCAGAAGTCTGAGCTCTTTGTTTTTCTATAGGTAGCATAATTCTGTTCAGAACATCTTTTTCTACAGTAGATAATGTTTTTCCGATCGTGTCTGGTGGGCTGAATAAACCTATAAACTGTTCATTAACATTCAGAGCTTCATAAAAAAAACGAATGTATGTCGGTTCCTGCTCTAACCCATTGAAGTCTTGTGTGCCGTCAACCACAACACCAAACTGGCTTGATTCGGCATTAACAGTGCAGAATGTGTTTCTAACGATAGAATGAGCTAAAAGCCTCAGCATTTCTTTTTGGTAGTTATGCGATATGAAACTTGTAGTTTGATTTAACCACAACTTTAGTTAATGTTCGAAGCCTTTTGAAATTTACTAAATTTGGTTCATCTAAATAATTGAAAGGGTCGTTATTGAAGTAGACCTTAGAACCCCCTATGAATATCGCCCATGCAAAATAAGTAGCACAATATGAATGATTTTTTTATAAAAATGTAAATCTGTCTGCTTACAAAAAGTGAATCAATCTTTTTTTTAAAGCATTCTGAATGTTTGCTCGCGAAAATTTAAAAATCAGAAATTTGATTTGTATAAGTATAATTCATTAATTTAAATCCATAAATATAAAAAGAAGAGTAGGTGGAGGAGTATTTGATTAAGAAAAGAATAGTTTTGCTTCAGACAGCTATCACTATAACTACGCTTACCCAAAAACATTACTGAATGAGAGATTCTGTTTCATGCTATGGTTGACGATTATCCATGTATTAAGACAGGAGGAGAGAAATTATTGTATTTGAAAAATTGAAGGGGATCCATGTTAAAATGGACCCCAAGACTCCCTCAGGATTTCCGCCTACGCCATAGAGATAAAAAAAAGTAGGTGAAGGAGTATTTAAGTAAGCAAAAAATATTTTTGTTTTAGACAGCTATCATTATAACTACACATACTCACAATGTATTACTGTATAAACATTCACTTTAATGCCATGGCTCATATCAAAATAGAAATTTTTGAATAAAAAAATTGGAAAAAAGTGGGGGGGTCCTGGGGTCAGGACCCCCCCAGGATCGCCGACCATGGTACAGAGAGATTGGTTGGAAGGTGATTGGGTGCATATAGGGTGTTTGAGGAATAATTAGTGGTATGGAGGGTGGTAAGGATTGATTGGTTGCAGAGAAAATGGTTGACTGTGTGCTGATTAGGTATTTGTTTGTAAGCAGGAGAAGTGTTTGAGATTTTACTGGGTGCAAAGAAGGGGGTTGATTAGGTGCCGAGAATGTGGTTAAAATTTGATTAAGTTGAAAAAGGTAGTTAAGAGTTTCTATTTCTTCTGGTCTATAAAATTTACAGCCTGACCGACGCAGGCCATGTTGCAATGGTTCCAGGAACCATGGTTTTTATGCGCCAGAGACGCCACTTCACACGACGTAGACATCTCTCAATGCATACCGTATGCAGCAACGCAGCATATGTTTAGGCGCTCTTGAAGTTGATGAAAGAGTGCTATAGAAATTTATTTGATTGATTGAAACGTTGCCAACACTGCATCATATACACTAGTTATATAATAGTTCACAGTTGCTCGTCAAGGACTCGAACAGACAGCCATCGAGTCGCAAGTCCAACGTCTACGACCTAATCTATCCCCGCTCTGCAATTTGCGTGCAGAGAGGGTGTTTGAAGGTCGATTGGGTAGCAGAGAGGGTGTCTGAAGGTTGATTGGGTAGCAGAAAGGGTGGTTGAAGGTTGATTAGGTAGCAGAAAGGGTGGTTGAAGGTTGATTGGGTAGCAGAAAGGGTGTTTGAAGGTTGATTGGGTAGCAGAAAGGGTGGTTGAAGGTTGATTGGGTAGCAGAAAGGGTGTTTGAAGGTTGATTGGGTAGCAGAAAGGGTGTCTGAAGGTTGATTGGGTAGCAGAAAGGGTGGTTGAAGGTTGATTGGGTAGCAGAAAGGGTGTTTGAAGGTTGATTAGGTAGCAGAAAGGGTGTCTGAAGGTTGATTAGGTAGCAGAAAGGGTGTCTGAAGGTTGATTGGGTAGCAGAGAGGGTGTTTGAAGGTTGATTGGGTAGCAGAGAGGGTGTCTGAAGGTTGATTGGGTAGCAGAAAGGGTGTCTGAAGGTTGATTGGGTAGCAGAGAGGGTGTTTGAAGGTTGATTGGGTAGCAGAAAGGGTGTTTGAAGGTTGAGTGGGTAGCAGAGAGGGTGTTTGAAGGTTGATTGGGTAGCAGAAAGGGTGTTTGAAGGTTGATTAAGTAGCAGAAAGGGTGTTTGAAGGTTGATTGGGTAGCAGAGAGGGTGTCTGAAGGTTGATTGGGTAGCAGAAAGGGTGTCTGAAGGTTGATTGGGTAGCAGAAAGGGTGGTTGAAGGTTGATTAGGTAGCAGAGAGGGTGTTTGAAGGTTGATTAGGTAGCAGAGAGGGTGTTTGAAGGTTGAGTGGGTAGCAGAGAGGGTGTCTGAAGGTTGATTGGGTAGCAGAGAGGGTGTTTGAAGGTTGAGTGGGTAGCAGAAAGGGTGTCTGAAGGTTGATTGGGTAGCAGAGAGGGTGTTTGAAGGTTGATTGGGTAGCAGAGAGGGTGTTTGAAGGTTGATTGGGTAGCAGAGAGGGTGTTTGAAGGTTGATTGGGTAGCAGAAAGGGTGTTTGAAGGTTGATTGGGTAGCAGAAAGGGTGTCTGAAGGTTGATTGGGTAGCAGAGAGGGTGTTTGAAGGTCGATTGGGTAGCAGAAAGGGTGTTTGAAGGTTGATTGGGTAGCAGAAAGGGTGTCTGAAGGTTGATTGGGTAGCAGAAAGGGTGTCTGAAGGTTGATTGGGTAGCAGAAAGGGTGTTTGAAGGTTGATTAGGTAGCAGAGAGGGTGTTTGAAGGTTGATTGGGTAGCAGAGAGGGTGTTTGAAGGTTGATTGGGTAGCAGAAAGGGTGTTTGAAGGTTGATTGGGTAGCAGAGAGGGTGTTTGAAGGTTGATTGGGTAGCAGAGAGGGTGTTTGAAGGTTGATTAGGTAGCAGAAAGGGTGTCTGAAGGTTGAGTGGGTAGCAGAAAGGGTGTTTGAAGGTTGAGTGGGTAGCAGAAAGGGTGTCTGAAGGTTGAGTGGGTAGCAGAAAGGGTGTTTGAAGGTTGATTGGGTAGCAGAGAGGGTGTCTGAAGGTTGATTGGGTAGCAGAGAGAGTGTTTGAAGGTTGATTGGGTAACAGAAAGGGTGTCTGAAGGTTGATTGGGTAGCAGAGAGGGTGTTTGAAGGTCGATTGGGTAGCAGAGAGGCTGTTTGAAGGTTGATTGGGTAGCAGAGAGGGTGTGTCGTGAAGGACGTTGTTTAATTCTTCACTACATATTTCGATGTACATCCTATCAACCCTATTGAAAGAAGGGATTATAGAATTTATTGATGTATTAATATAACTACATCCCATCAGAAATGTGTAGGAGTATTTTCTTTTCTTTGGGAATTTAGGTTATCTGTACTTAACAGGTTTTAGAACTCACCTCTTCAATTCCAAATGTTAATCAATTTTGAATATTCACCAAAAGCCTTTCCCACTATCACCTCCTGGAGTTTTCTTTCGTGACTTTTTTGAAGATGCACAAGTAATTTCTGGAACTGCTTTAAATAGAATTAAATAAATGTTTCAAAAAATTGTAAACTTTAAAAATTAATTACACAAATAGAACTTGGGATCTTTATTACAAAGCACGTTGAAATAAACCGTTGATTTACGTCATAACCTTTTACATCCAATCAAAGCTATTTAGTTTAGAAACTGGATTCTAAAAGATTTTAATTAAAAATTATAAAACAATTTTATTTGCATTTATTTATTTTTTATTAAATGGAAAAAATTAAATAAAAATAAAATTAATAGCAACTAAAATATTAAAACAAAATTTTGGTAAATATAGAGGAAAGTCGTGTAATATGGGATAGTCGTGTAATATGGTATAGTCATGTAATATGGGATTCCGAGGTTTTGGCTAAGTTTATATTTTAAAGTACATCCGATGCGTTTTGAACGTTGTTTAATTCATGCGGGTGTGTCGTGAAGGACGTTTTTTAATTCTTCACTACATATTTCGATGTACATTCTATCAACCCTATTGAAAGAAGGGATGATAGAATTTATTGATGTATTAATATAACTACATCCCATCAGAACTATGTAGCTATAAATAAATAAAATAAAAGTGAATTGGAATTTTATTTGTTTTATTTATAAACTAACTAAAATATTTTATTGAATTATGTTTATTTTTCTTTAAAGTATTATATTAATTGAATATTATATTTTTTCAAATTTGTATAAAGACCTGCGTGGTTCTAAATCTCTGAACTAGACTAAACTATATTTTGAAGTTGAGAAAGACCCTACAGCTTTAAGAAAAAGTTGTCATTACCCAAGCCATCACCTTGTTCAGTCATCAAATGATAATCTTATAAAACTTCATTGGCTTCCTATTGATTTTTGAATATTTTTAAAAATAGTTATCCCTACATTTAAAATTCTTCAAACTTCAATACCGTCATATCTCAGCAAACTCATAACCAACAAAACATCAAACAAACAACTGCGTTCATCTTCATATCTTTTCCTCAACCAAGAATCCACTAAAAACAACATCTCAAAAAGAGCTTTCCGTCACGCAGCTCCAACAACTTGGAATGCCCTTCCACCTGCACTTTGAAGCATCAACCAATTTTCGACTTTCAAAGCCAAACTGAAAACTCATTATTTTAACTTAGCTTATCACTCATAATAATTACTCCATGCTACTCTTTGCTTTCATTTTTATGACATTACTATTATAATTAGTTTTATTTATTTATTGCATTACGACGTAGTGAGAGCGCTTCAATAGCGTGCCGGGGCGCTATTCAAAAACGTCAATTATTCTTTTTTTTCTTTATTATTATTATACAGTTTTATTGGGTTTTTTTCATTTCTGTAAAAAATATTGTTTTTATTTTTGAAAAATTAAAAAAATAATACAAGTTTTATAAAAGGTTGTTGCTTTTTTATTAATTTAAAATTCAAAAATAAAAAATAATATAGGTTTTATAACGTCTTATTGCTTTTTTATTAATTTCAACCGCCTATCTCATGTTACACGATTATTTGAAGAAAAAAATGGTTAATATAAAAAAATTAATATAATTAATTTTAACAATGACATATCATTATGACTGATTAGAGTATGTACTAATAAAGTTTTGAATATTCTTTCACTAAAATTGTAAATGGTATTTCATATTACCCTACTTTCCTCTAATAAGATGCTTTGTTAGTTACTTAGTTGTGTTTTTTTATCTCTTTATAATTATCATAATATAAGTAATACAAAAATTGATCAAAATACATAAAGGCGCTTCCTACAATAGGTTCTTTAATTTATAAATATAAATTTCTGAATTGTTGAGAGTTAGGAGATAATTGGTTTGTTTCTACGCGTTTTTTAATAGAGATCCAAAATTGGTTTCAATGAAAATTTAAATCTTTAATTTTTATTAATAAATAATGAATAATTTCGAATTAAATTTTTATGATAATTGTTCATCACTAACATCTTCCATTTCTACAGCTTTCCCATCCACCCTTTCTATCTGTTAAATTAGATAACTTTTTGTAAATATTTTTTTGAAAGATTAATATTTAATTTTTCTAAATAAAAAATAAAAATGACATTTGCGAATAGCTCTTCAGATTATTACTCTTGTGGATTCCTGTTTAAATCTCAGAAATTATTTATTTTTTACTTTTGAAAGTTTAAACCTATTTAGATAAATTAAAAATTATAAATCTTTGATTTTATATTTATTTTATTTGAATTAATAAAAAATTACAAATATTTAATTTTAAAAATATACGGATTAGGGTTAAGGTTAGGTTTAGGGTTAGGGTCAAGTTTAAGGTTGGGGTTAAGGTTATGGCTGGGGTTAATCTGAAAATTAGAATTAATAAAATAAAATCAGTCAAATCGTGTAACGCATAATTAACGCGTATTGAATGAAAAAAGCTTAATAAATGGCTAAAAATGGAATATATTCATTTCAGACAAATTTAAAATAACTTGAAATTATTTTTTCATCTTTAGGCATTTTATTAACCTCTTTTCATTCAATCTGCGTGAATCATGAGTTACACGATTTGACTGATATTTTAGGCCTTACGCGAAATGCCTGGTTACCGTTTTGACTGTAACATATATATTACTATATGTATATGGTGCAAACACTCTACGCCGAATATCATCTGAATGCTCTTTTATTTTTCGTAATGACATTGTATTTTTCTTAGAGACCGACCGAAACAGATATTTTTATTTCGGCGAAACCGAAATTAGGCCGAAATTAAAATCCCATTTTCAGCCGAAACCGAAATTGAGCCGAAATTGAATATCAATTTTCGGCCGAAACCGAAATTAAACCGAAATTGTAATCAGATTTTCGGCCGAAACCGAAATTTTTTTCAACTTTTATTAAAAATGAAAAAATAGTATTTAACGATGACAATGCCAGTTTAATAAGTAAACCCAAACAAGCGTATATTTTAAGCCAAAAAATAAAATTTGTTGTTGTTGACAGGCTTTGCTTTGGTCAGACTGACATTTTGTAAAAAACTTCCAAATAGGATTCAACGACATTCTCACAATTTATTTTTGAATTAATTAATCGAAGCCAAATCTTCTCGTTCTTTCGACTTATATATAGTGTTTTTCAAAGCATGGATATCTAGAATTCCACATGCTTGTATATCTTATTCGAATAATGTGTGTGTGTGTGTGTGTGTGTGTGTGTGTGTGTGTGTGTGTGTGTGTGTGTGTGTGTGTGTGTGTGTGTGTGTGTGTGTGTGTGTGTGTTTGTGTGTGTGTGTGTGTGTGTACCTCTAATAAATCGACCCTCTGGATCATTGCCAAAGATGCATTTAACTTTCCCATCACATCTAAAAGATATCTAATAGAGATGAGAATCGAACCCAAACTTAATAATTCGAGTTCGATTGAGGATATACAGATACTTACTTTTGACAATAACATATTTTAAACAAATGTTTTAAGAAATATAATTTTCTTACAAAAAGTTTTGTTAAATATCATCATTGAACGTATGCCAATTACTTAAATTTCAAATACATGATTGTTGTTCCAGATGCTTGTATATGTTATTCGAATAAGTAGTCTGATGACACCCATAAATCAATCAACCACGATAACTAATAGATATCTAATAGAGAATCGAATCCGAACTTAATAGTTCGATTGAGAATACAGATATATCAGATAAACTACATAAATTAATAACAATTTCGGTTTTTCGGTAAATATGAGATCCATTTCGGCCGAAACCGAAATTGAGCCGAAATTAAAAAATTATTTTCTAAAAAAATTTCTAGAAACCGAAAAATTGCCGAAATTGTAAAATTAAATTCGGCCGAAACCGAAAAATTGCCGAAACTAAGAAAATTGGCAATTTCGGCGCCGAAACCGAAACCGAACCGAATTTCGGTCGGTCTCTAATTTTTCTATTTAAAAAAAAAATTTACTAATAACAAACATTTAAAAAAAATTATCTTTAAATCAATAGAGTGTTTTCAAATACAATTTCTACAAATTCAAATAAATTCATCGAGCTTTTTATGTGTTTTTTAATGTGCAACTGAAGAAGCTATGATCAAAAACACTCGACAAAAATAATTTTGCAATTAAAATAAAAACTTCTTAGAGCGCAAATAATTTTTTACCACAGTACTTGTGTGAGTTGGTTTGGAAGCAACGCAACTGAAATTCTTCATTTAACGTTCATTGATGAAAAAATTTTTCATTGAAAATACTATTATTATATATTAAGTGGTCAAAGTGTTAGAATGAATAACTAACCTTTCAAATACTCTTTACAATTCAATATATCTATATTAATAGGTTAATAATAAAAATGCATGTTTAAATTTGTATTAAAAAGTATAGATTATTTACTATAGAACCATACCATTATGGTATTAAAGCACAGCATTTTTGAGATAATTTTACTTTTACTTTTTTTATCATTATAAAAATTTAAACTCAAGTATATTAGAATTACAACTTATTTTCATATATAAAGAGACACCTGTAAATAATAAAAAGATTGGCATAGCAACGAGTGTGAATAGGATAATAATGTTTTTGAAGATATATAATAATTTCTACAACGATTTTTTTTAAACAATTAAAAACAATTTTTAATGACATTAAAAAAATATTTAGTATGAAAATGATCCAATGAAAAGTTTTGCGATTTGAATTCACATTTAGATAGATAGCTCAATGTATTATTTATTTTGTAAAACGGTCAACTTGTTATAATTTAAATAATTTTTAAATAACATTTTTTGAAGATTTAATCAATTATTTCAAACGATTCATTAATAATTGTTGAAGTTGTTTTTTAAAGCTGAAAATCTCATCACTATTACTTTGTTCAAAATAACTCAATGAAATGAGTGACTTTATGGCTCCAAAAATTAACTCTGAGACGTCATCAACAAGAGATGATTCAGTTGATGAGTATGAGCTGGTAAAAAGAATTCCTTTCAAGTTTTATCATAGAAAGAATGACGTTTATATTAGCCAGCAGAGCTGCTTCAACTCACAACTAAAGAAGGTGAAAAAACTTTTTGAAGGTGGTGAAAAAGAAGTGTTTCTGCATGGCTTAGGGGCAGCAGTAGAAAGGGTGGTGAATTTGGCTTTGGAGATCGAAGAGGAGGCATCTCCCTTACTCAACATTGCTGTCACTCATGATTCTATGCAAATGATAGATGACATGAAGAGTCTTCATGAGTTAGGAAAAATCAGAACTAAGTATAGACATACACCTGTCATACACATCAGGATTTACAAGATGGACCACATACCTCTGGCTTCATCTACTCATCCGATAAGACATTCTCTCAAAAAGCAGCTCAAAAAGAAAAACAGATCTATAGATAAATGATAATGATTCTCTTTTAATATGACCATCAGAATTTTTCATTTGAAGATAATTACTTGTCATCTTTATTTCATTATGAAATTGAACTTAGTTTAGTTAAGGGTAGTTAACCACTTCATGTCTTTTGATCGGTATCACAGCTTAATAAAAGAAATATTATGTAATTATATATCATTATATATCGATTTTTAAGAGAACAGTTTTATTAATTGAATATTATTTGTTACATTTTTTTATTCAACTTATAGAAAATTAATAAAAGAATTATTTTGACAATTTTTTTAGTTAAATTATAATTGAAGATCCAGAACTCTAAAATATGACAATTTATGAATATTTAAAATTTAAATAAAAGTTTAAGAGTTGGTGTTTTTAACGTTCAACATATTTTTTCCGCTTCAGGGACAAACATACGTGTGAGTGTTGGTGGTAATTGTGGTGATGTGCTGGTTTGTTTGTGTATGTGTGTGTGTGTGTGTGTGTAAGGGGGCAACCAGCCAAAAATGCTGTGGGGGGCTCAACTTTAATAATAATAATTACATTATTTACCGCAACTGTTGTGTTTTGCAACATCAATTTTTATATTTAATACCGAGTTTTTTTTAACATATTTTGTACAATAAATTTTAAATTTTAATTTCATAAGTTAAATTTCAAATTTTTAACTTTATATATTTATAATCTTTTGTTTTCTGTTCACATTTAAAATTTCTCAAAACAATCTTTCTTCGCATAGATAATTTTTCAATTTTTTCATTCGATTTTAGTATTTTTATACAAATTTAGTCCTAATGTCAGGGTGAGAAGAGGGTTAATACTTGAATTAATTTTTTATATATTCAAAATAACTTTTAAAAGGTTTCCAATGCTTTTAAAAATCAATGGTGCGTTTTCGCAACTTTGACGTAATTATTACGTCGTAATATGATATCATATGATTTTTATTAAACCTAGTCATTCATTACAATTGTTATTATAAAAACAATAAAATTATTAATTTAATGTTAATGTATTATGAAATTTATAAAATTAAAATTAAAAGTTGAATTATGTAGATGAATGTTGATTTTTATATTTCGAAAAAAAATTTCAAACCGCAAATGCTTCAAACTAGAAAATTATTGAAGAAAATATTATTTGTAACCTCTCATAGGTTGATTATAAAATTAAAATAAATATAACATTCGTCGCAGTTTCGTCTTTGCAACAGCACGATAGTTTATGAGTGCTGTTGTAATTCACTTCAAATAATTTGCTTTGTTGTAATTAAAATAATATTTATTATTATTATAACTAATAAAATAATTAAAAGTCATAATTTTATCGAACTATTTTCAATTGAAATTTGTTTCTGTTTTAATAAATGTGGTTTGAATCAATTTTTTTAATGATTTATTACTGCACATAGGTATGTCACGCTTCCCGCTCATGTTGCGTTTTCGCAACATTTTGCCCCATTAAAACTTATGAAATAATTGTTTTCAATTTTGCTTGAGTTGTTATTATAACCATATAATACAAGTCTAAATGTAAAAATCATGTTAACTTTTTTTTTCGGGTAAATGGGCTAAATAAAAACTACCAATTATAATTGATAAAGAATTTAATTAGTTTATTAATGATACAAAAGAAAAACTACAAACTATGTTGCTTAGTATTCTTAGAGTTACGTCATCATTTTTAAACTAAGGTAAAAAGTAAAAAAATAAGTTTGATATGAGATCCTAAACAGTCTATAAGTTTTTAAAATATTTAGTTTCAACTAAATTTTGATGTCTTATCAGTAAAAAAATAATTTTTCGATCAGTTTGTTAAAATCTTTTCATCATTTCATTTACTAGAAGAAGTGCAGTAGCTGTTTTGGTAGCAGATATTCTCAAACAAGCTTTGCAAACGACGAGCAGAACAGTTGTCCTAAGATGAATTTTAAAATGCCGAAATTTAGAAAATGTTCTTTCTGCATCTTATGAAGGAACTGGCAGAGTCAGAGCAACATCGAGCAAATAATGCAACTCGGACTGAAGGCTTGTGGCTAAAAAGAGTTCTTGCAGATCGATACATGCAATGAGATCAGACTGATCCGCACGTAAACTTGATGTGTTGATGTGATTTTGAGCTGTCTTTGCACAGTTTCAGCATCCTTTCCATGAAGGTTGAATAATTCTGAGAGCTCGGAAGTTATTTTGTCTATCTGCGTTATTCTTTATATACTTGTCATGGCTGGAAAAATTTACATATGAAAAGTGTAAAGATTTAAGAGTGTAGTTAAGGTCTAGTAGTGCTCTATTTCTTCTCAGAATTTGTGACATGTTAGTGTTATTTTGGTGGGATCTCTATGTTCTGTCTTGATATATGAAATGTTTGTGAGATAAAGACCCAATAGCCATCCAAATAAAATATCCTTGTCCTATGGCATATTGAAAAATCTATTCCCCCCCCCCCCCCACTAAAAAAACTCATCGATTTTCGAAAAATTGTGAGACCCTTAGAATAGGTCTGGGAGGGGCTTGAGCCACTGTGTGTGTGTGCATGGGGGGTGGCCAGGTGAGCCACGGCTAGAGGTCGGACATGGACGATTTTACATTCCCAGTCCCGTCCCGTTCCCGAATTTTGTTTTCCCGTCCCGTCCCGTCCCGTTCCCGAAATTCTTTTTCCCGTCCCGTCCCGTTCCCGATGGACCATCAGAATTTTGATTCCCGTACCGTCCCGTTCCCGCAACTCGATTCCCGGTCCCGACCCGTTCCCGAAACTTTTTGACCCGGTCCCGACCCATTTCAACAACAAAAATTTTGTTTATTTATTTATTTTTGCTGTCGTTTTCACCGGTCCCAAAGTTGCTAGTCCTAACATTTCTTAAAGTTCATTATTTGAAAATCAAAAAATTTTTATTTTAACAAAATAAAAAAACACGATTTAAATTTAAAATATTTATTGAAATTAAAGTATTGAAGTTAGTCATTGTTTTTGAGTAATTTAATAAAGTCTTTATTGCTTTTAACACGGGTTGAACCGTCAAAAGTTTTAGCTTTCAAATCTTGGGTCTGAAGTTAAATGACCACATGTTGACAAATTCCGTTCACAGGGAATAGAGCTTGCAGGTATACTAAACAAAATTTTGGCTTCTTCTTGTAGTATTGGAATTTTTTTACTCCAATAGATTTAACATCTTAATAATCTTCAATTTTGGTGGGACGTAATTGTGAATATTTGTAAAATTCATCCTCTTCTGAATTTTTTCCCTCGTTCATTATTATTACTTCCTCAATAATGTTAGAAATATTTTTTTATACAACATTCTTATTCTCCAAAACTGCATAAATAAAATCATTCGTATAATTTGATAGTAAAAAAATTGTATTATAATTTTTTCGTTATAAAAACTAACATATAGGGTATAAATAACCATAATTTGTTTTATTTCCTCAATGTCACTGGAGCTTTGTCTGGTTGTACAAAATAGAATTAAATTTTATCTAATAAATTTCTTGGTATTTATTTTTTTCTATCCCAAACTCTTTCAATATTATTCTTCTATACTGGGGATGCAACAGACATGCTGCCACATGAATAAGATTAATGGGCATCTTCTCTTTTGTCGAAATGATCAACTGAGCATTCAAATGGAAATTCATAATTCAAATTCAAAGTATTAATTAATAAAATAAAAATAATATAACTGACCAGTTTGATTTCATCTGACAAGTTTTCATCATCACCCATTTGTATTCCCGTTTTTCCCGTTCCCGTTTTTTCCCGTTCCTGATTTGAATGTTGATTCCCGTTCCCGTCCCGAAAACCTATTCCCGGTTCCCGACTTTTCCCGTCCCGAAATTAATTTTCCTTCCCGTTCCTTCGGGAGTCCCACAGGTACCCGCGGGTACCCTGTCGGATCGGGTACCCGGTCCGGCTTCTAGCCACGGCCTACCCAATATTTAGAGCTAATGGGTCACAATGTATTTGGCCACCCAAAAATCGACTAATAATCATTTGGGAAAATGGTTATAGGGGAAATGCACACCAAAGAAAACGCGCTGCATGTGTTAAATGCACATTTTCTTTTGCACATGATCTGCGTTTTATCCATTTTATTTTTACCTTTTAAAAATTGATTTTTTATTTTATCGATATTGATTTTCTAAAATCAGTTAAATAAATTGTTATATTTTAAAATCAGTTTAAAAAATTGTTATGTTTTAAAACCAGTTAAATAAATTGTTATGTTTTAAAATCAGTTAAATAAATTGTTGTTTTAACTTTTTTTCCCATTTTTCAAATTTTTTATACATTTTTTTTATAATTTTAAAAGAAAAAAATATTTTTATAGGTTTCTGCAAATAATTAAATAAATTTTGATATTTTACTTTTTTGAAATCTTTCTGCTTTTTACCCCATCAATCCGCAGAATATAACGCGCAAAATCAAATGTGCATTTACCACATGCAGCGCGTTTTCTTTGGTGTGCATTTCCCCTATAACCTACAAACAACAAGTAGTATATACTATATCTATGATTAAAATTTATTTAATTATTTGCAGAAACCTATAAAAATATTTTATTTATTCTAAAATTGTTTAAAAAATGTTTACAAATTTTGAAAAATTGAAAAAAAAGTTTAAAAAAACAATTTATTTGACTGATTTTAGAAAATCAATATCAATAAAATAAAATATCAATTTTTAAAAGGTAAAAATAAAATGGATAAAACGAAGATCATGTGCAAAAGAAAATGTGCATTTAACACATGCAGCGCGCTTTCTTTGGTGTGCGGTTTATCTACAACCTGGGAAAATGTTTATTCAATCAATCAAATCAATTTCTATAGCGCTCTTTCCTCAAATTCAAGAGCGCTCGTAAATAAATTTGTTAAAAAGATATGTCTTCAGATCCTTGCGAAAAGTAAATAATGATTTAGAAGGAGTTAAATAAGGAGGTAATGAGTTCCAAATATATGGACCTGGATAATGTGATGATAAATAGGAGTACGACTAACGATTCTAGCTGCATAATTATAATGGTTTTAAAGTGCTTTCAAGTAAATTATAATAGAGTGAATTACAATAGTCAATTCGAGATAGAAAAAGTGCAGAAATCAATCAATCAATCACATGCATTTATATAGCCCTTTTTGTCTAATTCAAAAGCGCTTTTCAAATAAATTGGTTAAATAATACGGTTTTTAGACCACTACCAATTATGTATATATATCAATTTAAATATATAAAAAACAAACAATCAACCTCAATAGTCCAAACTCACCCACACCACCATGACAATCACCGCCAAAAAATCACTATCTCCACCAATAAAAAATTCAATCATCACCACAATACCAACACTTGTACCACAGCACAATCATCACCACATCATCCTCAAAACCACAAAACACTATCCTCATTCTTCTCAATTTTCTGTCTTGCCACTGGTGCCGAGACTGCGATAGAGGGTGAAGGAGAAGTCTTTGCCAGCACTGGAACTGCTGCTGCTATGGAAGGTTTTTTTTTTATGTCGCAGCTCACTTGATTCCCTGCGGCCATCTTGGTCTGCTGCGCCCATTCCTTGATAGATTCAAAAACAACCAACATTCGCACAAAAAACATTCTAATTAATTAAATGTAAATTTTATTTAGACTTAAGATTCTAATATTTTAATATACTATTCCCAAAACCGTTTATTCCACAAATTTATTTGAGCGGCTAACCAAAGAAACTAACATCTTTAAAGAAGGGTCATCTAAGTAAGGTAATAATTGTCTAATATGTCTGAGAAGAAAATAGCAAGATTTAGTAACTGATAGAATTTGGTTTGATAAGGTTAATTTTGAGTCAGAAATAAATCCTAAGCTACGACTATGATTAGATGGAACAATAGTATGAGAGGAAAAATTACATGGATCATTAATTAGTTAACCATTTTTATAAAAAAATATAAGTTCAAATTTTAGTGTATTCAATTTTAAAGACATTGAGCTAGACCAGTTTTCAATAGATAATAGACATAAACATAGTCATGTGTAGAAGATTCGTTCTGACAGTCTGTCCTTCATCTGCAGAGCTCATTGCCTTGTGAAGTAGGTAGCCAGTGGGTGCTTGCAAGCTGTGCACTGGTGCTCAATTTGAAGCCCTGGCACTTCTTCCTTTTAAAATAAGTTTTTATTGTAGTCCTTTAGACAGTTATTGGTTCAAGATTTTAATTCCGAGAGCAAGATTTGGCAAGCGATAAATTTAAAAACAAAAAAATATGGAAAGATATATATTATAATAATTATTATTATTTGAAGTTTAAAAAAACTAAATTATTGGATCAGAAGACAAACTATTTAACAAAATCATTTAATGTACAACACTATTCAAGGCTCTAACTTATAAAAAAATTTTAAACTATTTTATTAGAAACTAGTTTATTTAACTAAACCATATATTTTTTTACTCATCCTGTATCTAAAAAAAGTATATACCAACATTTTAACAAGAAGCTAATATGCAAGGACTTGCAAACTATTTATGTGTTGAATTTTATCGGACTCTTGTGTTTTTTGTCTTGTTTCGCGAAAGGTTCATTTTATGCCTTTTGAAAGTGTCAGAAACCTAGGAGTTTATCTCAACAAATACCTCACCATGACGACACACATCAACAAGATGACTCAAACCTGCTTTGCTTCTTTACGCCAAATACGATCCATAAGATGGTTATTGACCAGCAGTGGCGCAACCAGGGGGAGGGGCTGGGGGGGGGGAGCTCGAAGGATCTCGCAATTTTTCGAAAATCGATGAGTTTTTTTGGTGGTGGAGGGAAGGGGGGGTAATCAATTTTTTCAATATGCCATAGGACAATGATATTTTCTCTGGATGGCCATCGGGTCTTTATCTCACGAAACATTTCATGTATCAACACAGAACATAGAGATCCCACCAAAATAACACTAACTTGTCACAAATTCTGAGAAAAAATAGAGCACCACTAGACTTTAACTACACTCTTAAATCTTTACACTTTTCATATAAACATTTTTCCAGCCATGACACAGATAGACAAAATAACTCTCGAGCTTTCAGAATTATCCAACCTTCATGGAAAGGATGCTGAAACTGTGTAAAGACAGCTCAAAATCACATCAACACATCAAGTTTACGTGCAGATCAGTCTGATCTCATTAATAATAATAATAAAAAAATTCATTTATATAGCGCTAAGGCACGAAACAGAAGCGCTCTTTGTCAGGTACTTAGTGGAATTTTATATTTATCATCTTATTTAGATTGTTGTTCTTGTTAAGATGATCACTCTCGATGAGCTGAGAGAACTCATTGAGGAAGTTTGTTGTGATTGGGCCAGGTGGTCTGTAAATTACTGTGATGTTGATTGGGGATTTAGTGTTGATGATTTTGACTGTGAGGTGTTCGAATTCAGCGAATTTGGTCGTGGCGATACGTTAGCAGGTGACATCATTTGTGTGCACAAGTGCAAGCCCACCACCTTTTCTTCCAGTCTCACGATGCTGATGGACTACTGAAAAACCTGGTGGACATAGGTCATTCTTGACTGCTGATGGGGCTTAAGCTGAGATCCATGTCTCAGTGATGGCCATGATGTCAATGTGATGTTGAGAGATTGTGTCGAGAAGTAGGGAAGCTTTGTTGGGTAGTGATTTTGGAGGAGAGAAAAGTCGTGTTGTTGCGAATTTCTATTAATTGATTAGGAGAATATTTCATTTTGGTGATGTGATGTTGAGCGATAATGATAATCGGTGAGGAATCGCAGGAATGGAGTATTTGTGAAATAAAATTAACTCGAGACGACTGAGAATAAATAAACCAAAGGAAATACTGCAAAAAAAGTTAGCTAAAGTTAATAAGTTAATAAAATATCCACTAAGAACGAGACAAAAATAAACACGCCATGTTTAAAGCATAGACGTGAGATTGCATGTATCGAACTGCAAGAACTCTTTTGAACCACAAGCCTTCAGCCCGAGTTGCACTATATGCTCGATGTTGTTTTGAGTCTGCCAGTTACTTCATCAGATGCAGAAAAAGCAATTTCTAAACATCGGCTTATTAAAATTCATCTTAAGACGACTGTTTCTGCTCTTCGTTTGCAAAGCTTGTTTGAGAATATCTGCTACCAAAACCGCTACTGCACTTCTTCCAGTAAATGAAATGGTAAAAAAAAAATTTCAAACTGATCGAAAAATTATTTTGTAACCGAGAACACATCAAAATTTAGTTGAAACTAAATATTTCAACAAAAATTATAGACTGTTTAGGATCTCATATTAAACCAATTTTTTTACTTTTTACCTTAGTTTAAAAAATGATGACGTAACTCTAAGAATACTCTGCAACTTAGTTTGTAGTTTTTCTTTTGTTTCATCAATAAACTATCTAAATTTTTTATCAATTATAATTGGTAGTTTTAGATTAGCCCATTTACCGCCGCTACCCGAAAAAAAAGTTAACATGATTTTTACATTTAGACTTGCATTATATGGTTATAATAACAACTCAAGCAAAATTGAAAACAATTCTTTCACAAGTTTTAATGAGACAAAATGTTGCGAAAACGCAACATGAGCGGGAAGTGTGACATACTTATGTGCGGTAAGAAATCATAAATAAATTGATTCAAACCACATTTATTAAAACATAAATATATTTCAATTGCAAATAGTGCGATAAAATTATTACTTATAATTATTTTATTAGTTATAATAAAAATAATTATTATTTTAAATACAACAAAGCAAATTACTTAAATTGAATTACAACAGCACTCATAAACTGTCGTGCTGTTTCAAAGACGACATTGACGACGAATGTTATCTTTATTTTAATTTTATAATCAACCTATGAGAAGTTAAAAGATTATATTTTTTTCAATAATTTTGAAGTTTGAAGCATTTGCGGTTTGGAATTTTTTTTCGAAATATAAATATCAACATTCATCTACAAAATTCAACTTTTAATTTTAGTTTCATAAATTTCATAATACATTAACATTAAATTAATAATTTTATTATTTTTATAATAACTATTGTAATGAATGACTAGGCTTAATAAAAATCATATGAAATCATATTACGTCAAAGTTGCGAAAACGCACCATTGATTTTTAAAAGCATTGGAAACCTTTTACAAGTTATTTTGAATATTAAAAAATTAATTCAAATATTAACTATCTTTTCACCCTGAAATTAGAACTAAATTTGTATAAAAATACTAAAATCGAATGAAAAAATTGAAAAATTATCTAAGCGGGGAAAGATTGTTTTGAGAAATTTTAAATGTGAACAGGAAATAAAAGATTATGATTATTAAAATGAAAAATTTTTAAATTTAACATTTACAATTTATTGTACAAAATATGTGAAAAAAAACTCGGTATTAAAACAGCAAGAAAATATAAAAATTAATGTTGCAAAACAAAATAGTTGCAGTGAATAATTATTTTTTTAATACTAAAGTTGAGCCCCCCCCCCCCAGCTTTTTGGCTGGTTGCGCCCCTGTTGACCAGGGACTCACTGAGAACATTGGCTTCTGCTTTGGTTCTCAGTCGAATTGACTATGGCAATATCATTCTTACTGGGTTGCCAATGACACAGCTGCAGAAAATTCAGTCTATAATCAACACCACAGATAGGCTCATAACAGGTGCTAGAAAGTATGATGACATCAGCCCTGTTCTCAAGGAGCTCCACTGGCTTCGTGTTGAAAACAGAATAAATACAAAAACATCTTGTTAATGCACAAGTGTCTGTCTAATGAGTGCCCAGATTATTTGTCGAGTAGTATTGTCATGAGAGCAAGTCTTCCCCAGAGAGAAAGACTCAGTTCTTCCAGGTCAAAAGATGTAGTTCCACAGAGCTACAAACTCAAGTATGCAGGTGCAAGAAGCTTTTTTGTCGCAGCGCCGACTCTTTGGAATAGTCTTCCCAATAGACTCAAACCCCCGAGCTCGACCGCGACATTAAGCCGTTCCCTGAAAACGTACTTGTTCGACCGATCAAAATAACTTACAAATTTACTGCTCATTTTTCATTAATCAATCTCTTGCTTCCCAATTTCATCTTTATTTTCTTTATTTATACTAATGGTCAATAATAATGTTAAAATAAATAATAATAATAATAATATTATACATATATATACTTTTATCTTAAATTTATTGTTTTTATTATTTCAGTTTTAACTTAAAAAAAATTTATTTTGTCTATTTAAATAAATATATATATATATAGAAATGATTATATTGTTAAATTTCAATAATTTACTTTACCTATACTTACCATTTATTCATCTATCATTATTAATATTATTATCCAATTTTCCATAACTAAGTGGTCTTGAAGCCCGTCCGGGTTTACGCCACGTTAATAACACTCGTCGTTGTATTGTATTGTATTGTATTATGGTTGAAGGCTTAATTCATTAATTGATATATTAAACTTTGTTTAAACTAGGAAGCGTTTCCTCACACAATCCACTCAACCGAAAATACCAATTAAAAAGTTGAAAACGTCCTCTCGTCTGATGTTATTATGGACGAAGTTGATACCAATGACCACACTGATTGTCCAGATGATATGTTGTTAAGCGATTGACAAACATGATGTTAGCAGCCCAAGAAGATTTTTTAGGACTGTACAGTCTAAATTGTTTTGGCCAGAAAGCGGAAATACTGGCGGCATGTCTGATTGACGTTATGACACGATGCCAACTGTCCTTCAGTGAACTACATGGTCAAGGTTACGACGGAGCCAGTGCAATGTCCGGAGCAATTTTTAGAGTAGCTCAGCGGAGGAAGGAACGCTCACCAAATGCTCATTTCGTCCATTGTCTGGCTCAGGGTAAACGCACAGACATGTTGAGAGACGTGCAAAGTCAGTTCGAATACAATGAGAACGAAGAGCAGCACATCTCGGCTCCAGTGACACAGGTGACGGTGAACAGTTTCAGTTTGATGATATAAAAGCATTCCAGCGTTCTCACTATCACGAAGATGTAGATTCGCTATATAACACGATCAGCTGGCATCTTGACGACCAATCTTTAGATCGAGCCAGAACGCTAGAACAGTTGCTTCGATCAGCTACGGTGGGCCTGCAGATAGACAAAAACCTGCTGAAAAAAGTCGTTTGTCTTCACCCACATCTCAACCGCATCAATCTCAAAAGTGAACTCGCTCTTCTGTCACATAACAACATTGCAGATAACATTCCGGCGATTATTGCTTGGTTTCACGATGCCGATGTGAGACGTGACACTCACAAAACCATTTATTCAGCAGTAGCAACCCTGGCAGGTTTCCTAGCACCACTTCGTCATGTAAACGTTCGTTCTCCGGGCTGCGACGACTAAAAACGTATTTACAATCGACAATGAGACAGAAAAGACTGAATTCAATCATGATGTCAAATGTGCACCTTGACTTGATGGACAGTATTAGCATTGTGTCAGTGGCAAATGAGTTTGCCAGTCTTACGTAAAAAACTATGGACATTTTTCATGATTTCTGATTTTTTAATGTAATGTTTGAGAGTGACTATTTAAAATTTTATGTAATATAAATCATTATATTTTCAGTATTATATTTTTGACTTCTGAATATAATTTTGAGTAAATTTTGAATATTTTCAATTTTATATAATATGAATAATTATACCACACGCCACACGCAATTTTGATTATCATTTTGTACAAATTAATAAAAAATTTCTCACTAAACTGTCGCCCATTGAGTTGAAAATTTGAAAAATTGAAAGGGGATGATTATAGGGAAAAAACGAACACAGGCCCCATTAAAGGCAAGGCTATTAATTAACCAAATTTGCCATGTTGGCCCATTCAATACTTTGCTCGTGGTGCCCCCTATGATTTCGCCCCATTTCAGTCACCCCAATATTATCACGCCTCCTTGAAAAAATTATAGTTTCTCAACATATTCACCCTTGCTTCAATCACCCATCAGTAAACCCCATTCTTAATGATCAATTCGCTTTTCGCACGACAGGATCACCTACTTCTGCCACCATTTCCATCACACCTATCATCACTTCACTTCTTAAAACTAACAGCCATGTTCACTTTATTGCTCTTGACTTTACTAAAGCTTTTGGCACTCTCACCTCCAATCTTGCACTTCTTCCTCTTGATGACAACATATACAACCTTTTCATTTCATTCCTTTCCAACCGATCACATTCCACCATTTATTTAAATCAACTTTCGAGTATCCTTCCCATCAACTCTAGCGTGGTCCAAGGTTTAGTTCTAGGTCCATCTGCCTTTATAATCAACGCCTCTTCATCTCAACCATATTACCTTTCTAATAAAATATTAAAATTTGCTGATGACACTTATCTCATTATTCTATCATCTAACACTCATACCATCCAATTAGAGCTTGACTCCTTCTCTAAGTGGGCCAAGCTCAGTAATCTTTCACTTAACATAAAAAAATCATTCGAACTCGTAGTCCACAATAGTCATAAACACATCACACCACCAGTTAAACAACGCACTAACAAACTCACTATCTTAGGTATCACCTTCACCGACACTCTCAACATTTCACCACACATAGATCATATTATCAAAAAATGCTCTCAAACTTTTCATGCCATCAAAACAATCCGTTCCCATGGACTTTTTGGTGCCAAACTCTTTGACATCACTGAGTCCCTTATCATCTCTCACCTTAAGTATGCAGCTCCTTCTTGGTCTGGTTTTACTAATCAGCAAATTATCAAGCAATTTCAGTCCTTAAAAAACTAATTAGACTTAAATTTCTTCCCTTTCACTACCCATCTATCACTTCTATTTTTAACACTTTAGACACTAAACTATTTTTTAAATATCCACTAACTGACCACGTTCTTCACCAAATTCTACCCTCTCTTCGACATCGACACATAACATAAGACCCCGTAAGCACAATTTCGATACACCAATATATAACACGTTTTAAAGCAAAACATTCCTCCCTCGTCTTCTGAAACATCTCATTCTATGATTTATATTTATATTATCATTCCTGATTTGTATTACTTATTTATTTATTTATTATCATATTCACCATATCCTTGGTCGAGTTGTTTGCTTTTAATCCATTATCATTTGCATTAGAATATAATAATTATCTTTTAGTTATTATATATTTTTAATGTGTATTGTTTTTCATCTTTAAATTTCAATCTGTTTCGCTTTCTCGATTTTATTTTGGTTTTTGTTCATCTTCTATTTTGGTATTTTTTGTAACATGGCTTGCGTCTGTCAAGCCGTGATGAATATAGATTATTAAAATATATATATATATATGAATATAATTTTGCTACCCTACTTTGAGCGAATAACAGCGAATTCCAGTATATATTCTTATAGGTATATATTTTTTTTTTGTCTATACTGTTCACAGCCTGACAGACGCAGGCCATGTTACAATGGTTCTTATGCGCCAAGGCGCCACTCCACACAACGTACACATCTCTCAATGCATACGTCGCAAACACCGCATCATATACACTAGGTATATGATAGTTCACGGTTGCTTGTCAAGGATTGAACTTGCGACCTTTAAGTTGCAAGTCCGACGTCTACCATCTAAGTTGCTAACTTTTTTTTTAAAAGAGCAGAATTTAAAGTCTGTGAATACATTTTAAATTTACTAATAAAGTAATAAAATTTTTTAAATGTTTAATTTTCTCTTGTTTATATTTTAAAAAAGAAAAAATCAAAGCTTTTTTTTAAATATTCAGATTTATTCACAAATTTATAAAAAAAATTGTTCGACGAGTTTATTTCGCGAAGAGTTTAATGCATTGCCGCATGGCAATGAAATGGTGATGATGGGAGTCATATCAAGGCAAGCACTTACAAATAGCATCCTGGCATTTTACAATTTCTGCTTGAAAATAATTCTCTCGTAGGCGAAAGCGGACGTTGTGTGGCGTGTGGTCGCTAGTTGCAGTTGCCGTGTCTTCGAAATCCCCTTTTGGGCAGCTCTTGTCTTTTTTTGAAGATTCATTTTTTGTTTTTGTGTTAATTGTTTTTTCTTTTTTAATTTTAGTGACACGTTTAATTTGAAAGTTTACTAATGAAAAAAGAATGACAGAAAATGACATAAGAGAAAGTCCGTAGGTAACAGGAAAAGAAGTCATATAGTCATAGGTGGTCATTTTGAGATGATAAAATTGAGAAAAAATTTAGATAAAAAATATTTATAAATATGAAATTTCCATAAACTTTATCTCTACTTCCTCTTCATTTGGTTATCACACCCAATTGTCCTTTTTTATGTTTATATATAAAACGGACTTTCTACATTTCTGACAAAAGTCAGGGTTGTTTTCGAATATTTTGAATTCGAAATAAAGTATTTTTTTAAACAAGAAAACATTTTAAATCGGTAAAATAAAACCATATATTAAAAAAATTAGTAGAAAATAAATTTAAATTGTTGAATTTTTGCTTTTGCATTCGAAATGAATTAACTATCTATTCAAAAAAACATTTTAAACCGGTAAAATGTTATGCGTAGAAATCTACCATACGAAAAATCTACTTGAATCAATTAATCAAATTAATTTCTATAGCGCTCTTTAATCAAATTTAAAAGAGCTGTAAAACGAATTCGTCCAACAAATATTTCTTCAGATCCTTACCAAACTTAAATAGTGAATTAGAAGTAGTTAAATGAAGAGGTAATGAGCTCCAAATAGATGGACCAGCATAATGAAAAGAACGCAGAAGAGTTATTAAAAGAAAATTAAAATAATGGTTTTGTATGGATTACTCCGATAAGGGTGAGAGATTAATGACTGGAGATACTGAGTTTTTTAATTCAAACATAAAGATAGAGATTTTAAATATGATCCTACATTTGATAGGGAGCCAGTGTATTAGAATGTGGTGATAAATATGAGTACGGCTAACGATTCTAGCTGCATAATTAAAATGGTTTTTAAGTACTTTCAAGTAAATTATAATAGAGTGAATTACAATAGTCAATTCGAGATAGAAAAAGTGCAGAAACTAACATCTTTAAAGAAGAGTCATCTAAGTAAGGTAATAATTGTCTAATAGGTCTGAGATGAAAATAGCAAATATCTTACGCAATAGGTGTTGCGGCTCCCGTATCTATTTATGCTGAAACTTTCGGCACTAGCAAATTAAGCAATGAACAAATTACTAAGCTAATAACACAGCATTTTGATATGCGTCCCGGCTGAATTATTAAACATCTTAAGCTTCGACGAAGCTTAGCTTCGTACTCAATGCTATCAAAAAACAGCTGCTTACGGTCATTTTGGTCGTGAAGACGAAAATTTTACATGGGAGCAATTAGATAAAATAGGGATATTGAGAGAGTAATTATTGACATTTATTTTTTAGCATATTATTGATATAATTAATATTCTTAGCAATAATCGGTCCAGCTTTAAACTCAAGAGCATATTTTGCTTTGATACTAGTTAAATGAGCGAAATTTTCTTATAATAATTTGTAAAAATAATATTTCTTGATCAAAATTAAAGAGGTAAAAATATTATTATGACTAAATAATATTTTTAGATCATTTATAGCAGTTATTTTAATACCTTGATCATCCTCATATATAAAATAACCATACAATACATAAGCTTGTATATAAGAATAATTATAGATTTTAATATAAGAAATATTGCTTATCAGTGGCAATATTTTATTTTCATACAATATATCAATCATTATCTCATTATCGATAATTGCTTCTTCGATAATAGCCTTTAAATTAGTAGCTTGTTTTTTATCTAATAAGTTTTTATCCCTGATTATCTGCAAAATAATCTCTTCATTTATACATCTAACCATGCTGAAAAACTTATCCCTGATATTTTATATTTCTTATTTGAAAGGCTGTAATCCCAAAAATAACCGATTTGAGCCGTTAACGAATTTCTCTTCTCTTGACCAAAATTAATTATCTTTGCAACTCCTAGCTGTTCATAAACGGAACAATCATATACGTAACCGTAATTTTGTCTTGTATGATATTTAGTAAAACTAGTAAGCATTATGCCATTTTTAAATTTAATCCCTTCAAAAATAGAAAAATTATAATACATCTTTTTAGAATCGAGATTATTAATTGAATGTCCAAAACTAAACACATTTTGGTTAAATATAGTAACAGAGTGAATATTTTTAGACATTCCCATTAATAAAGATATCTCTCCTAAAAAATCTTTTTTAAGTTTTTTACTCTTACTCATTAAAATTTTAGGCTGAATAGAAACAACAAAATCATTATCTTCAAATAGCTTTAATTTATAGTAAATAGACGCATCCGTGCTTATATTTTTTTCATTCAAAAACTTATCTTCTTTATATAAAAAATATACTCCTATATTTTGATTATCGGTAATTCCGTATTCTATAGTACTACTTACAAATTGCTCATCTTGATAAGAGGATAATTCTACTATCTTCTGTTCTAGCCTTTTTATTTGCCTTAAGATTTTTGCATGAAGGTTCGGTTTATCATTTACTTTTTCTAGATATTCTCGTAAGTAGACTAACCTCTCTCTTATGTATAAAACGGCTTCTGTTCTTTGCTTTTTCTCGTTTTTTGATATCTTATTAACCTTATTACCGCCTATAATATATCTATACCTCCCCTGCTCTAACAACCATGCCGAGGCATGCACTTTATTAATATCCAACATAATTATAAGGAATATTAGACAATAATATAACCTTGACACTTTTAATGCTTAAATTTAAAAAGCACACTATAACGACAATTATAGATTGAGTAAAGAGCAAATTTCAAAAATTAATTGAAGTAATGCAGAAGATATTATATTAATAGTTTAATTCATTAAAGATTGAGCTCCTTGTGAAAAATAACACTAATCAAATACCTTCTATTTTAAAAAATCCTTCAGTAACTCCTATTCCACTATCTATGAACAAGCTTAGTAATATTGGTTATAGAACTACTATCCCCGCTAAAGACGGCGGAGGAACGGTAACTTTTGAAGATAATGTAAATTTGGAAGGAAAATTCTTTCATATAGCTAAAGTTTCAAGCAATTATCATGCTATAATAAAAACTATCGGTAACGCTGAAAAGCTAATCCTAGAACCGCATAGTAGCCTTACGGTAACTGACCTTGACAATCAATTATTTGATAACCCAAGCGATGAAGTTATAGAAATAGACCTAATAGGGGAAACAAATCTATAAATATATTTATAATTTCTTAACTTTTTTAATTGAAATAACTTATTAGTAGTAGTTATCATACAACTTAAAATTCATTCAAAGAGGAAAATATGATATACGATTCAAGATACGGCAATGACCCAAGCCTTGGTCCTGTTAACGGAGCAATCCCAACAACATCAGGTACTTTAACTATAACAGAGACATCTAATACTTTTGACAGTAAAATAATAATTTCAGCTAATCAGCGTGTTACGCTTGAAAGCCTAGGTCATGCTGAGGAATTAATCTTAGAACCCCATAGTAGTGTTAAAGTAACCGATCTTAATAATTATGTATTTACAAATCCTAGTGATCAAAATAAGACAATCGTATTGTCAGGCGAAACTACTACTTTTGATGACCAAGACAATCTGTACACTTAAATTTAAGTGTGGATAGGTTTTAATGTCATTGCGAGAAAATTACGTTAGTAATTGACGAAGCAATCCAGTAAAAAATTCTGATTTACAGAATTTTTCTATTATTTTTCTGGATTGCCACGCTCCTTTCAGTCGCTCGGAATGACGATTTTGTATCCATGCAACAATGCCTACGCGGGAACGAAATAAAAAGAGCCCTATTATTAAGACTCAAGCAGCACTTGATTTTGTAGTTTAAATAATTCCGCCGCTCCTCCTTTAGCAAGCTTTAACATTGCTAAAAATTGTTCTTCGGAAAAAGGTTTTTTCTCTGCCGTGCCTTGTACTTCGATTAAATTACCGTTACCTGCAAACACAAAATTACTATCCACTTCCGCATCACTATCTTCTAAATAATCCAAATCTAGTATCGCCTCACCGATGAAGACGGTGAAGACGATGAAGAAGATGAAGACGATGAAGACGATGAAGACGGTGAAGACGATGAAGACGATGAAGACGATGAAGACGATGAAGACGATGAAGACGGTGAAGACGATGAAGACAATGAAGACGAAGAAGACGATGAAGACGATGAAGACGGTGAAGACGGTGAAGACGATGAAGACGATGAAGACGATGAAGACGATGAAGACGATGAAGACGATGAAGACGGTGAAGACGATGAAGGCGAAGAAGACGATGAAGACGATGAAGACGGTGAAGACGATGAAGAAGATGAAGACGATGAAGACGAAGAAGACGATGAAGACGATGAAGACGGTGAAGACGGTGAAGACGATGAAGACGATGAAGACGGTGAAGACGATGAAGACGAAGAAGACGATGAAGACGATGAAGACGGTGAAGACGGTGAAGACGATGAAGACGATGAAGACGGTGAAGACGATGAAGACGGTGAAGACGATGAAGAAGATGAAGACGATGAAGACGATGAAGACGATGAAGACGGTGAAGACGGTGAAGACGGTGAAGACGGTGAAGACGGTGAAGACGGTGAAGACGGTGAAGACGGTGAAGACGATGAAGACGATGAAGACGATGAAGACGATGAAGACGGTGAAGACGATGAAGACGATGAAGACGGTGAAGACGATGAAGACGATGAAGACGGTGAAGACGATGAAGAAGATGAAGACGATGAAAACGATGAAGACGATGAAGACAGTGAAGACGATGAAGACGATGAAGACGGTGAAGACGGTGAAGACGGTGAAGACGGTGAAGACGATGAAGACGATGAAGACGATGAAGACGATGAAGACGATGAAGACGGTGAAGACGGTGAAGACGATGAAGACGGTGAAGACGATGAAGACGGTGAAGACGATGAAGACGATGAAGACGATGAAGACGATGAAGACGATGAAGACGGTGAAGACGATGAAGACGATAAAGACGGTGAAGACGGTGAAGACGGTGAAGACGGTGAAGTCGGTGAAGACGGTGAAGACGGTGAAGACGATGAAGACGATGAAGACGATGAAGACGATGAAGACGATGAAGACGGTGAAGACGATGAAGACGGTGAAGAAGATGAAGACGATGAAGACGATGAAGACGGTGAAGACGATGAAGACGATGAAGACGGTGAAGACGATGGAGACGATGAAGACGGTGAAGACGATGAAGAAGATGAAGACGATGAAAACGATGAAGACGATGAAGACAGTGAAGACGATGAAGACGATGAAGACGGTGAAGACGGTGAAGACGGTGAAGACGGTGAAGACGATGAAGACGATGAAGACGATGAAGACGATGAAGACGGTGAAGACGGTGAAGACGATGAAGACGGTGAAGACGATGAAGACGGTGAAGACGATGAAGACGATGAAGACGATGAAAACGATGAAGACGGTGAAGACGATGAAGACGATGAAGACGGTGAAGACGGTGAAGACGGTGAAGACGGTGAAGACGGTGAAGACGGTGAAGACGGTGAAGACGATGAAGACGATGAAGACGATGAAGACGATGAAGACGGTGAAGACGGTGAAGACGATGAAGACGATGAAGACGATGAAGACGATGAAGACGGTGAAGACGGTGAAGACGGTGAAGACGGTGAAGACGGTGAAGACGGTGAAGACGGTGAAGACGATGAAGACGATGAAGACGATGAAGACGATGAAGACGGTGAAGACGATGAAGACGATGAAGACGGTGAAGACGATGAAGACGATGAAGACGGTGAAGACGATGAAGAAGATGAAGACGATGAAAACGATGAAGACGATGAAGACAGTGAAGACGATGAAGACGATGAAGACGGTGAAGACGGTGAAGACGGTGAAGACGGTGAAGACGATGAAGACGATGAAGACGATGAAGACGATGAAGACGGTGAAGACGGTGAAGACGATGAAGACGGTGAAGACGATGAAGACGGTGAAGACGATGAAGACGATGAAGACGATGAAGACGATGAAGACGGTGAAGACGATGAAGACGATGAAGACGGTGAAGACGGTGAAGACGGTGAAGACGGTGAAGACGGTGAAGGCGGTGAAGACGGTGAAGACGATGAAGACGATGAAGACGATGAAGACGATGAAGACGATGAAGACGGTGAAGACGATGAAGACGGTGAAGAAGATGAAGACGATGAAGACGATGAAGACGGTGAAGACGATGAAGACGATGAAGACGGTGAAGACGATGGAGACGATGAAGACGGTGAAGACGATGAAGAAGATGAAGACGATGAAAACGATGAAGACGATGAAGACAGTGAAGACGATGAAGACGATGAAGACGGTGAAGACGGTGAAGACGGTGAAGACGGTGAAGACGATGAAGACGATGAAGACGATGAAGACGATGAAGACGGTGAAGACGGTGAAGACGGTGAAGACGGTGAAGACGGTGAAGACGGTGAAGACGGTGAAGACGATGAAGACGATGAAGACGATGAAGACGATGAAGACGGTGAAGACGGTGAAGACGGTGAAGACGATGAAGACGATGAAGACGATGAAGACGATGAAGACGGTGAAGACGGTGAAGACGGTGAAGACGGTGAAGACGGTGAAGACGGTGAAGACGGTGAAGACGGTGAAGACGGTGAAGACGATGAAGACGATGAAGACGATGAAGACGATGAAGACGGTGAAGACGATGAAGACGATGAAGACGGTGAAGACGATGAAGACGATGAAGACGGTGAAGACGATGAAGAAGATGAAGACGATGAAAACGATGAAGACGATGAAGACAGTGAAGACGATGAAGACGATGAAGACGGTGAAGACGGTGAAGACGGTGAAGACGGTGAAGACGATGAAGACGATGAAGACGATGAAGACGATGAAGACGGTGAAGACGGTGAAGACGATGAAGACGGTGAAGACGATGAAGACGGTGAAGACGATGAAGACGATGAAGACGATGAAGACGATGAAGACGGTGAAGACGATGAAGACGATGAAGACGGTGAAGACGGTGAAGACGGTGAAGACGGTGAAGACGGTGAAGGCGGTGAAGACGGTGAAGACGATGAAGACGATGAAGACGATGAAGACGATGAAGACGGTGAAGACGGTGAAGACGGTGAAGAAGATGAAGACGATGAAGACGATGAAGACGGTGAAGACGATGAAGACGATGAAGACGGTGAAGACGATGGAGACGATGAAGACGGTGAAGAAGGTGAAGACGGTGAAGACGGTGAAGACGGTGAAGACGATGAAGACGGTGAAGACGATGAAGACGGTGAAGACGGTGAAGACGGTGAAGACGATGAAGACGATGAAGACGGTGAAGACGGTGAAGACGAACGATGAAGTCGGTGAAGACGATGAAGACGATGAAGACGATGAAGACGATGAAGACGGTGAAGACGGTGAAGACGATGAAGACGATGAAGACGGTGAAGACGATGGAGACGATGAAGACGGTGAAGACGATGAAGAAGATGAAGACGATGAAAACGATGAAGACGATGAAGACAGTGAAGACGATGAAGACGATGAAGACGGTGAAGACGGTGAAGACGGTGAAGACGGTGAAGACGATGAAGACGATGAAGACGGTGAAGACGGTGAAGACGGTGAAGACGATGAAGACGATGAAGACGGTGAAGACGATGAAGACGATGAAGACGGTGAAGACGGTGAAGACGGTGAAGACGGTGAAGACGGTGAAGACGGTGAAGACGGTGAAGACGATGAAGACGGTGAAGACGATGAAGACGATTAAGACGGTGAAGACGGTGAAAACGGTGAAGACGGTGAAGACGGTGAAGACGGTGAAGACGGTGAAGACGATGAAGACGATGAAGACGATGAAGACGGTGAAAACGGTGAAGACGGTGAAGACGGTGAAGACGGTGAAGACGATGAAGACGATGAAGACGGTGAAGACGGGGAAGACGATGAAAACGATGAAGACGATGAAGACGATGAAGAAGGTGAAGACGGTGAAGACGGTGAAGACGGTGAAGACGATGAAGACGGTGAAGACGATGAAGACGGTGAAGACGATGAAGACGATAAAGACGGTGAAGACGGTGAAGACGGTGAAGACGGTGAAGTCGGTGAAGACGGTGAAGACGGTGAAGACGATGAAGACGATGAAGACGATGAAGACGATGAAGACGGTGAAGACGATGAAGACGGTGAAGAAGATGAAGACGATGAAGACGATGAAGACGGTGAAGACGATGAAGACGATGAAGACGGTGAAGACGATGGAGACGATGAAGACGGTGAAGACGATGAAGAAGATGAAGACGATGAAAACGATGAAGACGATGAAGACAGTGAAGACGATGAAGACGATGAAGACGGTGAAGACGGTGAAGACGGTGAAGACGGTGAAGACGATGAAGACGATGAAGACGATGAAGACGATGAAGACGGTGAAGACGGTGAAGACGATGAAGACGGTGAAGACGATGAAGACGGTGAAGACGATGAAGACGATGAAGACGATGAAAACGATGAAGACGGTGAAGACGATGAAGACGATGAAGACGGTGAAGACGGTGAAGACGGTGAAGACGGTGAAGACGGTGAAGACGGTGAAGACGGTGAAGACGATGAAGACGATGAAGACGATGAAGACGATGAAGACGGTGAAGACGGTGAAGACGATGAAGACGATGAAGACGATGAAGACGATGAAGACGGTGAAGACGGTGAAGACGGTGAAGACGGTGAAGACGGTGAAGACGGTGAAGACGGTGAAGACGATGAAGACGATGAAGACGATGAAGACGATGAAGACGGTGAAGACGATGAAGACGATGAAGACGGTGAAGACGATGAAGACGATGAAGACGGTGAAGACGATGAAGAAGATGAAGACGATGAAAACGATGAAGACGATGAAGACAGTGAAGACGATGAAGACGATGAAGACGGTGAAGACGGTGAAGACGGTGAAGACGGTGAAGACGATGAAGACGATGAAGACGATGAAGACGATGAAGACGGTGAAGACGGTGAAGACGATGAAGACGGTGAAGACGATGAAGACGGTGAAGACGATGAAGACGATGAAGACGATGAAGACGATGAAGACGGTGAAGACGATGAAGACGATGAAGACGGTGAAGACGGTGAAGACGGTGAAGACGGTGAAGACGGTGAAGACGGTGAAGGCGGTGAAGACGGTGAAGACGATGAAGACGATGAAGACGATGAAGACGATGAAGACGATGAAGACGGTGAAGACGATGAAGACGGTGAAGAAGATGAAGACGATGAAGACGATGAAGACGGTGAAGACGATGAAGACGATGAAGACGGTGAAGACGATGGAGACGATGAAGACGGTGAAGACGATGAAGAAGATGAAGACGATGAAAACGATGAAGACGATGAAGACAGTGAAGACGATGAAGACGATGAAGACGGTGAAGACGGTGAAGACGGTGAAGACGGTGAAGACGATGAAGACGATGAAGACGATGAAGACGATGAAGACGGTGAAGACGGTGAAGACGGTGAAGACGGTGAAGACGGTGAAGACGGTGAAGACGGTGAAGACGATGAAGACGATGAAGACGATGAAGACGATGAAGACGGTGAAGACGGTGAAGACGGTGAAGACGATGAAGACGATGAAGACGATGAAGACGATGAAGACGGTGAAGACGGTGAAGACGGTGAAGACGGTGAAGACGGTGAAGACGGTGAAGACGGTGAAGACGGTGAAGACGGTGAAGACGATGAAGACGATGAAGACGATGAAGACGATGAAGACGGTGAAGACGATGAAGACGATGAAGACGGTGAAGACGATGAAGACGATGAAGACGGTGAAGACGATGAAGAAGATGAAGACGATGAAAACGATGAAGACGATGAAGACAGTGAAGACGATGAAGACGATGAAGACGGTGAAGACGGTGAAGACGGTGAAGACGGTGAAGACGATGAAGACGATGAAGACGATGAAGACGATGAAGACGGTGAAGACGGTGAAGACGATGAAGACGGTGAAGACGATGAAGACGGTGAAGACGATGAAGACGATGAAGACGATGAAGACGATGAAGACGGTGAAGACGATGAAGACGATGAAGACGGTGAAGACGGTGAAGACGGTGAAGACGGTGAAGACGGTGAAGGCGGTGAAGACGGTGAAGACGATGAAGACGATGAAGACGATGAAGACGATGAAGACGGTGAAGACGGTGAAGACGGTGAAGAAGATGAAGACGATGAAGACGATGAAGACGGTGAAGACGATGAAGACGATGAAGACGGTGAAGACGATGGAGACGATGAAGACGGTGAAGAAGGTGAAGACGGTGAAGACGGTGAAGACGGTGAAGACGATGAAGACGGTGAAGACGATGAAGACGGTGAAGACGGTGAAGACGGTGAAGACGATGAAGACGATGAAGACGGTGAAGACGGTGAAGACGAACGATGAAGTCGGTGAAGACGATGAAGACGATGAAGACGATGAAGACGATGAAGACGGTGAAGACGGTGAAGACGATGAAGACGATGAAGACGGTGAAGACGATGGAGACGATGAAGACGGTGAAGACGATGAAGAAGATGAAGACGATGAAAACGATGAAGACGATGAAGACAGTGAAGACGATGAAGACGATGAAGACGGTGAAGACGGTGAAGACGGTGAAGACGGTGAAGACGATGAAGACGATGAAGACGGTGAAGACGGTGAAGACGGTGAAGACGATGAAGACGATGAAGACGGTGAAGACGATGAAGACGATGAAGACGGTGAAGACGGTGAAGACGGTGAAGACGGTGAAGACGGTGAAGACGGTGAAGACGGTGAAGACGATGAAGACGGTGAAGACGATGAAGACGATTAAGACGGTGAAGACGGTGAAAACGGTGAAGACGGTGAAGACGGTGAAGACGGTGAAGACGGTGAAGACGATGAAGACGATGAAGACGATGAAGACGGTGAAAACGGTGAAGACGGTGAAGACGGTGAAGACGGTGAAGACGATGAAGACGATGAAGACGGTGAAGACGGGGAAGACGATGAAAACGATGAAGACGATGAAGACGATGAAGAAGGTGAAGACGGTGAAGACGGTGAAGACGGTGAAGACGATGAAGACGGTGAAGACGATGAAGACGATGAAGACGATGAAGACGGTGAAGACGGTGAAGACGGTGAAGACGATGAAGACGATGAAGACGGTGAAGACGGTGAAGACGAACGATGAAGTCGGTGAAGACGATGAAGACGATGAAGACGGTGAAGACGATGAAGAAGATGAAGACGATGAAGACGAAGAAGACGATGAAGACGATGAAGACGGTGAAGACGGTGAAGACGATGAAGACGATGAAGACGGTGAAGACGATGAAGACGAAGAAGACGATGAAAACGATGAAGACGGTGAAGACGGTGAAGACGATGAAGACGATGAAGACGGTGAAGACGATGAAGACGATGAAGACGGTGAAGACGATGAAGAAGATGAAGACGATGAAGACGATGAAGACGATGAAGACGGTGAAGACGGTGCAGACGGTGAAGACGGTGAAGACGGTGAAGACGGTGAAGACGGTGAAGACGGTGAAGACGGTGAAGACGATGAAGACGATGAAGACGATGAAGACGATGAAGACGGTGAAGACGATGAAGACGATGAAGACGGTGAAGACGATGAAGACGATGAAGACGGTGAAGACGATGAAGAAGATGAAGACGATGAAAACGATGAAGACGATGAAGACAGTGAAGACGATGAAGACGATGAAGACGGTGAAGACGGTGAAGACGGTGAAGACGGTGAAGACGATGAAGACGATGAAGACGATGAAGACGATGAAGACGGTGAAGACGGTGAAGACGATGAAGACGGTGAAGACGATGAAGACGGTGAAGACGATGAAGACGATGAAGACGATGAAGACGATGAAGACGGTGAAGACGATGAAGACGATGAAGACGATGAAGACGGTGAAGACGATGAAGACGATGAAGACGGTGAAGACGGTGAAGACGGTGAAGACGGTGAAGACGGTGAAGACGGTGAAGACGGTGAAGACGGTGAAGACGATGAAGACGGTGAAGACGATGAAGACGATTAAGACGGTGAAGACGGTGAAAACGGTGAAGACGGTGAAGACGGTGAAGACGGTGAAGACGGTGAAGACGATGAAGACGATGAAGACGATGAAGACGGTGAAGACGGTGAAGACGGTGAAGACGGTGAAGACGGTGAAGACGATGAAGACGATGAAGACGGTGAAAACGATGAAGACGATAAAGACGGTGAAGACGATGAAGACGGTGAAGACGATGAAGACGGTGAAGACGGTGAAGACGGGGAAGACGATGAAAACGATGAAGACGATGAAGACGATGAAGAAGGTGAAGACGGTGAAGACGGTGAAGACGGTGAAGACGATGAAGACGGTGAAGACGATGAAGACGATGAAGACGGTGAAGACGATGAAGACGATGAAGACGGTGAAAACGGTGAAGACGGTGAAGACGGTGAAGACGGTGAAGACGATGAAGACGATGAAGACGGTGAAGACGGGGAAGACGATGAAAACGATGAAGACGATGAAGACGATGAAGAAGGTGAAGACGGTGAAGACGGTGAAGACGGTGAAGACGATGAAGAGGGTGAAGACGATGAAGACGATGAAGACGATGAAGACGTTGAAGACGGTGAAGACGGTGAAGACGATGAAGACGATGAAGACGGTGAAGACGGTGAAGACGAACGATGAAGTCGGTGAAGACGATGAAGACGATGAAGACGGTGAAGACGATGAAGAAGATGAAGACGATGAAGACGAAGAAGACGATGAAGACGATGAAGACGGTGAAGACGGTGAAGACGATGAAGACGATGAAGACGGTGAAGACGATGAAGACGAAGAAGACGATGAAAACGATGAAGACGGTGAAGACGGTGAAGACGATGAAGACGATGAAGACGGTGAAGACGATGAAGAAGATGAAGACGATGAAGACGATGAAGACGATGAAGACGGTGAAGACGGTGAAGACGGTGAAGACGATGAAGACGATGAAGACGGTTCTGACGATGAAGAAGATGAAGACGATGAAGACGGTGAAGACGATGAAGACGGTGAATACGATGAAGACGATGAAGACGATGAAGACGGTGAAGACGGTGAAGACGGTGAAGACGATGAAGACGATGAAGACGGTGAAGACGGTGAAGACGAACGATAAAGTCGGTGAAGACGATGAAGACGATGAAGACGGTGAAGACGGTGAAGACGATGAAGACGGTGAAGACGATGAAGACGGTGAAGACGGTGAAGACGGGGAAGACGATGAAAACGATGAAGACGATGAAGACGATGAAGAAGGTGAAGACGGTGAAGACGGTGAAGACGGTGAAGACGATGAAGACGGTGAAGACGATGAAGACGATGAAGACGATGAAGACGGTGAAGACGATGAAGACGGTGAAAACGGTGAAGACGGTGAAGACGGTGAAGACGGTGAAGACGATGAAGACGATGAAGACGGTGAAGACGGGGAAGACGATGAAAACGATGAAGACGATGAAGACGATGAAGAAGGTGAAGACGGTGAAGACGGTGAAGACGGTGAAGACGATGAAGACGGTGAAGACGATGAAGACGATGAAGACGATGAAGACGGTGAAGACGGTGAAGACGGTGAAGACGATGAAGACGATGAAGACGGTGAAGACGGTGAAGACGAACGATGAAGTCGGTGAAGACGATGAAGACGATGAAGACGGTGAAGACGATGAAGAAGATGAAGACGATGAAGACGAAGAAGACGATGAAGACGATGAAGACGGTGAAGACGGTGAAGACGATGAAGACGATGAAGACGGTGAAGACGATGAAGACGAAGAAGACGATGAAAACGATGAAGACGGTGAAGACGGTGAAGACGATGAAGACGATGAAGACGGTGAAGACGATGAAGACGATGAAGACGGTGAAGACGATGAAGAAGATGAAGACGATGAAGACGATGAAGACGATGAAGACGGTGAAGACGGTGAAGACGGTGAAGACGGTGAAGACGGTGAAGACGGTGAAGACGGTGAAGAGGATGAAGACGATGAAGACGATGAAGACGATGAAGACGGTGAAGACGATGAAGACGATGAAGACGGTGAAGACGATGAAGACGATGAAGACGGTGAAGACGATGAAGAAGATGAAGACGATGAAAACGATGAAGACGATGAAGACAGTGAAGACGATGAAGACGATGAAGACGGTGAAGACGGTGAAGACGGTGAAGACGGTGAAGACGATGAAGACGATGAAGACGATGAAGACGATGAAGACGGTGAAGACGGTGAAGACGATGAAGACGGTGAAGACGATGAAGACGGTGAAGACGATGAAGACGATGAAGACGATGAAGACGATGAAGACGGTGAAGACGATGAAGACGATGAAGACGATGAAGACGGTGAAGACGATGAAGACGATGAAGACGGTGAAGACGGTGAAGACGGTGAAGACGGTGAAGACGGTGAAGACGGTGAAGACGGTGAAGACGATGAAGACGGTGAAGACGATGAAGACGATGAAGACGATGAAGACGGTGAAGACGGTGAAGACGGTGAAGACGATGAAGACGATGAAGACGGTGAAGACGGTGAAGACGAACGATGAAGTCGGTGAAGACGATGAAGACGATGAAGACGGTGAAGACGATGAAGAAGATGAAGACGATGAAGACGAAGAAGACGATGAAGACGATGAAGACGGTGAAGACGGTGAAGACGATGAAGACGATGAAGACGGTGAAGACGATGAAGACGAAGAAGACGATGAAAACGATGAAGACGGTGAAGACGGTGAAGACGATGAAGACGATGAAGACGGTGAAGACGATGAAGACGATGAAGACGGTGAAGACGATGAAGAAGATGAAGACGATGAAGACGATGAAGACGATGAAGACGGTGAAGACGGTGAAGACGGTGAAGACGGTGAAGACGGTGAAGACGGTGAAGACGGTGAAGACGATGAAGACGATGAAGACGATGAAGACGATGAAGACGGTGAAGACGATGAAGACGATGAAGACGGTGAAGACGATGAAGACGATGAAGACGGTGAAGACGATGAAGAAGATGAAGACGATGAAAACGATGAAGACGATGAAGACAGTGAAGACGATGAAGACGATGAAGACGGTGAAGACGGTGAAGACGGTGAAGACGGTGAAGACGATGAAGACGATGAAGACGATGAAGACGATGAAGACGGTGAAGACGGTGAAGACGATGAAGACGGTGAAGACGATGAAGACGGTGAAGACGATGAAGACGATGAAGACGATGAAGACGATGAAGACGGTGAAGACGATGAAGACGATGAAGACGATGAAGACGGTGAAGACGATGAAGACGATGAAGACGGTGAAGACGGTGAAGACGGTGAAGACGGTGAAGACGGTGAAGACGGTGAAGACGGTGAAGACGGTGAAGACGATGAAGACGGTGAAGACGATGAAGACGATTAAGACGGTGAAGACGGTGAAAACGGTGAAGACGGTGAAGACGGTGAAGACGGTGAAGACGGTGAAGACGATGAAGACGATGAAGACGATGAAGACGGTGAAGACGGTGAAGACGGTGAAGACGGTGAAGACGGTGAAGACGATGAAGACGATGAAGACGGTGAAAACGATGAAGACGATAAAGACGGTGAAGACGATGAAGACGGTGAAGACGATGAAGACGGTGAAGACGGTGAAGACGGGGAAGACGATGAAAACGATGAAGACGATGAAGACGATGAAGAAGGTGAAGACGGTGAAGACGGTGAAGACGGTGAAGACGATGAAGACGGTGAAGACGATGAAGACGATGAAGACGATGAAGACGGTGAAGACGGTGAAGACGGTGAAGACGGTGAAGACGATGAAGACGATGAAGACGGTGAAGACGGTGAAGACGAACGATGAAGTCGGTGAAGACGATGAAGACGATGAAGACGGTGAAGACGATGAAGAAGATGAAGACGATGAAGACGAAGAAGACGATGAAGACGATGAAGACGGTGAAGACGGTGAAGACGATGAAGACGATGAAGACGGTGAAGACGATGAAGACGAAGAAGACGATGAAAACGATGAAGACGGTGAAGACGGTGAAGACGATGAAGATGATGAAGACGGTGAAGACGATGAAGACGATGAAGACGGTGAAGACGATGAAGAAGATGAAGACGATGAAGACGATGAAGACGATGAAGACGGTGAAGACGGTGAAGACGGTGAAGACGGTGAAGACGGTGAAGACGGTGAAGACGGTGAAGACGATGAAGACGATGAAGACGATGAAGACGATGAAGACGGTGAAGACGATGAAGACGATGAAGACGGTGAAGACGATGAAGACGATGAAGACGGTGAAGACGATGAAGAAGATGAAGACGATGAAAACGATGAAGACGATGAAGACGGTGAAGACGATGAAGACGGTGAAGAAGATGAAGACGGTGAAGACGGTGAAGACGGTGAAGACGGTGAAGACGATGAAGACGATGAAGACGGTGAAGACGATGAAGACGATAAAGACGGTGAAGACGATGAAGACGGTGAAGACGATGAAGACGGTGAAGACGGTGAAGACGGGGAAGACGATGAAGACGATGAAGACGATGAAGACGATGAAGAAGGTGAAGACGGTGAAGACGGTGAAGACGGTGAAGACGATGAAGACGGTGAAGACGATGAAGACGATGAAGACGATGAAGACGGTGAAGACGGTGAAGACGGTGAAGACGGTGAAGACGATGAAGACGATGAAGACGGTGAAGACGGTGAAGACGAACGATGAAGTCGGTGAAGACGATGAAGACGATGAAGACGGTGAAGACGATGAAGAAGATGAAGACGATGAAGACGAAGAAGACGATGAAGACGATGAAGACGGTGAAGACGGGGAAGACGATGAAGACGATGAAGACGGTGAAGACGATGAAGACGAAGAAGACGATGAAGACGATGAAGACGGTGAAGACGGTGAAGACGATGAAGACGATGAAGACGGTGAAGACGATGAAGACGATGAAGACGGTGAAGACGATGAAGAAGATGAAGACGATGAAGACGATGAAGACGATGAAGACGGTGAAGACGGTGAAGACGGTGAAGACGGTGAAGACGATGAAGACGATGAAGACGATGAAGACGATGAAGACGGTGAAGACGGTGAAGACGATGAAGACGGTGAAGACGATGAAGACGGTGAAGACGATGAAGACGATGAAGACGATGAAGACGATGAAGACGGTGAAGACGATGAAGACGATGAAGACGGTGAAGACGGTGAAGACGGTGAAGACGGTGAAGACGGTGAAGGCGGTGAAGACGGTGAAGACGGTGAAGACGATGAGGACGATGAAGACGATGAAGACGATGAAGACGGTGAAGACGATGAAGACGGTGAAGAAGATGAAGACGGTGAAGACGGTGAAGACGGTGAAGACGGTGAAGACGATGAAAACGATGAAGACGGTGAAGACGATGAAGACGATAAAGACGGTGAAGACGATGAAGACGGTGAAGACGATGAAGACGGTGAAGACGGTGAAGACGGGGAAGACGATGAAGACGATGAAGACGATGAAGACGATGAAGACGATGAAGAAGGTGAAGACGGTGAAGACGGTGAAGACGGTGAAGACGATGAAGACGGTGAAGACGATGAAGACGATGAAGACGATGAAGACGGTGAAGACGGTGAAGACGGTGAAGACGATGAAGACGATGAAGACGGTGAAGACGGTGAAGACGAACGATGAAGTCGGTGAAGACGATGAAGACGATGAAGACGGTGAAGACGATGAAGAAGATGAAGACGATGAAGACGAAGAAGACGATAAAGACGATGAAGACGGTGAAGACGGTGAAGACGATGAAGACGATGAAGACGGTGAAGACGATGAAGACGAAGAAGACGATGAAGACGATGAAGACGGTGAAGACGGTGAAGACGATGAAGACGATGAAGACGGTGAAGACGATGAAGACGATGAAGACGGTGAAGACGATGAAGAAGATGAAGACGATGAAGACGATGAAGACGATGAAGACGGTGAATACGGTGAAGACGGTGAAGACGGTGAAGACGATGAAGACGATGAAGACGGTGAAGACGGTGAAGACGATGAAGACGATGAAGACGATGAAGACGGTCAAGACGAACGATGAAGACGATGAAGACGGTGAAGACGATGAAGACGGTGAAGACGATGAAGACGGTGAAGACGGTGAAGACGGTGAAGACGATGAAGACGGTGAAGACGATGAAGACGGTGAAGACGATGAAGACGGTGAAGACGGTGAAGTCGAACGATGAAGACGATGAAGACGGTGAAGACGATGAAGACGGTGAAGACGGTGAAGACGATGAAGACGATGAAGACGGTGAAGACGATGAAGACGATGAAGACGATGAAGACGGTGAAGACGAACGGTGAAGACGGTGAAGACGAAAGATGAAGACGATGAAGACGGTGAAGACGATGAAGACGGTGAAGACGGTGAAGACGATGAAGACGATGAAGACGGTGAAGACGATGAAGACGGTGAAGACGGTGAAGACGGTGAAGACGGTGAAGACGGTGAAGACGATGAAGACGATGAAGACGGTGAAGACGGTGAAGACGATGAAGACGATGAAGACGATGAAGACGGTGAAGACGATGAAGACGATGAAGACGATGAAAGGTGTTGGTTGATATAGACAGCAGTTAAAATAAAATTGTTTCAATTTTATCGTCTCTTATACGGCCTTATTTTCGTTTCACAAAAATTGAAACTCGATGTCTCACGCTAGTTAACTCTTGTATATTCTATAGGTATAGGCATGCTTCGAAACTCAAGATAATAAAGTTTCAAATGGCAACTCTTGACAAATGAACTTATTTTGAGATTTGTCTCATGATTGAACGAAAGATTTTTTAAAATTTTTATTTTAAAAATTTTTCACCGGCAATGAAATTCCACGCTAGGCCGAGATACTCACCGCTCCGGTCGAATGCGCGAGAAAACTTGCCTTCACCGGCTTGGGTCCCATTGAAACGCGATTATAATCTGTAAACGATTATAAAAAGACTGACCGATCAAATATTTTGAGCTCGAAACGAGTTTCTCAAAAAGCACCTTGAACGTTTGTTATTCCCCACTGGCCTGATGCGCTGCTTATTCGCTTAAGATAGGCTAACCGTTCAAGGGGACGTCTATTAGCGGCAATAAGCGCGTGATCTCCTATCATCATCACTCGATTTCGGTAAAGCAGAGATTCGAAGCTGATAAATTATCTTTGATATAGCCGCTTTTACGAGCGGCGACGACTATCGAAGGCGACTAGAAGACTCGTCGACTTTAGGCCAGCGACGCTAGTCTTCTTGCTCGTGTATTACCTGGTTGATCCTGCCAGTAGTTATATGCTTGTCTCAAAGATTCGGCTCGTAAATTTTGGTGACTCTGAATAAATTACGGCTGATCGCACGACCTAGCGTCGGCGACAGATCTTTCAAGTGTGTGCTCTATCAACTTTCGATGGTATGTGATATGCTTACCATGGTTGTAACGGGTAACAGGGAATCAGGGTTTGATTCCGGAGAGGGAGCATGAGAAACGGCTACCACATCCAAGGAAGGCAGCAGGCACGCAAATTTGTCTCATGATTGAACGAAAGATTTTATAAAAATTTCATTTTAAAAAATCTTTCACTGGCAATGAAATTCCACGCTAGGCCGAGATCCTCGCCGCTCCGGTCGAATGCGCGAGAAAACATGCTTTAATCGGCTTGGGTCCCATTGAAACGCGATTATAATCTGTAAATTTACTCTTAATTTTCTAAGACTTTCAAGTTTTTCAACGGCATCCGCCGTCGCATCTCCTATCTCCCTCGATGACCGCTCACTTAGTGTATTAACAACTCGTTTCGATCTTATCGTCTATTTATCCTAATTAAATTTTTTTTTGCTTTATTCACCCCCCTTAGTTAAGGAAAAAGGGTAGATATGACCCCGCGGGCAGTCTCCGGGAAACCAAAGATTTTTGATTCCGGAGGAAGTATGGTTGCAAGACGATGAAGACGATGAAGACGATGAAGACGATGAAGACGGTAAAGACGATGAAGACGATGAAGACGATGAAGACGATGAAGACGATGAGGACGATGAAGACGGTGAAGACGATGAAGACGATGAAGACGGTGAAGACGGTGAAGACGATGAAGACGAACGATGAAGACGGAGAAGACGGTGAAGACGGTGAAGACGGTGAAGACGGTGAAGACGTTGAAGACGGTGAAGACGATGAAGACGGTGAAGACGATGAAGACGGTGAAGACGATAAAGACGGTGAAGACGGTGAAGACGGTGAAGACGGTGAAGACGGTGAAGACGAACGATGAAGACGATGAAGACGGTGAAGACGATGAAGACGATGAAAACGGTGAAGACGATGAAGACGGTGAAGACGATGAAGACGGTGAAGACGGTGAAGACGAACGATGAAGACGATGAAGACGGTGAAGACGATGAAGACGGTGAAGACGATGAAGACGGTGAAGACGAACGATGAAGACGATGAAGACAGTGAAGACGATGAAGACGGTGAAGACGATGAAGACGGTGAAGACGGTGAAGACGGTGAAGACGGTGAAGACGGTGAAGACGGTGAAGACGATGAAGACGGTGAAGACGATGAAGACGGTAAAGACGATGAAGACGGTAAAGACGATGAAGACGGTGAAGACGGTGAAGACGAAAGATGAAGACGGTGAAGACGATGAAGACGGTGTAGACGGTGAAGACGATGAAGACGGTGAAGACGGTGAAGACGAACGATGAAGACGATGAAGACGGTGAAGACGATGAAGACGGTGAAGACGATGAAGACGATGAAGACGGTGAAGACGATGAAGACGGTGAAGACGGTGAAGACGGTGAAGACGGTGAAGACGATGAAGACGATGAAGACGGTGAAGACGGTGAAGACGATGAAGACGATGAAGACGATGAAGACGGTGAAGACGATGAAGACGATGAAGACGATGAAAGGTGTTGGTTGATATAGACAGCAGTTAAAATAAAATTGTTTCAATCTTATCGTCTCTTATACGGCCTTATTTTCGTTTCACAAAAATTGAAAATCGATGTCTCACGCTAGTTAACTCTTGTATATTCTATAGGTATAGGCATGCTTCGAAACTCAAGATAATAAAGTTTCAAATGGCAACTCTTGTCAAATGAACTTATTTTGAGATTTTTCTCATGATTGAACGAAAGATTTTTTTAAATTTTTATTTAAAAAATTTTTCACCGGCAATGAAATTCCACGCTAGGCCGAGATCCTCACCGCTCTGGTCGAATGCGCGAGAAAACATGCCTTCACCGGCTTGGGTCCCATTGAAACGCGATTATAATCTGTAAACGATTATAAAAAGACTGACCGATCAAATATTTTGAGCTCGAAACGAGTTTCTCAAAAAGCACCTTGAACGTTTGTTATTCCCCACTGGCCTGATGCGCTGCTTATTCGCTTAAGATAGGCTAACCGTTCAAGGGGACGTCTATTAGCGGCAATAAGCGCGTGATCTCCTATCATCATCACTCGATCTCGGTAAAGCAGAGATTCGAAGCTGATAAATTATCTTCGATATAGCCGCTTTTACGAGCGGCGACGACTATCGAAGGCGGCTAGAAGACTCGTCGACTTTAGGCCAGCGACGCTAGTCCTCTTGCTCGTGTATTACCTGGTTGATCCTGCCAGTAGTTATATGCTTGTCTCAAAGATTCGGCTCGTAATTTTTGGTGACTCTGAATAAATTACGGCTGATCGCACGACCTAGCGTCGGCGACAGATCTTTCAAGTGTGTGCCCTATCAACTTTCGATGGTATGTGATATGCTTACCATGGTTGTAACGTGTAACGGGGAATCAGGGTTCGATTCCGGAGAGGGAGCATGAGAAACGGCTACCACATCCAAGGAAAGCAGCAGGCGCGCAAATTTGTCTCATGATTGAACGAAAGATTTTTTAAAAACTTCATTTTAAAAAATTTTTCACTGGCAATGAAATTCCACGCTAGGCCGAGATCCTCGCCGCTCCGGTCGAATGCGCGAGAAAACATGCCTTCACCGGCTTGGGTCCCATTGAAACGCGATTATAATCTGTAAACGATTATAAAAAGACTGACCGATCAAATATCTTGAGCTCGAAACGAGTTTCTCAAAAAGCACCTTGAACGTTTGTTATTCCCCACTGGCCTGATGCTCTGCTTATTCGCTTAAGATAGGCTAACCGTTCAAGGGGACGTCTATTTGCGGCAATAAGCGCGTGATCTCCTATCATCATCACTCGATCTCGGTAAAGCAGAGATTCGAAGCTGATAAATTATCTTCGATATAGCCGCTTTTACGAGCGGCGACGACTATCGAAGGCGACTAGAAGACTCGTCGACTTTAGGCCAGCGACGCTAGTCTTCTTGCTCGTGTATTACCTGGTTGATCCTGCCAGTAGTTATATGCTTGTCTCAAAGATTCGGCTCGTAAATTTTGGTGACTCTGAATAAATAACGGCTGATCGCACGACCTAGCGTCGGCGACAGATCTTTCAAGTGTGTGCCCTATCAACTTTCGATGGTATGTGATATGCTTACCATGGTTGTAACGGGTAACAGGGAATCAGGGTTTGATTCCGGAGAGGGAGCATGAGAAACGGCTACCACATCCAAGGAAGGCAGCAGGCGCGCAAATTTGTCTCATGATTGAACGAAAGATTTTTTAAAAACTTCATTTTTAAAAAATTTTCACTGGCAATGAAATTCCACGCTAGGCCGAGATCCTCGCCGCTCCGGTCGAATGCGCGAGAAAACATGCTTTAATCGGCTTGGGTCCCATTGAAACGCGATTATAATCTGTAAATTTACTCTTAATTTTCTAAGACTTTCAAGTTTTTCAACGGCATCCGCCGTCGCATCTCCTATCTCCCTCGATGACCGCTCACTTAGTGTATTAACAATTCGTTTCGATCTTATCGTCTATTTATCGTAATTAAATTTTTTTTTGCTTTATTCACCCCCCTTAGTTAAGGAAAAAGGGTAGATATGACCCCGCGGGCAGTCTCCGGGAAACCAAAGATTTTTGATTCCGGGGGAAGTATGGTTGCAAGACGATGAAGACGATGAAGACGATGAAGACGATGAAGACGGTGAAGACGATGAAGACGATGAAGACGGTGAAGACGGTGAAGACGATGAAGACGAACGATGAAGACGGAGAAGACGGAGAAGACGGTGAAGACGGTGAAGACGGTGAAGACGGTGAAGACGGTGAAGACGGTGAAGACGATGAAGACGGTGAAGACGATGAAGACGGTGAAGACGATGAAGACGGTGAATACGGTGAAGACGAACGATGAAGACGATGAAGACGGTGAAGACGATGAAGACGATGAAAACGGTGAAGACGATGAAGACGGTGAAGACGATGAAGACGATGAAAACGGTGAAGACGGTGAAGACGATGAAGACGATGAAGACGGTGAAGACGATGAAGACGGTGAAGACGAT